>JAOEFI010000007.1:3467197-3481698 GCA_034621735.1 Anopheles plumbeus
GGGGGGGCATAAAACACCAACTGGCATTAACGCTAGAGTATGCGCTCGCGCAAATGTAATGTTTGTTCCCCGTTCGTGTGCTTCGTAAATCGCTACATCGCCGCGTCCCCCCACCCGTCGCATTTCTTCGCAAATCGAGTCTTCGAAAAATCGAGTCTAAGTGGATCGACCTAACCTATAACATCCCATCAAGTTTCTCGCGGTACGCCTAAGTGCCGGTGTTCCCTAGTGTCGGTATGTTCTCTGGTGTCTTGCGTATGTAAAGGGGTGGTGGTGGTGGGTGGTGTAGCAGGTTGTATAATTATCGCTAAAGCGAGAGAAGAAGGAGAAGAAAAAACAACACCGGTAACGGTAGTTTTAAGGGCACGTGGGGTGGCGTTTGTGGTGTGGCTGTGTTCGGGCGTGCACCCCCTCTTGGAGCACACACACACACTCTTGGACCGAATTGCATTCTGTGACCGAAATTCGTGGTGAACCGACGACGGGGTTTTCTGGTTTCTAGGGGTTTTAGTAACGATTTCTAGGTTGTTTGAGGTTGTCGTTCGCGATCGCGAATGGGAAAATTATACGTGGCAAAATGAAAACGGAACGGAACGGAAAACAGCACACAGTAAACAAACGTAAACATTTCTTCTCTTTTCTTCTCGGTCGTCTCTTTAGCTTCAAAAACTTGAAACGGTCGTCTCGATCGTGATCATCTACAATTTTGCGCTTGTTCGTAATTTCGTTTTCGATTTGGTTTTTGTTTTAATTATTTAGATTTTCAAAACAATTTTCAGTGTACGACAGATGGTGTAGTGACAAGGATAATGAGCTGTCTGTTACTGATGAAGTGTCTGTTCGATGTCTCTGTACGTGTATCGTATGTATAGGTGTGTGTAGGTGTGTGTGTAGGTTGTTGTTGGTTTTTTTTGTTTTGCTTGAATTTGTTTAGATACTGTATTCTACTTTATTGTTTATACCTATAATATGCTGATTATTATGAAGTCTTTGATCTTCATCAATATACTTAAGATCGCCAACATTAGTACCTATAAGCCGGCCGGTTTGGATGTTGGAACCTGGTGGATATAAGAGATTTGAGAGACCTTGACTAGTCATTGTACCACTCGTGCTCATGCCTCCGGGATGACTGCGTGAACTTCTAAGACTATGTAAGCTATGAATGGAACGGCGTTCCTCTAAATCTTCTAATGTGGATCGAAATGCACGTACAACACGAAGCTGGGTCTGCAGCCGGGTAAGGCCGCGGATCCATAATATCTGACCTGCACGGGGTTTCTTGTCATTGTCCATCGTTTCGTAGCGCTCCTCGCCGAGCCGGATCGCCTCGGTGTACTCGGACTCCGGGTGGCCGCGGCCCCAGGCCATCGTTTTCGGCATCTTGCGCGTCGGTATGCTCGTGACGATCTGCGCCCAGATCAACGTGCCGAGGCCGAAGAACACGCTCCACAGCCACTGCTCCATGTTGAGCGCCTTGGTCGAGAACGCGACCTTGCCGTACTGGATGATGAACACCTGCGAGACGAGCGTCACGATCCAGATCGAGTAGAAGATCGGATTGGTGAACAGGCCCTGGAAGATGTTCCGCTGGCCGTGGATCTTGCGCGCGTTCAGCTCGTTGAACAGCGTCATGAAGACGAACACGTTGAAGATGATGGTGAAGTGCTGCGTCGCCTCGGAGTTGAGCGGCTGGCCGCGGCCGGACTCGATGTCCAGCAGCCGGTCGCCGACGAAGAGCAGCCCGAACACGATGAACAGCTGGTACACGGCCTGGCCGAGGATGTTCTTCATCATGGTGCGCGAGATGAGCGGCTTGGTGCGCCCGTACGGCTTACGCAGCAGCAGGTCCGGCGTCGGCATCTCCGTTGCGAGCGCCAGCGACGCCAGCGTGTCCATGATCAGGTTCATCCACAGCATCTGCACCGCCTTGAGCGGCGAGTCCTGGACGGCGCACGCGCCGATGAACGCCACGATCACCGCCACCACATTCACCGTCAGCTGGAACTGGAGGAACTTCGCGATCGAGTCGTACACGTTGCGGCCCCACATGACCGCCTTCACGATGCTGCTGAAGTTGTCGTCCGTCAGGATGATGTCGGAGGCCTCCTTTGCCACGTCCGTGCCGGCGATGCCCATCGCGAAGCCGACGTCGGCCTTCTTCAGCGCCGGGCCGTCGTTGGTGCCGTCGCCGGTGACCGCGACCACCTCCCGGCTCACCGAGATCTTGCTGTCGATGATGCCCTTCACCAGGTTGTACTTGTCCGTCGGCGAGGAGCGGGCGAGCACGCGCAGCTTCGGCCACACCTTGTCCAGCAGGTGCTGCTGGATGTCGCCGTTGCTGTCGCGGATGCGCCGGTTGAACTCCTTGCCCTCGAGGATGAGGAAGTCGTCCTGTGGCCGCAGGATGCCGCACTTGGTCGCGATCGAGCGGGCCGTGTTGATGTTGTCGCCGGTCACCATGCGCACGGTGATGCCGGCCCGCTGGCACTTGCGGATGGCCTCCGGGACCTCCGGCCGGACCGGGTCCTCAATGCCCACCACGCACAGGCACGTCAGATTGCTGATGATGTTCTCCTCGTCGTCCCAGTTCGGATCGGCGTCGTAGTGCACCTCGTTGATGTTCGCCTTGCCCGGCACGAAGTCCCGGAACGCGATGCAGATCGTGCGCAGCCCGTCGCACGCCATCGGCTCGATCACCTGGTGCAGCAGCCGTTCCTGCATGTCGCGCGTGAACTTCTCCAGCACACCGTCCTGCCCGTAGATGAAGGCACATTTCTTCAGTATGATCTCCGAGGCGCCCTTGCTGAACACCCGGTAGCCGCCGCCCGCCTTCGGCACCACCGTGCTCATCGACTTGCGCACCGAGTTGAAGGTGTAGACGCGCGTGAACGAGTCCTCCGGGTTGCTGTCGCGCACCGTCTGGTAGTTCCGGCCGAGCCCGTTCACGAACCCGAGCAGCGCGCACTCCGTCTTGTTGCCGACCTGCTGCAGCGGGTCGCCCGGGTTCTGGCCCGGCATCAGGCCCGACGTGTACGCCGAGTTGAGCGCGATCCCGTCCACCAGCGCCTCCCCGACGACGCGCGGTATGTCCGAGTAGCGGGGCGTCACCATGCACAGCTTCTCGCAGATGTACGACTGCACCACCGTCATCCGGTTGGTCGTCAGCGTGCCCGTCTTGTCCGAGCAGATGGCCGTCGCGTTGCCCATCGTCTCGCACGCGTCCAGATGGCGCACCAGGTTGTTGTCCTTCATCATCTTCTTCACCGAGTACGCGAGCGACAGCGTGACCGCGAGCGGCAGGCCCTCCGGCACCGCCACCACCAGCACCGTCACGCCGATGATGAAGTGCTTCACCAGGTTGTTGGCGTACGAGTTGCGCCACGGTTTCTGCTCGATCACGAACGTCTGGATGCAGAACTGGATGATCAGGATGATCACCGTCAGCACGGCGATCGTCGACCCGGCGTACCCGATCTGGATCGCCAGCTTCGTCAGCTTCGCCTGCAGCACCGACTTCTCCTTGCCGGCGTGACCGCCGCCCCCGCCACCGCCGCTGCTACTCTTGCCGCCCTCCTCCGCGTCGTCGGACGTGATCGAGTCCACCGTCGTCTGGCTCTTCAGGCCCTGCGGGTGGCCGTGGCTGTTGTTCGTGATCTCGTCCTTGCCCTTCTTCGTCTTCTTCGCCTCCTTCTTCTTCTGCTTCGCTGCCGCCTCGTGCTCGTCGACGGCCGCGCCCAGCAGCGTGAAGATGATACCGGCCTGGGAGTTGACGCCGACGGCCGTCACCACCATCTTGCCGCTGCCCTCCATGATGTGCGTGCCGGACAGCACGATCGGGTCCGTCGACTCGGTCTTCTTCACGTGGTCCGACTCGCCCGTCAGTGACGACTCGTCAATCTTCAGGTCGTTGCTCTGGATCAGAATGCCGTCCGCCGGCAGCAGATCGCCGTACTTGATCTGGCAGATGTCGCCGACCACGATTTCGCCGATGTTCACCTGCACCGGGTCGCCGCCGCGGATGACGGCGAACTTGTGCTCGCCCTCGATGCGCGACTGCAGCCCGCGGAACTGCTTCTCCTTCGAGTAGTCGTTAAAGGCCGTCACGACCACCACCACGAACACCGACACCAGGATGGCCAGCCCCTCGATCCACGAGTAGTGCTCCTCCTCCTCCACCAGCAGCGGTTCCTCCTCGTCCGCGGGCTGGTAGAACGAGAGCAGCAGCGAGATGACCGCCGCTATCTCGAGAATGATCAGCGTCACGTCCTGCAGCGCCTCCCACACGAGCGTCAGGAACGACTTGGGCGGCTTCGGGGGGATCACGTTCGAGCCGAACGTTTCCCGCCGGTGGTCAATGTCGGCCTGCGAGCCGCTAAGGCCCTCGTTCGGTGAGGTGTACAGCTTCCGGCAGATCTCGTTCACCCCGCCGTACTCGGTCACCTTCCCCACTGCCTCGCGGCCCTTGTGCTCCATGATGTCGCGCAGGTTCTTCTGCGTGATCTGGTACTGGGCCGGTCGCCCGTCGATGGTCGCCATCTTGCTGCTGTTGGTGTCGCACCACGTCCGCACTCGTCGAAATACAAACTAACTAACGGAAAAGCACACGAGAGGCTATGCTTTTCACCGATACACCTGTCCCTCTCTCTCTTTCTCTCTCTTTCTACTTTTCTAGCTTGCTCACACCGACACACTCACCAACACTAGACCACAGAGTAGTAGTAAGCACACGTTCTCCCGGAGTTCTCTCGTTCCTTGCTTGTCTTGCCAGTCTGCAAGCAAACACACAAACAATAGAAAGCCTACTCGCCGAATACTCCAAACTCAAACGCACACAAAAACGACGCACTCCAGGAAACACAATCCCAAACCGACTGCCTTCACACAGCCTTGCCGTCGTTCTGTCCGTCGGCTGCAAGCTGGCTCGGCTTCCGTCTCCGGTACTACTACTTCACCACTTTGCGTGCTACCATTGAACTCCACACTCCAGGAAAACCGAGAGCGGGGCCACTCCACGCCTACCACGACTCGCACCACACTCGACGTGTTGGACGATGGTGTTGCTGCTACTGCTGCTGTTGCTGGACAACCCCGGTCGTCGTCGTCTTCGTCGTCTCCACCGCCTGTCGACCCGAGCAGGCAACAGCGGAATGTCTCGGCGTGCGGCAAAGGCGCTGCAGTTCGTGTCACCAGAAGCTAGCACGTGCCAGTGATGTCGTCAGCATCGTCGTCGCAGTGTGCAGCATCAGCATCATGGTCGTGGGTCAACCAGCAGAGCGAACGACGGTTGCAGTGGGGGATGCTGCAGATGCATCGCATCGGTTCCACTTGTGTGTGTGTGTGTTCCAGTTAGTCAGCGTTCGTTCTCACCTCAGGAGGACAATCCGTCGAAAGGTCCCACCGATTGTCCAGATGCGTTGCGTTGTGTTAGCTGGAAGTGAAAGAAATGGGAGCAAGAGTTAGATTCCCGATAGACTTCTTTTCAATTCAATTCAGATTTAAAAGAGTTCTGGCACATCCGTCGGCAGGATGCGGAGGAATAGCCTTTGGTAGGATTCGGAACGAACTTTGGACGCACCCAAAAACCCGAAACCAAAACCGAGAGCGCCAACCGGACCGGCCGTGATTGTACTACGAGCGCGGACAGCGATGTGGAAGCTTCCGGTCAACTAGTGCGGTCTATTTATAAAAGTAAGTAGCGCACAGAGCACCCCGATTGCATGGGCGGGTGGTGATTTCACTATTCGCAACGCGGCGTGTATCTCGTCTTCTGTCACCCGAAAAGCAAATAACGCACTGCGGTCATCGGAGTACCCGCCCGGCGGCATCACAAATACGCAGTGTCCAACTGCGGGAACGATCTACCAACCCTGCAAAGCTAGGGCGGAGTATTGCATATCACCCCACAGATATCATATTTACTGCCTTCGCCCGTCGAGAGGAACGTTTATCGTCCGCACTACCGGCCCACCAAATCCACCAACCAACCATACCGGCGGCGTGTAATTCGTTCAGTACCTAACCATTTTAGGTGCTTAAATTTCTTGTCGTTTTATGATCGCTTGTTTAACCACGAACCGCCGGTGTCAGGTATCTCCGGGTGGCGCAGGGCAGGAAACACATTCCAAGGCTAACCGATTTCGTGGAGGGGGCGGCGGGTGTATGGTAAAGTGTAAGGTGGTGTTTTAGTTCGGTGTTAACAGTTATCACTTCGAGCGGATCACGATCTACAAGAGTTCACACAGTTATCTAAAACAACCATCCATCCTTTAGGCGCACATCTTCCCTAAGAAGACATGGGACATTTCATTTCTCCACACACACTGTACTATCCACAAAGTCTAGCGACAGACCAACACCACCAGGACCCGCTGTTGCCCCAATTCGACCACCATACCCACCCCCAGGTCGGCAGGTGGTTTTGAAAGAAGACGAGGCCAACCGAACGTACCGGTTATGATATCAAAGAGCAAACACACGTAAAACACATCTCAGCAGCGTGCGCGGATCTCCGTCACTGTGCTTCGTCACCTCCTGCGCCGAACAGTTCACATGCCATGCCAAGGTGCGATCTCGTGGCTAAACGCTGCTCTGTTCTGTCTTCGCTTTGTCTTTTATGGCCATGCAGTGGAGAATTGCCCACAACAAATCCATCCAAGATAAGAGCTCCCGGCCGGTCGCTTCACGAGCACGGTGCGCCACACTGCCACAAAAGTTTGAGCGCAGTCGTTAAAAGTTCCCATCCTGCGCAGGAGAAGAAGGAGACGAAGCTCATTCATACGGTTTTCATGGCCACAGCAGCACCGAGTGCGTCCGAACAGGTACTCGCGGCCAGTTTCGGACATCCTTCGAAAGCGTGATGGCACCTGACCAGTTGGCACGGTTGCAAGGTAACAACATCTCAATCAGAATCGCTCCAGTGTCTCGCGACACGTTCGTTACCTTCGATAACTCCACGAAACGACGTTCCAGTGAACATCTGGCCGGTGTACCTTCGTGCCGTGCAGTTTCATTACACATAAAGGTAGGTATCAGCGCGGCCGGCCCACCAGTGTGCCCTACTCCGACGATCGATGTTTGTCACACGGCTCCAACCTACCACTTTCGATAACATAAACGCCAAACTACAGGGCACAGGGCACAGCAACGCATCAGCGCCACCAACCATGGGAGAAGCTCGGTAACACACTAGCCAAAGCTAACACACGGCTTCGGTGCCGTTCGATGGCTCATCGTTGATCTTGCCCACTTGACAGAACCAGATCCGGTCTTTTTACGTTGGCGTCTGACGTCATCAGAATCGATCGTGTGCGCGAACGAATGCCTGATGCCGCCGCCCTTACTCGACACCGACAAAAGCCCCGCCACCCAGGGCACACCTTCTTTGGGAGCCTCAAGTATAGATACCGGCACTCGAGGGTGTGCGTATCTGTTTATATGAACTCTTGAGAGTTGTTCCATTTGACCGGATAGTTACAACGCCAGGGGTTGTTTTTATGTCCGATGTGTCATAACTATGTCACTGAAAGTCGTGAGTAGACCCTAATAGGTACCTTTTCTGTCGTTCAAAGCTCACGATACTCTTCAAAGTTAATGAAACGTTGAGAAAACTTTTTCAAACTAATTGCTCCTTTTTGACAGCTTTTTAACCAAGCGTACTTGGATGATAGTGCACTCGAAAAGCAACAAACGCAACGTTCAATAAAACATCTTCAGGGGAAGAAAACCTCCATGGGGTCATTTGACCACCGAACACGAGTAAAGTTTCTGCTGCTGTCCAGTTAGTGTTGAATTCGTAGTGGCGTGCAAAAACAGAAAAAGAAAAATACCATTGATCCCCAACTCCAACGGCACGAACACATAGGCGAGCGCACGCGGGGAACAACACGACCGACGGGTTTTAATTATAATTCAAATTCCATCCGTGTTTCGCGCAGGATTTGTACAACACCGGTTTCTCGGCCCGGCTCAGCTCGGATCTGTCCGGTGCCGGTTGGCCAAAGAAGCAAAAAACAAACCGGTTTTGCATCATACATTTATGCATCTGCCAATCGGTTCGTGTGCTGCAAGCAAACCTCATGTTCGTGTCGGGCAAGCATGAGATCTCCCCCGACTCTGTGTCTCTCTCTCTCTCTCTCTTTCTCGATTCTACCCTTTTAGTGCCTTTATCTGATAGGCTTCAAGTGCGCGTCCTTATACTTCGCGAATGGACTGAACCGCTACCAAACCCCCGGTCACAGCCCAACATGTCCAGTCCGCGGGCGGGGAATCCGTTGAGTCGCTGGCACGGGTATCACAATCTGGCGGATAAGCCGTGTGCGTTTCGTTCGATTTGCTCGATCCCGCGCATTAGTGGCGCGCGTTACAAAACCACTCGGTCGCGGCCGGAATGGTGGCGAACCCGACCGACTTCAACTTTCGCTGTCCAATTCCTGCGGATCCCTCCGATCAGCCTCGGGGGCAGTGAGGCGAAGGTCAACGATTGTCGTCATCGGTCGCGCCAGAAGGGGTGGTCCACCACAAGCAGGCGCCGACCCTCAACACAGTCCGGAGAATTGAAGTGCCGGTCAATTCACTGGTAGTCAACCAACAAAATTGGCACACGGTTGACCTCCGGCTAACCAATGGTTATGAATGATAAATCTTGACCTGACAGATGCGGTGCCTGTGGTCGGGGTGATTGGTTGTTGGAGCGGGTCGACACCATGACCTTACAAATACAACAGACACGGGTTTTTTTTAATCAGCGTGTTTAATTATGTGCTGATCTACAGCATCGATGTCAGCCCAACATTGAGACTTGGAGTTGAATATTGCCGAGTGGATTCTAGATACGGCATTTGAAGAAAAACGCAGCCAACTCCACATATCTTTCATTTAATTCTATCAAACCAGATCGACGACAAAACGAGAAGTCCATAGGTATGGATTACCGATATAAAAGATAAGAGAAACCGTTTCAAAACCCATGTCCGACGATCAAATTTGAAATTAATCAACGCTAACCCTTCTAACGACTTCGAGTACATACCTGACACACTCTGGCGCAACACTAACAAGCCGATATTGATTAAACCAAAACAGCTTGTAAGAAACAATGCGATCCGAGAGAGAAAAAAAAAAAGAATTTGATTTTTTCATTGTAGGGCGCCCCACAACAAATACCCCTCCCCGATTCGGGTATCAGTAGCAGCCTAAAACGAGATCCTAGGTAATCAGTTGGAAAGATAAACAAGGTACCCTTTTCGGGGTTCAAAGGAATCATGGATAAGGGTGGGTCCACACACTGGTCTTATCTGGTTTCGACCAGTCAATCTTATCGATTGGTATACGGGGAGGAAACACATGGATACCTATAGAATCAGGCTATCCAGAAGGTCCACGGTGTTTACTATGCCCCAGTCTTTCAACGAGGCTACACTGGTGAGTTAAGACAACACAAGGTTTATCCCCGATGTAGGGATGCATTTAGAGAGCGGCTTGGCACCGAATAGGTAAACGGTACTGTAAGTGGTAAGTCCGTACAATTTAAAAAGTTTTAATAATCGATTTTTTCCCCCATTCTCCTCAAGTGCCATTGGCGACGATAGGCTGCGATAAGCGGTGGATGTTACGCAACTGTTTCCGCGCAATCAAATCGCAATGGCAGGTGTCAGTTCGATACCGCGTGCCGTCACTAGTCAGAGGTGGACCTGTCGCCGTCATTAATGGCTTCATTAGAACCGCAGGTATGCAGATGCAGGTGCATCTCATCAGCCGGACGGACGGGAGACGCGGTGGCGATCTCTTCTACACCTCGGAGAAGCAGGGGGGGACCTATCGTGTGCTATCACTCGTGTGCATCTCGAGGTGACTCGTGTGTACATACACGTCGTCGCGTGTACTATGTCAAGAGGAACCACTTCCACGTGTAATCATCGATCGGCGAAGACGAAACGAAGGTGTCGATCGACTGACAAGAACTCAGGGGCTCCGGGGACGTCGCTCCCACGGCTGGAGAGACCTCGACCGACTGTCGATTGCTAACGAATGCCGCACAAAACCGTATGCAGCCCAGGGCCTCTCTTCGGCCATAACGATTCGTTCATTTAAATTCCACCAGCCACCAGCGAGAAGTCGATGGGCCGAGCGATGGGAGGACACACACCACGACAACCGGAACCGGCGCTTAGTTTGCGCTCAAACGAACGGCACAGCATTGCGCGCTTCTCGCATCTTGGATGCGCTTTTTGCAATGCAGCACCATGCGTGCACGTGTGCACCTGAATGGCATCTGAATGTGGCACCCGAGGTGAGAAGCTGCTTCACGACTCGACACACCGACACCAGGGCCAGGGACAGTCGTGCAGTGAGGTGAGCTGACTTCTACGTGCGCCGATGGCCACTCTGGAGGACGTTCGACAGGGCAGCAATTTTGGGATACTTGCAGCCCGAGTGCGACTTCCCACGTATGTCCCAGCAGCTGAACAAACTAGTTTCTAATACTAATTGTCTATTTATCCCAACCATTTACCATCTCACGCAGTCAGTCAGTTAGTCATACCACGAACGACAATTGGTACGTTTTTAAAGGCCTAGTCTGACATCATTGGCGTAACACCACAGGCTGCCAAAGCTTCTCACTGTCTAGCGAGACTGTTTAGCTTGTGGTATGATGACTCAAGACCACCAGAACAAAGGACAGAGGAATGTTCATCAAGAACCAATACCACAACGTCACACACAGCCACCCTAGGTAGCAGCACCTGCACGCACGCTATTAGCACTTATTAGTGATGGAAATTCACCAATTAACATCGCCAAACAGACAGACAGCTAGGCCGGTAGAGGAATGCGTCGCATCCATTTCATCCCGATTGAGAAGCTGTATTTTTTTTTGTGTGTTATGTTATGTTTCGCACACTTGCACGCGACACCTGTTTGCGGAACTGAAACCCACCGAAAATAACTAATCGCGGGCGACTGAATCGATCTGCCGGTGGCGTGTCGCGAGATGTGAAGGAACTGAACTTGCTATGATCGGCCCCATTTCTATGCTTATCTTATATTGGCCAGAAACGGACACACACGTACACTTGAGAAGTGACAGAAATGCACGACTGTTGGCCGTACTGTATCGTCAAACAATGTTGTATATAACATTCCCCTTGAAGCATTGGCGGAAGGTGTAGATATGGCCGTTAAACAATCCGCTTCGGCAAAGTTTGGCAAAAAAAGAAGCACATGCACGAAGGTTTGGCCACGATTATCAGCCGATCGTTAGCGGCGAGCAGTCCAGGCGGGCAAATGGATCGTAACTGTCGGCTGATAGCTGACTCTCGGTCGTATCAAGGTATGGCATTCCATTGGAGACCTTTTTTTTGTTTGCTATTTCCAACTATAAAGCAGGTTTGATTCGCTCGTCTTTCTTTTTTCTCTTCGTCTATCTAACGCGCCATGTTATTTTAATTACATTAATTATGCAGCAAAACAAAACGAGATACAAGTGTGCTCTCGTCGGATGCTTCCACCGGACGCAGGTGGTGGCGAAGGAGGGAGTGTAGAGGGTTTAATTGGCGTGAATAGAAATTTTCCAACTAATTTTATTTTTTTACACCGCTTCACTTCACCCTAACACGAACTCTGGAGTTGTGCGGGAAACTTTTCCATGCCAGACGAAGAGGGCCACCGCGTACGGTTGGAAAATGAAAATTGAAAAAAAAATTTTTCCTTTTTCCTTTTTTTTGTTTCTGTTTCGAAACCACTTTCCCGTCCGTGTCGGTACAATTGGCAATTAAACGATAATGGCACACAACACACACTAGCTGCACAGTGTCGTAACGGTACACCACCCTTTGGGTGTTTTCCACCATACCATAAAAATAAAAAAAATTGTAAAATAGAACAACCCCATAGGTCCATACGAGCCGGGGGTAAGTTCTGCATTGCAATTCGCTATCTAACCATCCAATTCAACTGCCAAAGTCAAACAAACGGCACGAAAACACACGATTGATTGCCCGGAGGCCATCGAAGTGTAAAAATAGACACGTGCACACACGCACACACACACACACGCTGGGTGATAAAAAAGTGTGTTTATATAATTTTTTTTTTAGAGACAATTCAACCCTCCCCAGTCACCACCCAGGTAGTAATCAATGCAATCTAACTGCCAACAAATAATTTGTGTCGAATGGGAAAAACTATTATATTATATTATCGGTGGTGGAAACCCGGTGGAAAGCGAGAATAGGGATGGCATTAATAATAGATTGCTGCTGAATGCACCAGATGTTATCAGAAAGGGGGTATGAAAGAGATTAGTTTTCCATCGAGGAAAGGTCGATCGATGGAAATAACAAAACACTAATTACAGGAACAGGGATTAACCCTTGAATGCATAATCTGCTTGTGCAATGTTTGATTTCAATCGTCCGGAATCGATATGTAATGTTATTTACTAAAATGGATCCATTTTGTTTTCAAATACAACACAATTCGAGCGACTAGAACAGAACTAGACTTCGATAGAACATCCAGTTAGCACAACAAAACTCAATTTCCGAAAAAGAAACACTTGTTATACGACTAACACACTTCAATAATAAGCACAAGTTTACAAAAAAAAACACAACAAGTGTGGTGGTTGTAAACGCGACCAACCAACCAACTGCAACGAATGAGTACACCACGCAGAGTCCAAGTTCAAACTTGTGAGTAGTGGTCCCGACCCCAAACCCCACACCATCCCCCCTCCTCCAGGGGTTGAGGTTTGGTTAAAAAGCGATTAGCTTGCCCTCGCGTTGTGCCACCATTGATTAGTGACAATTGGTTAGTTTTTACACTGGAAACGGTGCATTCAAAATTTCGCCATAAACAAAGTTCCCACAACCACCAAGGACCTCCCTCCTCCTGGTCGTTGGACCACAAATAACAATGGCCGAGTAAACAAATGGGGTGGTGGGGGGGAGTATACCATGCTATCAAACTTTTGCAACTTCCCAACCTTCCCTCCCTCCCCGTTGGCTTCTTTGGGTGGTGGCTTGTGGTGCATGCATGTGTGCACGTTTAATGGCACACCGTGACAATTACCTTTCCCGAGTTTCCGTGCATTGTTCGGCGGGGGGTACTGTTGTGCCACAAGTTAATGATATTGCAAATGGTGGAACAAAAAAATTAGCAACCACACTTAGGGCTGGCCCACAGAGGGGGGGTGGAGGGAACGGTAGGCCACGTTAATTCCAACAACCAACAGCCAAAAAAGGTCGCGTTGTAACATTTACGTGTAGGATATGGCTAACAGTTAACCTTTCAGGGCGGGGAGGAGTTTTCGCTAGTGTGGTATATACCCAATCCGGCAAAGTTATTCGGGGACTATTTTAAACCAACGTTTAACGTTTTCGCGTGCCAACGGAGCAAATGAAGAAATCATTTAAATTCCACACGCACCACCAACTCCAAAGCGTTCGCCAACGTGCCCACAGTTTGGCTGCAAACGACCGCGTCCGAGTCGAAATTCATCTGGGACGAACACCTGAGAGTAAGCGGAACGGGGCGACCGAGCGCGTGTAGTGGACACTCGTTCGGTCCGTCGGAAAAACGCACGTTTTGTAGCACAGCTGCGATGTTGTTCATCGCTCAAGTATTGACAGCCGGCTCTACCGGCCGACACCGACCAGAGACCGCAGGGAAAAACGGTGGCCACTCCTCACGAACTGGGCCATCCACAGTTGGTGGGGACGCACGCAAAACTCTACAGCGTCCGCGCTATCTCTCCGACTCTGGTGCTTACATCTGCCGGCGTCCGATAGCCGGTGGCAGATATGGAACGGGTGGGTATGGGGCCCTTGGGGAGGGTAAGCCAAATGGAATGTGCAGTGCGGAGAGTTGGAATCGGACGAGGTAGTATGCAGTGTAGCAAACGGGTGTCCAACTAACTATGCATGACTGTACGACTTGATTACTGTTTACACCCGACACACGACACTGCTGGCGCAAACGCGGAGAAGAACCAGCCACTCGGACACACGGTGAAGGAACGAAGAGGGAACACAACACAGAGTCGGAGGGAACGCCAGCAACTGCACTCTCGGCGCACGAGCACGGAGTCACCCACAGCGGGGCTAAAGTGTTCCAGCGCATTGCAACAGCACTGCGATATGATTACATTATCATGATTGCCACGGTTGCACCCGTAGGACCAGCGGGTGACGTGTGTCCGATGGTAGCAACACAACCCGGCGGCCCTGTTGGAACTCTCTGACGTCAGGAAGCCACACAAACCGATTCGGGTGCGTGATTGAGACGAGGGGTGACATTTGTCGCGTTCGCCAAAACGCACCTCGCGCGGACTGATCGCCGCCAGATAGTTGTCTGCGATAGAACTCGCGGGACTCGCTCTAACTCCCGCCGCATGCAACGGACGTGCGGTTTCGTGTGTTTACGCCCCCCCCCCCCCTCCCCGCTCCCGGTGATTTTGGAATGCAAACCCCCTCCCCGCCGACAACAACGGCATTCCC
>JAOEFI010000007.1:3481798-3505808 GCA_034621735.1 Anopheles plumbeus
CACGTCCGTTCCGAAATTAGTATCGAAACTCTTCCCCCGGACCAGACCCGCGGCAAAGCAATGGAAATCGCAGAGAGGAGTGCGATGGAAAAAGCAACGTGGAAAACCCCACACACAGCGTTTTTCGTCGGGTGTCGGGTTGTCTGGTGTGGGATGGCGTGTATATTTTTACGTGTGCTTAATATAGTCCCGTACAGTATCCACACACTAGAGCCGCGCTCTCTTCTTCCGCTGTCACTAACGTCACAGTTTTTCACGAGTTTTCCGTTTTGGTTTTTTTTTTCTGTTTTCATTTTCGCTGCTTCTTATTGCACACACGCACAGACACATACACATCAGCACAATCGCTCACAATCGATCGGATCGATTTTGAATTGCAATTTTCCACCTCTGCCAACTAGAGGGACGTACATATCACGACCACCACCACCACCACCACCACCAGCAGCAACCGTCGGGGGTTTAGCCTGATTTTCCCAATGGCAGCATACAAGAACCGCTATTTCAGGGTCACATAATTTATAGCCTTTTTTCGAGCGTGTTTCGTTTCGGTTTTCTTTCTTTTCGCTTCGGGGTTTTTCCGGGGCCCGCATCCATCGGTCGATCGATTATGAACGGGAATTTTTCACTGCTAGCGTTTCCTATCGATCGCTCCTTCCGTGAGGGAAAGGCAGTGGGGGATGTGGGGAAGGGGGGGCGGTGTTGGGCAAAGGCGACTCCGTGACTTTCACACAATGGAGAGTGGCGACTTTTCCGCCTCCGAAGGGAAGATGGGGAGGGTGGGGGAGAAGGAGCCCGACCTAGGAAGGAACGGTCAGTGGGGGATTTTTCACCTCGGAAAGAAATTTCCACTGGCAACAGGCACACACAACGACAGCACACAACTCCACGACCAAGCGACTAGCGCGCGCGACCACTTGCGGCGAACTTGCAGCGTGTGTGCTCTCACACTGAAAGCGCGATCCGAGATGGCACACGACCGATGGCGCTGCTGCTGCTGTTTCCCGTTCGTGACTTTTCACCGCACCACCCCCACACCCCCTAGGAAAACCCACCCCGACCCTATCCGTACCAACGAGGCAGCAAGGCAAGCATCAGAGCGGCAGGGTCTTCGCCGGATTCGCGCTTCCCAAGAGAGACAGAGAGAAAGAGAGAGAGAGAGAGAGAGAGAGAGAGAGAAAGACCAAAGAGTCAAGTAGTGTGGGGCTTGTTGTACTTCAGAGGCATTACACGTCCCTTCGTGAGCAACGCAATCTCGCCGACGGATGATGATCCCCATACCGAAAGAGACATTTTCCCTCGCGAGAGAATGGCAAAGACGAACGAGAAAAAGAAAAAAAAACCCTCTTATTCGAAATTTCCATCTCACAAAACCCCCGAGGCAGCTCACTACTCTCAAGCGCGCACGGGCAAACGCGATGGTGAAAATGAGAAAAATCCAAACTCCTCAAAAAAGGAACGTGAAGCAGCATATATGCACGGGAAGCAGAAGTTTTCCGCAACGTGAGAAAATGGCTCTCAAACTGCTCCACGTCCTGCTGACAATCCGAGTTAGCGCGGTTTCTTTCGCACTCATCGTGTGAGAAAATACGTGAGCATGCAGCGTTGAGGGTGAGAATCTTTCCCGTGAGCCAGCGTTAACGATTTTCTCATAAAAGTGAACCACTCTAGAACTCTGACACTTGCGTTTGTAAGGGAGTCTGCACACCCCCGCCCAGTGTGTTTCGGATATTTCTCACACAATATTACGTGAAATATTTATACACAGTTGGTACATGGAACAAGTTAACTTTCGATAAGCAAAAACAAACCATTTCCGGCCACATGTCAAAAGGTGTAATATCGATTACATAAATATAATAAATCGAAAAATTCACTCCTCACTTTAGAGGGTGGTGCATACCGGCTTTGGTTTGGAAGCCAGTTCTTTGGTGCAGCGAGAAAAACCATCCCCCGCATACACTTGATAACGAATCCCAACTTTTCCGCCATCCTCAGAAGACTATTCAGTCGGAAAAATCGGTCATATTCTGATCGATCAATTAAAATTAGCGTCTCACAATATGAAAGTGAGAAAGAATATATTAATGCTTAAATAAGTTCTGGCATTTTTGGAACGGTTCACCACCGCCTTTCAGGGGGTCGGTTTCTGCACTGAACCCCAATGCACAGCATAGCCAACAGAAATGACTAACGGATCCATTGCCCTGCTACTGGTGTGACTCGATTGTCGTCGATCCGCGGGGAGCTCCAGTGCATGAAGGAGAAAAACCTCGTCGCTACAGGATGGGCGCGAGCAGCAGGCGCGCAGTGATGAATGCTTGCTTTTCCGGGCACTACATTTCACTATCATGTGCCATGTTTCATTTGGCTGAAAAATGAGGCAAAATTATCCCAACGGGGATGCATCCGGGGGTCGCAGTCCGGTTAGCGGCGCGATTTTGAAGTGGTCTTTTCATTGGAAAATCCACCTCTTCCCGCGTTTAAAACGCGGCCAGCGGAAAACAGTCCTCACGGCAGGTTATCTATCGTTCTCTTCCTCTCACTCTCCCCCTCTCTATCTCTCTCAGTCTCTCGTTCTATCTCATTCGGTATCTTTCTCTTCGAATCTATCCTCTTGTTCCTCTTCAGAAACGCGAGCATTCATTTCCAGTCCTGTTCGTTTGAATCCCCGTTTGTTCTAAGTCAGTGGTCGACAAACTTTTCCAGATAGAACATGGGACTGCCAAGGGAAAATTATCCTTCCACGTTAGACAACGATGCCTATGGTCGCCGCGGGCTTCAACCCATTAGGGGAACAATTACGAGTCGCATGGTTTTATTGCAGGCTATTAAGGAACTTTTAGCCAATATTTACAAGTTTTGACATAATTTTTCCACAGCAAAACACATCTCTACTGGTCACAACAAACCTCAAATATGTCGGAACATGTAAGTACCTGTTCAGTAAGAACGACAGTCTTGGTTTTACCTGGTAGAATAATGTAAAAAACTGTTCACTTTACCCGTCTTAGAGCAAAACATTTGTGTGGGATTTTAAAGTTTAATCACCTTGAAAATGTTTACCTTTAAGTATTCCTGAACGGGTTAAAACGAGTCGTTCGCTTACCCTGATACAATTTGTGGCGACCGCTGTGTGTCCGAAGGAAGGAAAAGCGCACAGCACACAAACGCGAACGGACGCGCTGCTCAGCGAAGAGTTAGCCGGTCTTCCAAGGGATATATGAAATGTATTTCTTGGCGTGGCCGCATCCTCTACCCCGCTCGCCGCCGCGGGGTGGGTTTGACGTTCGCAACCACAGGGATGTTTATATTTAGAAACCATCACTTCAAGCCAGATGCACCACCACCACCGCACCGACCACCCTTGGCATGGCTCGGGGATGGATGATGAGGGGCGGCAGGTGACTTTCCTCTTCATATCTGCCTGCCTGCCTACCTGCCTGTCCCACTTTCGGCGTCCGTGGCCACCGCGAGACAGCTGTCCTCTGTCCTCTCTGTATTGTCGTGTGTTTGTACGATGGACGACGCTCCTGTCGTGGCGGCCGAGCCCCGAGAGCCTATAGGGCCACGAACGGACACACGAGCGACCGAACGGAACGATCGATTTTCCACCGGGTCACGAGGCGATGGCAATCCGAAGCCGCGCACTGGGTGGGTGGGTCGGTTGTGCATTATGCAATGATGGGTCAGCCGTTCGTGGCCTTTTACCACCAGGAGAATGCCAGCTTTGGGGTGGCAAATGGCGAATATGAAATGGCATTGTGGATTTCTTTTAATGTTCTGGGATTCAATTAGACCCAAAGAGTTGCATCTTTCTGCACTTTCGTGAGACCATTCTTCGTTCTTCATCATTTGTTTGTCGGTGAATTGTCGCAGTTTAATCAAACGGTCCAAACCTGGGGGTACACATTTCAATTGTTTTAAATGTCCCTGGGTTGGTTTTCAAGTGTAGCATGATAAAAATTCCGACCAATCATTTTACTCCCTGCTCGCTCCTCGTTGGAGCATGTCGAGAATATTGGGGTTGAGCGTACGTTCATTTTTCGTGCTCTTTAGACCCTCGCCGTCGGATCTCTGTCAAAATGGCCTTCCGGCATTGCGCTCTGGGCTGTAAGCGTGAGTCACTGGTCGGTTTATTCGTGTGCCCAACCAACCGCGTAGCGGACCTTCTGGGTACCGAATGCGGAGGAATTCGTCCAGGGGCACGCGACCGGCTGTCCCCTTCACTAATTGAAACCGAAGACACCCGGATGCACCTCTGCGTGGTGGTGTTCTACCTACCCGGCCATCCATCATCGTTGCCATCCGGTAACGGCCTTCTCCTCCTCTCCCTGCTCGTGCTCCCTCATCACGTTGTTGTTCGAGGTAAAGAAAAGCCTCACACGGTATTCGCGGGCTATTCGTTTCAGGGCCGACCTAAGGTACACATTTGTGTTTACCCGTCATTCTTCTTCTGGGGCTTTAGTTTGCACTGTACCGTTCGCCCTCTTGGGGTTTGAGTGCAGCGATGTTTGCCCTTTTTTTTTATCTCAACTCGCCTAATGCGGTCCCTCCTGTCGGCAATAAGGTAAAAGAAAGGTAAACGTGCCAGGCCGCGCGGTGTTGTAAATCAAACTCGGTGCATTCTGCAGCAGCACAGACACTGTACACACACATCCACACAAAAAGACAAGACGACCGCAAAGCCCCGTCCGTCCGGGGTGCGTATCGCCACAACACGGATGTAAACAAAACATCATCCCGCCCGCGCTCTTATCAGCATTCCCAGCGTCAATATTCGTAACTAGATCACTAGATCGGTGTGCATCTCGCTCGCCGTGTTTGTGTTATTGTGTTGAGCGCGTCGCTGACAGCTGTCAAACGAAAAATGCCCGCACGGGAAGACTCACCTGTAATCGCGCGGCGTGCTCGCATTTGCAGGCACACGGGGAAAGCTATTGGAAAATCGCTACTGCCCTAGTTGAAGTGTAGCGTCTTCCCTGCTCTCTAATTGACCACTGTGTAGGTCGGGGTTTATCGATTAAATTCAATCGATTATGCACCAGCGTTCAATCATTCGCACACCGCTGCTATCGTTACACCGCACACCGCAGTGTATACGAACCATCTGACTGACTTTCACCGTTAACGAAGCGTTTTAAATAGGTACAGCAAACGCAAGGGCTACCGTTGATTAGCAATCAATGCGAAACTAACAAAATGGTGCTTCCGAACTTCCGACCGGTGGTAGAAAAAGAACCCTTCTGTATCATCACAAAAAGAAGCCAGAGCCCACGGGGTACAGAAAATAGGGTTACAGGAAACTTTCGCCACACTACTCCCGAGGTAGTGTGTAGGTGTTTGAGCTATGGATTCCTCTACTTTCGTTACGATCCGCGGTACTACCTACACAACGCACTCCATTACGGCACGATCGATAATTTGCTTCTTTCGCGTTCAGCTTCACCCACACACGGAGCGCACACCGGGAGAGAGCAAAAATCGATTATCACACAAGCAGCGGGTTACCCGTGCTTCGAGCGCATCCTCGCGCGTGCACCAATCAATCGGGGTAGGGAAATTAACTGCAAAGACTTCACTTACCTATGCATCGCCCATCGCCTGTTAATTGCTGCACTTTCCCCAAACCCTTGGCGTACCTTCTGCTTCCAATCGATCAACACGACCAACACAAACGACGATTGGGAATTCGTCCGCGTACGGTTTTATAGCGCTACACTTTCTTCTCACTGCTGGGTTTGTTGCCGACCGCACCACTCGGACTGCTTTCACGCACTGCAATATTTGACGACGCTTTTTCAGATGTTTGACGGTGGCAAACAATCCGTCCTCGTCAGCGCGGCGTGCGGTAATCCTCGCGGTGGACAAATCACACTATCTGCCTTTGCTATGCAGTTTTGTCACTGCGCTCCTGCCGCCCGAGGTCGATGGCGTTTTGTTTGGACAAGTGTGGGAACTATGCACACACCATATCGTCCGCCGGTTTATATTCTTGCTTTTTCCCTTTTTGGGATTCTAGGAACACCCACCACACCACACTAGCAGACGGTACACGTCAAATCTTTAGGCAACACTCTTGACAGCGCGTATGTTGGTCTCGTTGTTTGACTCTTCGTATCCTGATCAAATAGCGATACCCTACAACATCCGCCACCTGGCAGCCAAATGTTATGTTAACAATTAAAACGGTTTAACGGTTGGACTGGAACACTCCAGAACAGACGGCGTACCGTAATTCCATCCTAGTGCACAGAGGACTGGATCGGCAGGTCAGAGGACGCGTTTCCAAAATCGATTGGCTATCGTTAAGGCAAACGGACACAGTGCACTTGATCACCGAACGCGCGCCGAGAGACTAACGTTGTAAAAAAAGTGTTCCGATCATCATAGAACGTGTGCTCGTTGGTGTTGGTGATACAATTCGCTTGCCAGGCGATCACGAACACTATCCCAATGTGCTTTCTCTACTTCCCGTATACCTTGGCAACGGAGGGAAACGTCGCGCACGTGATAGAAGGAGACAAATATATTACCCATTCGTTGCTGTCAAAGCAAAATGTCATCTCGGGAGTCGAGCAGTTTCAGTCGATGCACATTCAAAAGTAGTCGAACGGAGATCGTTGCAATGACCTCGAATGCACTTAAATGCAATCCGACGAAACCAATGCAATACGTAACTAAGAAAAAATTATATAGTTGTGTGGAACCATTTTGATTTTGTTGAAGTTTCTTTCAAAGAACCTGAACTACACCCGAATTCTTCTACCGTCTATTTATTTGTTGATACAATATAAAAAGCATTTTCCAGCCATCTTTGGAAATTTCCGCAAAAAGAAAATCTTAACGCTATAGAAATAAAATTTTCTGATTCTTCTCCATGCCGCTGACTAATATTCAATTCTCTCACGTGTTCATTTCATGACTTATTGTGGTTTTTTTTATTCTCGTTTGCGTGTCAACCATTGATAGAAATGTGACATCGATACCGCTTCAAACGCTATTCCACTTCCCAGGTAATGCAATTCTAAACATTTCCAGCTTTCATTGTTTGACCAACCCGCTTGTCTGTCTATTTTAACTTAACATATAAAGAATATTTTATAAATGAACATTCCGGCGTTATGTGTTTGTGTGTGTTTTGTAAATTGAACAACATTCGACGATGCACTGCTGACGCTACTACATCGTTTTAAGGCGTTAACGTACAGTTGCATGCTATGCTATTTTTTCTCCATTAGGCGACATTTATAAATTGTATGTAAGTTGTATCTATTGTTTTTGCACGAGAATGTTTCTTGCCCGTTTTTTCTTGCCGTCCTACAAGACACTCATAGAACGTTTGCTTTTAACATTCGTTATCGACATAAGGCAATATCGCTTTGTTCTTGTTTGTACGTGGCTTGCAATTCCATAGTGGTTGTTTTCGTTAACAATGTGAAAAGTAGATTCGATTCCACAGCTTCGTGCTAAAAATGCTAATATACATTAATAGTATTATAAAAAAATTCTCCAAAAAGCTTAATATCATCACGACGAGCACATTAATTGCGCGGATTGCAGCAAAGCGGGTTGCGGTGCGCGCCTTCCGGGTGTTCAGATTCTATTGTGCAAGAGCATTAGTACTGTGTCACGCGCATCTTCTCGATCCGTCCGGCATTTTGCTGCGAAAAGGGTTTCCATTTTTACTTTCCAAGGTTCAGCTTTCCGAGAAGTCCAGCAGCACCGGAAGCTGCCGTATCCTGTGCCTTCGTGGAGACTTCATGTACTTTCTAAAACAGGAAAAAAAATCAGAATAAGACTTTTTATGTCCTATGTACGAGAGAAAGAAGGAATCTCACCTGCTCCAGCTCGCCCCGCTTCTCGTCGGCCAACCGATTCGCCTCCTGCAGCTTCCGGTCAACCTCTTCGCTCGCCCTCTTCATGCCCTCGTCAACTTTCTCCTCCGCCACCTTCATCTGCTCCTCGACGGCCTTTTCCACCGCAACGGCACTCTGCTGGACCGCGTTCTCTGCGGCCTGCTTCGCGTGATCCATCAGCGTCCCGGCAGCCTAAAACCGTTGGAAAGATTAATTAGAAACCCGTAACCGAAGCCTTTCGCCACAAAACGTCTCACCTGAGCGGACGATTCAGCCGCTGCGGACGCCTGCTGCTTCGTGGCATCGATGTCGGCGGCCGCGGACGAGCCCAACGCTTCCGCATCGGACTTGGTCTTGCTGAACGACTCCTGCGCCTTCTTCGCCTGCTCTTCGGCTAGGCTGGACGCGGCCTGCACCTTCTCGTTGGTCAGATCCTGCGCCTCCTTTTTCTTCTTGTCGAACAGCCCCTCCGCCTTGCTGCCAAGGTTCTTCAGTGAAGCTGCGAGGAACAACGAGAGTGTTTTTAGAGTGCTGTTGACTATTCAGGACAAACATCCTAACCCTTAAATTAGAAAATTAGAAACCCGATCCAAGCCAAAATCTATTTCGTGTCTAATTAACAGTTAAATTATGTCTAATTTTAACAGAAGTTGTTTCAATCTGAAATGAAACATCAGACTCGCTGTTTGTACCGGATGATGCTGTCACTACGCCTAGCAAAACCCATGAAACGTTTAATGTACAACCACAGCTTTAATTTTGTTTACAAATTCAGCCTCTCGATGGCCATCAACCACCATGGTCGTTGTGTGTGGCGAGAGATTGTCAAAATGTTTTATTTTGCTATTCTTACTCTGACCTCCACTGCCCGGCGCCTTCTTTACACACATATCACCCGCTACTGTGTCATGTAAAGCCAAAAAGCAGCGCACACAGGACCGACACCATCGCGATCGAAATACTAGCTGTTCTACACCACCCGGCGGGGGTCATCACCGCGCTGATGTCATCCACCGAGAGGTCTACCCCCGGTGAGAATCGAACACAAGCCGGATCCATCAAGGTCAGTCCACCGAGCTGCTCCTCCCGCATCTGTTGTTCCCTTCCCGTTGAACAGCTTTGGGAGAGGCACAATTACAATTCGTGTAGCTGGTGCGGCTGCCACGAACGGATCACACAAACGTATCAACATCATAATTCTCGCCGATCAGCAGCGCACTCTACCGATGATCTCGCGGACAAATGTGACCGTCCCAACGGAGGGCGGCCACATGCGATGCGGCAGTTATACCGCGTAGTATTTGTAAGGGGGTCTGAAACACTACCGAACGACCGATGATCGCGAAACGAGATTTGAAAACTATAACTAGTTTTTTGCAGTGTTTTCAGCGAACACCTATAGTGACGTGTTCGAACTTAAACACAGCTCACTCTCATCGGAGTGTTCCCTCTGCGGCGTAAACTACGAAGCTATAAAATTCCAACGATCGCGATGAAGCACGTACCCGTCTCGTGGACTCCTGCAACCAACACCCCCCGAGGGCGGAACAGTGGAGATGTGTAAAAATGATCCGCAATTTGTATGCGTGCTCTCGCGAACCGCTGCTACCACACGCGCAGGGTGCAGTCTGATCGATTATCATTTAAATCGTCATTTGACAATCGAACCTGTTCGATATGATGCTGGTATGTGGTAGAGTGTGCAGTTTTGCTATTAATGTTTCACCTATCGCAACCTGGGGAATTTGAAATTGAAGTTCATTCTCTTAGAGGAGAAGAAGCTTTGTGATAATTTCGAAAACCTTGCGAAAAACATTTTTTACAATTGATACGCAAAGTTTCCCCCAGCTCAACGCTAGATAACTCCCTTCCGATGGATGGCTAAAATATAAAACAACACTTCATGTAGCCATAGTGCGGCGGAATGTTTCCGTTTTTAGCCCGCAACACATTCGTGGTATGGCTGCTGATGGCAGGATGATGTCATCCCTCTGGCCCACCTCGGCGTGTTGCGGTGTTCGTGCCGGAAAGGAGAAACCAGAAAACTCGCTAACCTCTCCTGTTTTACACTTCTGCTTTCCTATGCTCACCGAAATATAAAATAAAACACCCCCGAAAACACTTCAGCTGCATCATTGCCAAATGAAATCTCGAACATCGCCAAGCCAAGTGGAATGAGCTAGCAAGCAATTGAGCATACACACACACACACCTCCTTTCCTAATGTCTTCAGTGGGTAATGAAGCTTTTCTTCCCGGGTTTAGGTTCCTTTTTCTCTTGCAATCGATTTTCCACCCACTTGTCCTTGTGCTTGTCCTTGCGTGGGGTTTGTGTCCGGTGCGCGGTTTGATGAATGTTTAATGCTGGAAAAATACCATTTTTTTACCACATTTCATTTCCATTCTGTTTATGAAATGTGTAATGCGGAAGTGAGTCTCTGAATGCTCCACCGTTCCACGTCGCACGAGGAAATCAAACTTCCGCAACTTTGTAGCGAACATGGTGACCTATTTTTAAACGCACAATCTACCACCCGGTCTCAACGCCATCGCCGAGACAGATCATTCTTCTTCCCTTTTGCAAAAGGGGGTGGGAGATTACGGCCGGATTTGTTGATCGAGCGATCGCGCACCCAGTGTTTTTATTTGACGTCGGCCGTTCCTGCGGGATTACGGTGGCGCACACAAACGCGACCCGTCTTTTGCTGCACGTTGCACTTGCAAATAAGAAAATTGCGACTTGGAGGGCAAGATTTTATCTGCGATAAAGCGACCGGCCCTGAGACGGGACCTCGTTCCCCATCCGGCTCCGACCGGCACGTTCCTTCCGCGGTGGAGCATCCGTTTGAGGAAAACCTAACAGGACGTCCTTTAACGGGTGAGCGGACGCGCGTCCGACGAATCGAGGAAAGAATGCCACAACCCCATACGTGCACAACCGCGAGCCGAAAACGCGAAGAAAAACAGGCAATCTAGCGCTTGCGAGGGTCGGTCGATTTAATTGTCGTAAACGTTGACCTCCATATCAAACGGAACAACGGATGCCCAAAAGGTGTAGTGCAGTTGTTTGCTAGTCTCTGTGCATGCTAGTGTAAATGGTGTCATTTTTATTGCTATTTTAAAAACGTGTTACAAACGGGCTCTGCTAGCGCATGCCCGCGGGCTGTTGATCTCATCGACTGTTTGAATCATCGCAAAGTTCAGCACCGTCAGTTGCACGATATTCGATAATAAATGGATTCCACATCCACAGTTTTCCACGATGCAGTGACGACCATTTTCACATTTCATTTCATTCCAGTTGGAGCTTCTTGCATGCGCTACTCATTAGCAATTCAAATCATTCTATCAATCAATCAATGTTTAAAAAAAGGCACTTAGAACCAGTACAAGCTTCATACTAATACAATGGTTAAAAAAAATTGTCCAGCAATCATTTGGTTGCACCACGTTGCTGTAAATGTTGGCCCTTAATTCCTTCGGCAGGAAAGCACAGAGGAACAGTATGCGACGTGTCCGCAATGCCCTTCGCCGACGAGGACAATGGTACCAGCAGTCGCCGCATTCCGGCGATCCATTATCGATCAGAGGGTTGATAGGGCGAGGACCTTATGTTCGGTTCGTTACAACTGCCGGTCCACTGCAGCGATGTCAGTAATCTATTTAATTTACACCAAGCGACAATAGGAGTGCTGCGCCGTCTCCTTCAGCTTCCATACAGGAATGCATCATTTAGGTAAAGTGTGATGCAATCGCGGTGTCCCCTAGTGTACATATAAGTGCCATGGAGGCGAAGAAAAATGTGTTTTAAATGCATCCTAACCCGAGTGATGATGGTGCATAACGCTCTACACATTTCGAGTACGTTTTGAGTACAAAATTAATGTTGAATCAACTTATCAACCGTTGTCATTTAGTTTACCCTTTTTATGATTTAAGTTTTCCCTTTTTTTATTGACTGCAACTTACATTTAGCTCCTCCTGTAGCGTCCGTTGAAATAGTTAGTATAAAAGCAGAATAAGGATTAACACGGGTTGGCTAAATGCACTGTCACCCTTCTCTTTGGTTTTGCTGTAAGAACGATTCCGCTTTGGAATGTAAATCGTGTAAACCAAGCCAGACAGCAGACCGCCTGGCAATTCGTAACAATATGCTCGTATACATTCTAAACTTGAACCGCGTTTCAAACAAACACAAAACTAGGTGAACAAATTGGAGCAAGATTAAATCAAATTATTACGGACCTCGGAGCAATTACTAGACATGGCGGGGTTTGGGTTTGGGTTTGGGGTTGGGGGCCAACCGCCGCGTTTAACGGCGCTTTACACAGGGCACGGTATTAGTTGACCCTTTCGCGGGTGCGGGTCCCTTCCAGCCCTCCACTATCTTCACACACACCCCTCAAGGCCCACGCACAGTCGTCGGTGATGGTAATGAAGCGCGCATGATTGGCATTCCACAATCCGCCCGACGCCAGACTGGCGCATGTATACACATAAGGAAGCGCAAGAGACCGTCAAGTTCCGGACGACAGAAGTGGAAAAAAAAGAGAGAGAAAAATGATGCAAGAAGATGAATACCGAAAACGGCACTAAACAAAAACAGCACAGTAAGTTCTGCCCTGTGCGGTTTGAATTTCAGTAGAATAAATAAATAAAATATAGACAAAAAATCACTCAAAAACGGACGGGTTAACATCAACGACGGAAACGGCGAACAAAAACCGAACCTATTAAAATTCAAATCCACCGTTACGGTGGACATCTTTTTTTTTCTGTGTATTGATAATGTGTCTGGCTTCGACGAATGCAAATACAGTCGTCCTCGGGCCGGGTCAACCAAAAATACTGTCCACGGTCACGCAGCTGCTAGCAGCAGTTTGTGTTTGAACAAGAGTTAAATTTCAGCAAAAAAAAAAGCACGCTGCACGCCGTCGTCGGAAGATTTTTTTGCCCCCCTGCCCCACACGTGTGAGTGCGGATAAAAATCGATGCGTAATAAGTCTGGGATGCGGCGTATCGTCGTCTTCCTATTCTTATTCACCATCACGCAAGCGAACCGGCTGGAAACGAGAAAACTTTTGACTTTCTTCGGGAGGATTCTTGGCCCACTGTTTTTTAAATAATTAAACGCTAATTACAACCATCCCTAAAGAAGAACAGTTGCGGCGAATTTACGTTCACTTTCACCACCGTTATTCTTAATTTTCCGAAAGCGAAAGTATTTCACTACTCACCAGTGATTCCGCTGAACATTTTCGCTGCCCGTGGACGCTGCCTTGTCTCTGTGGAAAACGGATGAAAATTCGCTGGCCTTGAACACGCGCAAGCAGGAACGCACTTACAGCAGCTGCCAGTGACTTTGCAGGGGACTTCGCGAGAGAAGATGCAAAAAGGCAGGTTCTCTGTTCTCGTGCAATGGCGTCTTTTTGTTGCTGTTGTTGTTGTTGCCGCTGCTGTTGTCCACAAACTGTCGCGATTGCCGGGAAACTGGTTTTGCTTTTATGATGATGGTTTTCTAAACAGAATACGGACGGAACTGGATCTGCTGCAGAGCTGGAAGAGAAAAACCGGTAATGGGTCACGCGTGTCGGTGCGTGTGTGTCTGTCTGCGCTTTGTGGGGATGCGGAGCAGCAAGCAAACTACTCACTATATACTGATTTTCAACCGAGGGAAGAACGACGCGCAAACGACACGTCTTTACTACGCGAGCTTCGAAGAGGAACTGGCGTCGCTTCGCTTCGCGAGACTTTCGCATGTGCGCGAGCGGTAAATGTGTGTGCTTCTCTCTCCTCTCTATACGGTGACGTCATCGTGTTTTGTTGTCGCTCTTTGTAAGGGGGTCGCCTACTGCGTTCGGTAATCATATATTGGGCAAATAAATTGAACAATAAAGCGTCAAATTAGATCAAGAGGGCTAAGGCACCTGTTATTTGCATATTGGAAAGACCGTGCAATCGATGTATGAAGAAATTGTTTTCCACATAAAAAGGCGTGCAAACGAATGTTGGACAACAGGTGCCAGTGCACAACAGCAACGGATGCAAATACTACAACTGTCAATCCGGCGATAGTAAACAACCAGCGTGTGGCGTCTCCATCACCGCGCGTTGTGGTATGCCGTGCACGTGGTTTTTTGGAAACGACCGATTTGTTTGTTTTGCTTTTCCACCGCCGTTCCCTAGCAACGCAGCGCCATATTCTTCTCCGTACGTTCGACAGTCCGTGGTTGCCGTAGCAACGGTAGACGGTTGCTATATTTACCACCGCTCAACAACAAAACATTTGAAGTTTTCAATAGCTGCGATACAATTGCATTTGCGTCTCGCGAACAAAAGCGGCTTAAGTTTTCTGTTTTCATCACTGAAAAGTAGTCCGGAAGCGATGAATACTTGTGCGAGAGTGTGGTGAACGTGTCGCTACAGCAGTATGGAATTGAGTCTGTACGGTTCACAGGTGAGCCAGTAGGTTTTAGAATGGTTTCGAACAGGGGAACGGCAGGAGCGCACCACCCGAAGCGCCACAGCAAGGTAGGTCATGGTGGTGTGCACCGCCGGTTTACACACTATAATGCTGCTGCTGCTGCTGACGCGCCGTTTTCGTTTGACAACTCGCATTTGACAGATCAGCCTGGCAACGCGCGAAAAAACCACCACAAACCAGCGGGAGCGGCCTGGGTCGGCCCTGCAGCAACACCATCGGCCGTGCTCGGCGGCCGGAGCGCACGTCAGGCGGCCCCTGTCGGCGGACAGCACCCAGTACCACTACCGGAAGCGCCCGTCGTCGAGCGGAAGTGGTGGCGAACTGGTCCGAGCACCACCGTCGCCGTTCCACCAGCTGCAGTTCTCGAAGCGCAGCACCTCGTCGTCCAGCTTGCTGCTGAAGAGTCTTCTGGCCGAGCCGATTCCGCGCTACTGGGAGTCGAAAGGGATCGCACGTTCGGCACAGGCGCCCTCAACACTCGGCTCGTCGAACAGCGTCGATCGAGTGGCGCAACAGCGGAGACAACCGTCGCAAGCGGTGGCGAACAGCGGGCGGGCGGCGCCGAAGACCAAGTGCCGGAAACGTGCCTCGACGATCGCGGGTGAAGGTAAGACGAGGCAGTTGAAATCGCAGGACCGCAGACGGCCGGGTCGGGACAGTACGGAAGACGAAGAACGGGACCAGGACGAGGAGGAGGAGGAGGAGGAGGAGGAGGAGAGCAGCATGGACGATATGGAGGACACGCAGGAGTCGAACAATGAGGCAGAATTGGAAGGGATATGGCGCGGCAAGCCGCCGGCGAACCGTGACGAAAAGAAACGATCACCCCCGCTGCCGATGGTTGCCCTTCCGCTCAACCGGAAACCGATCGGTCTGACCGCCGGCGGGGGGTTGAAGAAGAAGAACAACAACTCGCCGGAGAAGCAGCCGCGCAAGATGGACCTACCGGGGCGGGTTTCCTTCAGCTCGAACGATCCGTACGAGATCGACTACAGTGATTTCGAAGAGAACGAGTTCGGCTGCTCGGGAGACGGTCAGTCCAAGCAACGCCGGAAGATGAAAGGGCCGGGCAGTGTCCCGGGTGGCGGGAAGAAACCGTTTTCCAGCGGGGGTAACAACATTGGCTCGTTGTATGACGAGCGGAAGTTTCAGGACGGCTCCCTGTTGGAAGAAGTTCCGGCGCGCTTCGGAGGCGTAAAGTTCGAGGACGAAATAACCACTAGCTCCGGCTACGAAACCAAGTGTGACGACGGAAAGTCCACCCTCGGGAAACGGTCCACCGCACTGGCCGCCTCTCCATCGCCCGTGTGTGACGTAAGTGAATCCAATAGGATCATCGAGGACTACAAGAAGGAGATAGAGGATCTCAACCGGCGGCACGATATGGAGCTGCGTATGGCTGTCAGAGGTTCGGTGGTGGACCCTAGTTCCGTGGTGTCTAAACCGTACGATCCGAAATGTTTCACGCCCTCGGACACACCGGAGGACTTGTTCGTCAACTCCACGTCGACGAAGGCGCTCGAGAGTACGACCGAGGACACGGACGTTGAGCTTGATCGACCGAGCAGACCCGGGATGCTGGAGAAAAACGTGATCAACGAGTACTACGAGTGCATCAACGAAATCATTACCGAACAATCGCCAACCCGACGTCCACAGCACCGAACCCTACCCTTGGTGGGCGTCAGAGACGTCCCCGACTGCCACGATGGAAAGGAGGACCCCATCCAGCACAATCTGAACAATGAGTGTACAAAGAGTGGCCCGAAGGAGAAACAGTTTGGCTCGTCTTCCGGTGTGCCATCTGGGAAGGGCAAGCCGCTTGGCAACTCGGACAACAACAAGAACCGGCTGGACTCTAGCTCCAATCCGGTCATCAAGAACTACTTCAAGGTGAAGGAGCAGAACATTGTCACAGCGAGTGCGAGCAGCTTGGCAAGTGGCAGCGGTAGTAGCAGCACCACCGGAAGTAAGTCCGGGCACGCGAAAAACGCCCTACTGTCGAAGAAGAACGGCAAGGAGAAGCCGAAGTCGGCCGACACCCACAAGTCGATCCTGCGCAACGCGAAGAAGCAGAACAATAGCGCCGGTGGTGGCGGGTCCAATGGAAGTGCCGGATCGGGAAAGTTCTCGTCCGGCCTCTGCCGGGAGGACAGTAACATTTCCGAGTTTCACATGGACAAGGTCGTGAGCTGGATGTCGTGCAACGAGGAGACGTTTCCTGTTTGTGCGGAAGCAACGACGAACGTATCCAGTTCGGCACCGGCTACCAGTTCGACGAGGGACATAAACAACGCGTCGGACCGACCGCCGGCGTACAGTGCAAGTTACGAAGAGGTGGACCGGCAACGCACGGAACAGCGTCAGGAAACCGTCAGCAGTGTGCAGTCCAACTACGACGAGGATTCCGTTGTCAGCGGAAGTGTCAAACAAAAGTCTGGTAAGTGACATCAATATGTTGGCGAAAAAGTCTCTAATATGTCACTCGATTCGAGAGGAAGTGTTCGATTCTTACAACAATTTCGATTGCTATTAGTAGGCGTGGAGACTGTAGAAACACTGTTCTGACATTAACATTGCATTTGCTGTACTCCTTTATTCACGACAAAGATTTCCAATCCCTCAAGAACGAGGTCGAGTACCGCTTGAGCAACATCCTGGACTGCGCGGATTCGCAGGCCAGCTCTGGCTGTGAAGGCGACACGCCCGATCAGCCGCAGCCGCCAAAGAGCAAAGTGAAGGATCTCTTCTCGTACCTCGACCAGGTGGATCTGAAGTCCGAAAAGACTGGCTACAAGAGAGCTGGCTGCACGTCCGGTGGCGTACTGCCATCAGAATCGGACCGATCGGAGCTGGAGTTTGCGGCCGAACCGGACTACATTGAAGCCGTGCCGAAGTGAGTAGGGGCAGCTTACCTTCCCTACATCCGACAGGTGTAACTTTTCGGATTGATTCTTACCTCTTGCAGGATGAACGACCTGCTGGAACTGCCCCAGCATCAGCTGGCCCGGAGGGTGATAAAGTTGTCGCTGCGTGCGAACGAGCTCAGCAACGCTATGCAGCTATCGAAGGATCACATCGCGACGGTGAAGGCGGACAAGGTGAAGGCGATCCGAACGGAAAAGTGCGCGCTCCTAGGGAAACTGAAAGAGCAGAAGAAACACTACGAGGACATCATCGGGCGCCATCAGGAGTTTATCGACCAGCTGATCAAGGACAAGTCGGGCTTGTGCGACAAGGTGACGCAACTGACCCGCCGGCTCGACTCGCAGAACCAAAGCTGGGAGCACCGGCTGAAGACGGAGCTGGAGCGCGCCCGCGACACGTCCCTGGCGGCGGAGAAGATCCGCCGCGAGAAGTGGGTCCGGGAGAACACGAAGAAAATCAAGGAGCTCACCGTGAAGGGGCTGGAGCTGGAGATCAACAAGATGACGGCGGCACACCAGAAGGAGATTGGTGAACTGAAGCGACAGCACAAGGACGAGATGGTGTGCGCACTGGGCGACCTGAAGCTGCAGTACGAGCAGAAGGAGTCCGACGTCCGCCAGGGGCTGGCGAAGGAGCGTGAGACTACGCTCGAGCGGGAGCGACAGGCACTGCTCGAGCGGTTCGATCGACAGGTAAGCGAAGAGCGGAGCATATTCGAGCAGCAGCGGCAGCATCTGCTGAGTGAGTTCGACTTGGAAAAGGAACGCCTACAGAAGGAGGCGGCCCGCAAGTCGCAGTACGCCGAGTCGCAGCTCGAGGACCTGAAGCGTGAGAACGCGAAAAACCTAGAGTTTGCGCAGAAAGAGTACGTGCAGATGTTGAAGCAGCGCGAAGCGAAGCACCAGGACGAGCTGGCCAAGCTGCAGAAGCAGTTCGAGTCGGACTTTGCCATCTGGAAGCGGGAGCACGAGCGGAAGTCGAAGGTGGAGCTGGAGGAACGAGAGAACGAAATCCGGGCGCTGTGCCGCACGGAGCGCGACCAGCAGATCGACCGCATCGTGGCGAAGGTGGACGCGGAGACGCAAAAGTATCAGCAGGATTTCGATGCCAAAATGAGGTAACGTTGACGGGCAGCAAGAAAAAGCTCTCGCAGATCTCCTGAACTCACGTAGAAAATGATTTGTTTCTCACCCCCTCAACAGCCGTATGAAGGAGAAACACGAAGCCGAACAGCGGGAAGCGGAAGCGGGCGAAGCACTGATGAAGCAGAAGTATCAGGACGCGCGGGTGAAGGGTGCCGAGGCGGAGGCCACGATACAGAACATGAAGGCGACGGCCAAGCAGACGGAGCTGCAGTTGAGCCACGCGAAGAAGCTGTGCGACGATCTGCTGCGGGAAAAGGAGACGATGCGCGAGGAGGCCCGCCGGGAGGTCCAGAAGGATATGACCAACATGCAGCGGGAGCGGGAGCGTGAAATTGAACGGATTTACTGTCGGTACGTAACGGAATGGTAGATCCATTGGCTGACATTGAGATCCAAATGCCTTAGGACTAGAATAAGAATGATCTTTAATGTGTTACACATTTTGCCTTGTTTTCTTCCTAGAGTTCAGCAAGCGATCGACAAGAAGGATGCCACCATCGGTGCGATGCAGAAAGAGATTGCCGTCCTCAAGGAGCGCTGCCTGAAGCAGGATGCTATCATTCGCCAGCAGCGCATAGACTACTGCATAAAGTAACCCAATAGTGACAACATTCGGACGATCTGTTTACTCCCCCCGAGCTGACTGATGACGCACGTTACGACGAAAGGAGCGTGTACTTTTACAATACTTCTATTGTTTATTTTTGAATCACAATAGGAAAAGAAAGAAAAAAAAACATAGTGCATTATACATTAGCAACCATTATAAACGACGTCTATTTAACTCTATTATTGCGCTGTGCCCAACAATGTGTAGCAGAAATGCTGAACCGTTCCCGTGGTTGCCGTAGTGGAAGTTGAACTTCCAAGGTAGGTTGCATATACCTCCGCTCTCGTCCGCGGGAGGTGGTTTCTAGTTGTTTCTCGTGTTCACCACCTTCATCTCGCCAATATCGATCTTGATGTCTTTCAGCGTCTCCATGAAGGGATCGATCGGTGCGCTCGGTTTGACGACCGGTTTCGTCACCACGGCCACATCGGGATGGTTGTTCGGTGCGTTCGAGAGGTCCTTTGCGAACGAAACGTACTGCTGTGGTGGTTGCTGGCCCTCACCGTTAACGACCGGCGTGCTCAGGCGCTTCACGTCCGCTTGGTCCTGCCGTTGCTGCTGGTGATGCTCCTGTTCCGTTTCCATCCTTTCCAAATCGGTCAGTATGCGAAACACTGGCTTGACGGTGTCATTCCTACTATCCGGGACGTCCACGTCAAATCCCTGACGGGAGTTGGACCGCTTGACGGTGAAGTTTGGCCGCCCGTGACTGAGCAACAGTTTGCGCGCTGTGCCACCGGAGACGGACGAACTCTCAACCCACCGGTTCAGGTGACTCTTCGGGGGTTCCCGCGCATTGGGTGCTTTCTCGAACAGTGCCGTACGCTCTTTCGCCTGACCCGTTGTTGTTACTGGGGACACCTTCGGACTCGATGGTGGAGGTGGCGATACGGCTGCGGCTGCCGTTAGCACCGGAGCCGGTTCGATCAAGGACACCGGCAGCTTGACGATCGGTTTCGGCGTTTCCACGATGTCGGTGTGGCTCACCACGCTTCCCGCTTTCGTAAGCGTACGGATCTGCGAGGGTCGTATGGAGGCCGCACCGTTGCGTACCTGTGGCGAGAGCAGTTCCTTCGGGGTCGACGGCGAGGATGTCCCGTTCGTGGAACTACCATTCGACGTTGTGTCGATGGTAAGGGGTTCAATTTTTGATGGAGCTCCATTGCGCACAATCGGACCTCCGCCGTTGAGGGATGGTCTAGTGCTGTCCCCAAAACTAGCGAGCGATATTTTCACGGTACTGTTGAACACGGGCGTCACACCGGAAGTGGGAGCTGTCTTGGGAGCAGCAGTGGCAGGGGTCACGCTCATTCTGGAAGACGTGCCATACGATCGTGGAAGCGTGTTGTAGTAAGAACCACCCTTCGATGTGGGGCTGGAGTTGGTCGGACTTGTAAACATTGTCGTTTTGGGAGCCGCCATGGTGGACCCAAAAGTCCTGGTAGCAGTACCGTTGGTTGTGGGCAGAGTTCCAGTACCGATACTCCCGTTAGGAACCTTCGGTGAACTGCTAGGCAGCTTGGCTGCCGGTGGAGATGCGTTCACCGTTTGACTAGTGTTGATTTTGGAAGCAGTACTAGTCGCTACAGTTGGACTTAGCGGGCTAGACGTCGAAGACGCTCCGTTGGCTGGTTTTCCCGGCGAGACGGGTGATTTTAATACTGTTCCACTAGTCGCAGCAATCCGCTGAAGTTGTGGACTCTTATTACCGTTAGCAACAGGAGTGTGACTTAAACTGGAAGCACTCAATGTTGCGCTTGCCTTCGCAGGGTTTGCCACGATGGGTGTGCTCGGCGAAGTGCTCTTCCAAGGGGTTGGACTAATGATAACCCTATTGGTACTGTTTCCATTTTCAATCGGACATTGGCCAACCGAGACCTTCTTCAGTGTGCCACTTCCGTTCAGTATGGGCTGGAGCTTTGTGATCGAAGCGGCACCCGCGGACACGCCATTCGAAGTGGTTGTCTTCTGTGGAGCTACCGGGCTAGACGGTTTCACCACATGGTTGCCCGCCGTCAAAGTTGGAGCACTGACTGCTGCTCCACGCTCCTTGTCCACCATGTCGACGAGCGCTTTCAGTGGGTTGTCAACCTTCGGTCGCGCGTCCACACCGGGGGTTGGCGACGAACCGTTCAGCTTGAGCTGCACCTCGTTGCGCGTGTTTTCGATCGATCGCTCGATGTCGTCGTTCTTCCGGCCGTCATCCTGGTGGTCGCCGGTCTGTTGTTTGATCTTCCGCTTGAGCGTGTTGCGCAGCTCGGCCTGCAAGGCGTCCTTCATCTCGTCAATGGAGGATGGTTTATCGGGGCTCGTCGGTTCTTCCGGCTCGGCTGTGCCGTTTCCGTTCAGCGGGCCCTAAAATTAAAAGACATCAAGAAAGAGAATTAATAAAAGGCCTTCCATAGCAAAAATGGTATCGATGCTTCTGACCTAGCTATGAATATCTAGTTCAACATTTAAACTTCTTCCCGCAAACGTCACTAGGCAGCTTCCACAGTGGCACGCGGTTATTGCGGTTACCAGCTGTTGGTGGAAAAAAATAAGCAACGGCTTTTTACAAGTGTCTCCACTTCCACTTAGCGGTACAAAAGTAGTCCAGCTGTGCAAGCAACTGCATCGCTGCAGTAACACGTGTATCTAGAGCACATCATACACTTTCCCGAACTGGCAAGTACGCCGTTTCGTGTTGATTCTCGCAGTGAGTCATTCGTTGGCAAACTCAACGTAAGTGGTGAGGCGCAGAGAAAAAATATTACGTTTCTAGCTAACCGAATGAACTGTTCTTATGTCAGCATATGTTCGGAACATCACCATTACGCTGAGTTGGAACATGTTCCAGCCCTACACTGTCCGCTGAAAAATGCCCTTTGTCACGCAGAAAGCTACCCATCGATAGTCGCGTGTTGGCACATTCCACATATTGCCCGCCGTCTCCATTTATGTTTCCCTAATGTACTTTATCTATCGCGTCCCCAGTCCCGGCTTTATCTGCGCAGGGTGACAACACCCCGAACGAACGAAGACGCTGATTCCTCGGGTCTTCCGTCGCACACCGAAAACCCTGGGAAGTCGTGCGTCATTGCCGTTTCGACTTTTCGTACGGGGTATGTGAAGTTCTGCCCGTTGCGATTAATCGATCAATATCGATAAAAGGGCTAGAATGGGCACAGTAGGGGCGCAATAAAATCCAACGCACTCGTTTGTTATGAGGTGGAATGTGAAGACATCTGACCCAGAAATTTTCAGAGCTCTCTCAAAACCCCCGTGACGAAAGGGAAACCGTTACAAGTACTTGAGATGTTTTCTATTTTCTATTGTATTTTGATTTCAAATTTCTATTACCATTAAACTGAATTGAAGAGCGCACTGTTTCAACTGAAGTTGAGTTGGATAACTTCGCGGAAAAAATTAGCTTTAATAAGGTACATTTTAATACAATTTCTCAATCTACCAATCGCCCGCTCCGTCCATAGTTTTCCCACTGGAAAACTTGCAGCATCACACAAACGGACAAAGTAAAACCTTGCGGAGAAAACAATTGTCACCGGTGCATCACATCTTCTTTTGTCCGCAAACAATGCTGCATTTGAAATGCTGACTGTGTTGTGTTTGTGTGTGTGGTGATTTTTCGCGGTAGGTTACAGCAACCCCACAACAGCAGGTTCCCGGAAGGCGGCGACCACAGCACCACAAACGCTCCGAGGCCACCGTAGCCTTCGGTGTCCGCCGTCGACCGTTGTTCTTCCGGAAGCGTCTCGAAGCTCGGCGCCCGAGCTTTGTTTCTGGCGTGCGTGTCCAAGATGTGATTATCGCGATGCGGCAAGATGTTCCCATGCCCTCCCGGCTGGGGCGGGGCGGTTTTCCCACGATTTGTATCTCCTTTATTTTCTCCCACCCAACAATATCATCAATAGGAAGCTGGATCACGTTCGTTGGCGTTGGTGGCGAAAACTTTCATTTTCCTACGGGAACTCGAATTCTACAAACAAGTGGCACTTTATTCGAACGCACCTGCCGTACTATTAAGTGTACTAAACGGTCCGTGCCCTCTACTGACGTCGGCGGTGAGATCTGGACGCGGATCTGGTTCGAGATTCTAATTGCCACCCTCTGCCGCACGGAATGAGCAACCCCAAATCCCACGGTGGGGTGCGAACTTTGGCTCGCACTCCGCAGCTAGTCCCTCAATCGCCCGGCAACAAATTTTCCCTCCCACACTAGGTTAGATCAACTCCCTTATCGATTGTTTCGTGTTTCTGCTGAGCCGCCGCACGATAACACTGCCGTCGATAAGATCGACGCGGTTCGTAAAAACCTGCGAGATCTGCCCGCACAGGAACACAGGAATTTGGCTATCGTAAAATGTGTACGGTGCAAAGTCGCACGTCCAGTTTAACCTTGACTGTGCGTGCGTCGAATTATTCCTGGAGGACACAGCGCCACAGACCGAGTTCGAACTCGGGCGAACGACTCCACTGCGCCCATAAAGTCAACAGACGAGCCATGGAAGTGCCACATATAGAGGCACTTATTAGCAGATCCTCAAGACCAGAGGCAAGTTCAAAACAAATCCCCATCACCCTTGGGCCGCTTCTAGTCGTACCCCGGTACCCCGGTTAACCGGTTGACCCAACCTCAAACAAACAACCGACGTGTTGACGTCAGCCAACCGTTCGGCCACACCACACCTCTACCTCGGGTCGGCCGGCGATGATAGTTTCTCCGTCCCGTTCGGAAGTTATTACCATTTGATCACGAAAGCGCATCGCGCGCTTCGTGGAAGCGTTACATGTATTAAGGGGGCTGCAAAATAAAAACCGGATCGCGAGGGATCCGGTCGGTGTGGTCAACGGTGGAATTAATTTTGTATGATAGAGAGTACAAAAACAAGCGTCCCGAGAAACGTGCCACCGATGGCGAAACAAAACCCCGGGCAAACAACAAAAGAAACTCTCCTACTCCCGGCGGGGGGGGGGGGGGGAGAA
>JAOEFI010000007.1:3505908-3530415 GCA_034621735.1 Anopheles plumbeus
GGGGAGGGGGGTGCGCTTTTTAGCATTCCGTTTTGCTTTTTTTTATCAATCATCAGCCCTGGCCCCCACCCCCGTACACATTCAAGTGCCCCAATACCCGGATCGCCCGGAATGGGGAGAGTGCAAAAAAAAAACACACACTCACACAAACACACACACAAAAACTATCCCCCATAAGTCCCACGGGTTTATGGGTTTTCGGGAAAATCAATTTACAAGTACCCTCAAAACGAGCCATTCGATTCGTAGAAAGGTTTTGAAACGCTTCTTTCTCTCCGCTGCAACATTCATCTGTGATCGAATCCCAGTTCGACCCTTCAGCGTGTGTGTGTGTGTGTATGTGTGTGTGTGAGGGTTAGAAGGATGTGCGGTACGGGCTGCCCCCGCGGGAAAAACCTCCTTTTTCTCATATTTGCATATGGCAGAATCCGACCGGGGAAAAGAAAACGAAATGCCAACAGCTTCCGGTCGGGTGACGGTGAAGGTGGTAAACATAATTCCATCAAAAACATTCTATAAAAGCTGCTCCCCATTTTCCCACGGCCCCCACCCCCGGGGGGGGGTGTAAGATTAAAAGCAAACCGTAACTATTTCCAATCATTACGGGTGCCTGCACCGAACCCTTTTTCCGATAAGAAACAGTGCGCTGGGAAGGAGTGCGAGGGCGGCGGGGGAAAAGTGGTCACCAGATGGAAAATCTGGTTCTCAGTTGCGAACGGGTCACAGACGTAATCTTACTTCAGACGCCCACCGGTTTTCCCGGCTGCCGCGCTGTCGAAGGAATAGATTTTTTTTTTTTCCTAAGAGAGAGAGAAATTAAAAACATTACTTGGGTACTTGGAAAACACGGTACACGGTTGGTTTGTCAAAGGTATTGAATGCGATGCCCCGAACGTAATCTGCTTCGGTGGGTTGGTGCGGACCGAAAAGTTTTCGTTCATGAATGTCCTTTCCCGTCTCGCACTGTAAGATATGAAGTAATTAATTTGGAAGTTAAAAAACGTTCGCAAAACATTATAGGCATAAAAGGCTGATGACTTGGCTCAAAGATTCTACGGTTAAACAGGTAAGAATACCTTAATTACCGGTTTCCTCGTATTCAGTGAGGAACGTTCGTTATTTTTTGTCAATAGAACTTTTGTGCATTCGATCGGAAAATATTCCTAGAAGGACCTACGTCTCGAACAATTATACAAAAATAAAATTCAAATATGATCAGGATACTAAAAGTAGAAGTTATCAAAAAGAAAATTGATCGCAAATCGGGAAATTAAAACCAGCAAGATGTTTAGATACTGTCCAGATACTGTTAACTCGTCTAGAGCTATTTGACAGCTGAAACATTTTACACAAAAGGGTCGGACTTGTTGATGTGAACAGGTAATGCTTTTTCCGATGCCAATCTATGTTTCTATTGTCTGCATTGTGTGCAATTATATAAACTGGGGTAAAAAATGCTTAAGCTCATGCTTAAATACAATATTTTACCTCAATTGCTGGCAGTTCCAATGATATGCTTTTATAAATCGGCCCATCATACAAACAACTCCATCCTGGTAGGCCTAGCCAAACAACAATGGCAACCGCGTCTCCTTCGATTCCCTTTTTCTCCACGTTTCGTTCGTTGATGACGCGTTTTTGGTGTTGACGCGTTTTCAATTTACCTACGCTAATGAGCGTGTTGTGTGGAGTTTATCTCTCGTGAAAATCCCTCCACCGGATGCTGCCCGCAATTGATGGTTTAATTTTAACTAAATGGTACATAAATAAATTGTGGCGTTGTCGGCGCTGGTAGCAGCCACCGCGGTGGCGCCATCCGAGGAGGCGAAGGCGTACCCGAACGAGAAGAAAAACGTTCGCGACAAAAAAAAATGGAATGATCCAAGTGAAAATAATGGCATACAAAATAAAATGCACATGAAATGCGATATGTGTACCGGGCATTTTTTTTTTTTAACTGTTTGCATACTCGGAGCGGCCGTTTTTTGTTTGTTCGTTTGTTTTTTTGGTGGAAACATAACTGAGGGCGGACGGGGCCGTTGGCTACACGGGGTACGACGGTTTTCCACCCGAATGACTCCATTCAATTTGTCGCCAAGCATCGGCAAACTTTTCCCACATCCAATACAAACGATTGGAGTTAGATTTTCGCTCGGTGCAATTTATTTCCGACGGTTGTGTGTGTTTTCATAATGCAGCCTTTCTGTGTGGTGTGTTTTCTTCAGCTGTTTATTCGTGTTGCGCCACGTATTGGACATTTAGTTCTATAAATATTGGATTCCCCCGGTGGGAAATGACTTTTTCAGGGCGAAGGTTTTACAGGGTTTTCATACACATGATGTTAGTAAAAATAAATGATTGCCAAAAACATCAGTAGTGGATGTTCTGTATTCTGATATTCTTGTCTTACAACTTAACCACCCACCGGCTCTACTACCGACCGCTACCAATTTCCCGACCGCCTGCTAACTGTCACTTAGTGTGGAACTACATTCCGCCGGGTCATCCGATCGCGGGTTTTCCCCTTTCCCGCCATCGTAAATGCCGCCAACATTACCAAAAACCCGTGTGCTACATCCTCCTCCTCCTCCGCCGCATCAGCATCACAACACCATGACGACAAACCGGAAGTCCGACAGAAGTTGCGGCGCCCGAGAAAAGCACGGACGGGGTGGAAATAAAACCGCAGCATTTTAATTGGACGGCGCCAGACGGACCTTTTGTTTACTGTCCACCCACGGGATGGGAGTCCGGGACAAGTGTGCGAAGGGTTGTTGTACGGCGTTGTGCGTTTGGTAACACGTTTCCATTCGGCTCAACTTCTAGTGTTGTTCGCGTGGGGGTGCATAACATTTTTCTTTCGTTTATTGCATTTACTGGCCATCTCCCGGACCTGGCACACACGCAAACGGACAGACAAACCATCCCCCCGTGTAGGCCTTGCTAGGGGATCATCGGTTGGATGCTGTATTGTGTTTGCTATCCATTTATTTATTTATTTATTTTTTTTGCGGTAGAATTTTAGCGTCACTGACTTCCGCTTCGCATTTCTTTCCGGCCTTGGTTGACAGTGTACAACTGTCATGGACACCAGAGAGACACTGATATGTAAAAAGAGTCAGCTAAACCCCAACCGGAAACGGTTCCCTTTATTTTGTTGTGGCGTTCCCGGGATTCCTTTTTGGGGATTCGAAAAAGGGATGCACTACAGGCAACCCACCGTCGAATATGTAGCGCGCCATGAATCTGATGGCCAGAGTGTAATTCCTTTCGTGTAAATAAAATTCTCGTTCGAAAAATCCACGAAGATTCTTTTTGTAGCTTCTAGCTCCGGGGGAATAGAGGGGCCACTCCCAATACAGTACACTCCCGGACATCTGCCACTCTTCTCATTGGGTGGCAATACGTCCTCGTAATGAGCTCGTCCGCAGGGGAATTGCCACCCGCGACGCATGATGCAGCCAGTTCCGGTAAAGTGCTTATTAGTGGAGGGCTAATAATAAAAGCAAGTGGGGAAAAAAAGGAACACCTTTCGCGTCGGCGTCGGTTACGCCGGGAGGGAGCAGAACCGGGAACCGGTATCATTCCGGTGCATGCCGGCGCAATCTAGTGCGCAAAATTAGCTTTATCGAATTTAAGGTGACAATTTCATTTGAATTTCAATTCAGCGCGACAAATTAGTTTGCGAAATTTGGAAATCCGCGCCCCGTTTCCGGTGCCCCTCGGGGGGCCTCCGAGAGGGAAGCCCATCGATACCGTCGGCAAGGGGAAAAATTTGGCAAAATTAGTTTTCCGGTTGGCGGTTTGAGTAGATTTTCCCCCAGTGGACCGTTCTCGGCATCGGCGAGGAAGGGAAAATGTGCATGAAGGAAAATCCGAACGGAAAATAGATGACGCTGCATGGTGGCGTTGGTGGTGTTGGTGGTTTGACGGTTAGATATTGCCAAGGAGGAGACATTAAAAACTAGCCCCATGCAAACGATATTATGTCACATAATTAGCAGTCTAATTTACGTACATTTTGCTATCAAATCGGGGCGAAATTGGTTCGGAGGGACAAAACCGAAAAGAAGTTTTCGCCTAATGAATACCAACCAATTATTGTCACAATCCAATTTGGGTTCTTTTTGCAACGAGGTGATGGAGTGTGATAAATCGTTTTGTACGTTTTTTTCTTTCACCGCAAAACCAGTTTAATGTAGGCAGACGTGTCGTAATGCAGAGATGTAATTCATAAACCAAAAAGGCAGTCTTTTATATCATTTACTTAGAGGAAAACCTCCAAGCCCTAAGAGGAAACCTCCTATATTCATATTTAGTCAAACGGTAATGGTGGCCATTAGTACCTTGTATTTATCGTCATCGAATTCCTCTAGCAAAATAAACCATTGAAAAATGTAACATTTTCCGCCAAAACCAATGTTTTGTTAAGTATTTTGGTTTTTCAACAAGTTTATGTTGAAACTTTGAAGCATGTCAAATGACCTCCGATAGTTCTGGGAGTGTTTTACACATTAATCTATCAGACAAATCAATAGAATCATTTAAAATTTAATGTATTTCTGGCAATGAACTTTGTACATCTTATGCCAAAAGTTCAGCTGTCAAAGCGGTGGGATTCTTTATACATCCAGTTTATTCAAAATCAAACGAGAACGATGAGTTACTTGAAGTGATTGCTTCCCTGTCCCTGCTGAACCCGAAGGAGTGGCAATTGTTTGCAGATTAGTCCACCAACCGTCCAATGTTCCACCCAGAAGATTTTCGCCGTTTTCATGCCGACGCAAGCGATGAAAAAGCGTTCCCATTTTTCCTTCCATTTCGATTGGTCCTACTGTCAGCGGGACTGTCGGCAGCGGGCCCATCCATTTTCCGCCTTAATTCTCCGAAACCGGAAGCATCTGCTGCAGTGCGGGCCGCGTGCAGTCGGCAGCGAAGGAGAAAGAATGACTACAATGCGCTACAGCGCAACCCCACCCCCATCCGGAAAAGTGCATCTGTTTCCGTCAGGCCGTGCCCAAAGGCACTAGTGTGGGAGCCGTGTGTCACGAGCCGTGGGATAAGGCTCGTATTAAAACATTTGTTTCATCTCCATGTTTGATTCAGTGGAAACTTGCAAATTTAGCACCACTTCCTTCGGCGAAGGGATTTCTCTCTCTCTCTCTCTCTCTCTCACTCTCCCTTTCTCTCATGCTCTCTCTCTCTCCCATGCTCTCTCTCCCACTTTTCTGTCCCGTATCCCTCGATGTAGAACTCGGTCTAGAGTGGTTTTCCTATTTCTTGCACCTCAACCCAAACTGAAGCCGTGAAGCTTGAAGGTGGAGTTATCCCGCCTCTCGGCTCTCATCCCCACCCATTTCCATTATCTGGCTGCCTGTAACGACGATTGGAGCATTTTAATAAATTTCCCTTCCACTGCAAAATCTGCCGGTGACATTTAATATGCACCAATAATTTATCGGTGTTCTGGCTGCATTTCTTCTGCTGCCGTGGCGTCGCTGTTGGTGGCTTTGTGCTAGCTTTCAGCTCCTTGTCGGCGTGCAGGGTGCCTTTCGCAAGACAGTTTGGGACCCATTTTTTGTGCATCGCCAAACGACGGCATTGCGATTCAATACACGACGGATCGGAGCACTGGCTAGTGCAGCGGCACGATCGAGCGTCTATAAGCGACTGTCAAATTCGGTGGAAAAATGTGGCAAGAAATTTATTTTAAAACCTTCGCCGCCACGAGCGGGACGGAAGAATTAAATGGTTCACACAAAAGAGGCACCATTTCGTATGGAAATCCACCAACCGGGCTTTAGGGTTTCCCGAGGGAGCCGCCCGATGTGTCCTCCATTTCGATTGCCAGCGAGTGCAGTCAGCACCAGTGGCCCCATTAATGCGATTGCGATAATGTGCTGAGAGGCTTAATTCATAGCCCACTTTTCCCCGGGAAGGCCACTTTCCCGGCGGGCAAAGTGGCCATTAATGCATATATCCCTTTTTGGGAAACGATACGTTCCAGTAAATGTTTGGGAAAAAAGGGGGGAGGCCCATGAGAGTAGATTGCCCTCTTTTAATTCATCCCTTCTCCCAAAATGGAAAATGTATCATTGTGGATCGCCATCGGGGAACGGTTCTCGGGTTGAGGGTTCACTTGAGGGGGTGGGGGGGGGGGGCACTTGTCATGAAATTTTAATTTCACCTGCAGCCCAGACCAAACCAATGTGCTGCTGTTTTGGTGTGCACACTTTACTTGTTATAATATGTCACAATTCAATTAGACTTGCCAAGATTAAGAATCTAACTACAGTAGGCTTGGCTTTTTTACCGCAAAAAGTTCATTTTAAATATTTTCGCATGACATATTTTCGAATTAAAGAACATGGTTCCACCATCAATTGTCCTTCCAAATATCCCGGCCAGCTTTGTGGAAGGCCTGTGTTTGGAACAGCTAACAACATGAAATAGAATGATTTGACGTAATCGCCGCAAAAATAATGCGGAAAATCTTACGCTCTAACAATGTACTCGAACAAACGATACCGGACTCCAGACATTCCAGGCCGTTCTCGATGCTGGCAGGGTATCCTACAGTTTATGAAATAATCACCCCATTGAATTTAATATGTTTAGGTTCATTAAAATAAAAATACTTACTTTTTCATGCGGAACAGAGTGTATTGAAGGCAATTTTCGGCAATTGATTAATCCACAACCGTTGACGAACCGGAAGTCTAACCCAGAACCCTGAAATACTGAAACAAATAAATTAAGTGGTACTGTATTGTCACTCTGCTAAGTGTTCTCGTTGCTTGCGGCTTTTGTATTTACCCTTTTGATTTCGAACAACATCTGACTGGAAGATTGAGCACCAAAAAAACACACCGTAATTATATTTTTACATATGTCTGCAATATACCGTTACATACACTTAAATGTCAAACCGTCATAAATAAACAGCCTACTCGTTCTCTGTGCAATTCTCAGCAATTGCTTAATTAATGAATCGTGATTCATTTTACAAAATTTCATCCACATTTGCTGCGAAACGAGCACGATAGAGAGATGCAGAGAAGAGAGAGAGAGAGAGAGAGAGAGGAAGAGAGAGAGGAGAGAGAGTGGAAGAAAAACACCAACATTAATTTATTCGTGTCACATAAATTAAATGAAAAATCTCTCTACACGCGCCTCTGTCGGTAAGTTATGTCCGCCTTTTTTAGTCATAAAAAGCCATCCCTTTATCTTATCCCCTCCCCGCGTCTCAGCATTCCCAGTGTTCCCAGCGTTTCCCCCCTCCCCTCCCCCTCCAACCGCATCGAAAGTCATTTCGTCTTGATTTGGAATAAAATTTCCATCCCGTTTTCCTGCGTGCTCGGTGGTGTGCTAATGTGGCTTCCCGAACAGAGCAAACTAAAAAGGAACATATCCTCCGCTCCTAAAGCTTTGCCATGTCCTTCCGTTGATGCTGGATGGAACCGGGGGGAGGACGACTTTTAGGGAAAAACCTCAAACACCAGTAGTCAAAGGCCGGGCCGGAAAAAAAAGGACACGTTATTCTAAAAGCGGCGTCAGGGCCGAATTCGGGAAAAGGCCGACAGGTTCGTCCGTTCGTTTTCCGGATGGCCCCCGGACGGGGGAGGTTCAGTTTGGTTAACTTTCTGAACTATCCTGACGCCGGTCGGTGGCCGGTTCGGTTCGTGACTCTCGAGTCGAGTCAGTCAACACGGTTCCGGGCCGTGGGCGCAGGGTGGGATTGTTGCAGATGGAAAAAAAAACGCCATCTTTTATTCGGTGGAGATTATTCGAGAGAGTAGCCGAACCGAACCGTCGTGCTAGCACGAGTCATACGTACTACATTGGAACAAAACTTTGGCGACCAGACACCGGTCTCCCATTTCCACCAGCGTTTGTGGCACTCGAAGCCAACCGGGGTCGGTGGCACACTCGTTCGCCGACAGAATGGTCCTTAAATATGTGCGACCAACTGCGCACACCGCAGGTCTCGAGCGAGTCCTCGGCCTATCTGAAACCGGTTGGGGCCATCCACGAGCCTATCCGATTGTGCCGTCAAGTAGCTCTTAATATCGTAAAACCTTATCGTCTAGCGTAAGCCAGAGATTTAGCAAACTCCCCCACTAGAACGGCCCAAAGGAGGACCCACGAACGGACTCCGAAAGTCCTGCGGGGGAATATGAACCAAACCACCAACAACAACAAAAAAACCACTCTTCTCCAGTCATCGTCCTTGTTCTCGGCATCGTATTGGTCTAGAGGCGTCTTCCCGCCCGATGGCTGTGTGTATTCGTACGACGAGGTGATAGAAGGGCCAGGAATCCCCCAAGGGTGGATGCCCACCGACCCAACCACTCTAGGACTAGTCCAGCTCAACAAGCGTCCACCAAATCAGTGCGACCTCCCTCAAGGAAATATCCTGCAACATTCAAGAGATTTGTCTCGTCAGACGTCCTGCCTAGAACCTCGGGAGAGAGAGAGAGAGAGAGAGAGAGAAAGGGTCAAAATGGAAAGGAGGCCTTTCTCCGGGGACTGTGAGTGTTATTGTCCCCAAAGCGGTCCCACCCTCCCGCCCGGTCATGGGACTCCTGGTAGCCGGGAATGAGACCAAAACGGTGTCCAAGCCGCAGGCGATAACATTCTGCGACATCAAAGCCAAGCCGAGGCGGAAGTCTAACCGCGAACGGTGGGAGGGTGGGAGGAAGCAAGGGAGAGAATGTTGCGGGGATCCCGGGAACGATCGTGAACGACATGTTTGAGTTTGAGCCAGAAATGTTCTCAAATGCACAACGGGGGTGTTTTGGGAGTTCCTTCGGGACCCCGGAGCCCGCCGGCAGTGATTGACAGAGTTCGTTCCACCGTTGGAAGGATTCATTTCGCTCGTACCCAAACAGCTCTGGACTGCTGTGCGGTGTCCGTTCTTGGTCCTGACCGGTGTCTCTGTGCTCGAGCCTCGGTCCGGGAGCGGCTAGGAGAAAGATATCTCCCGCCAGACGGCGGTTCGGGAACACGGTTTAGGAATTGGTGTCTTCCTTATTCAATCAAATATTTCAACCTTTGAAAGCACCCTTTGGAAGTGTTTTTTTCTTTTTGTGTATGATGTTATGGTTACCCAACTTCCCAATCCTTTTTGGTGCTACATGAAGACTTGTCTACTTTAAGGCCGTATAGGGACGTATTTGTTTTACTTCAACTAGTAGTCAATCCGACCTTCTCCAAATCAAAATCCTGGTGCCCCGGTTCAATTTAAAAAACGGCATACGAGTTGAGTTCAAAACCCCCATAAAATAAAAGCCTACAAAATCCCATGAAAAAGCCGTTTGTCAAATTTAAATCTGCTTCAAGTGTTGATCGATTGTTCTGTAATCTGTTAAGTATTAAGGGGACTTCAATTGAAACCGCTTGAATGGACGAATTTTCGAAAGCCATCGAGTATAAGCTACCAGAAGTAGGCGCAAACTCTCGCGCCTACTAATGCAGTGTTTAAATCGAGTGTATGCTTTAATACGCGGGAGTCAGTAGAAGAGAACAAATACATTTCAACCGAAGAGGAAACATTATTAAAGTATTAAGTAAAGAGTATCAAATAAACAACGATAGATAAAAAGGTACACAAGTTTGATATCAATGTAACTTATCTTCAATAATGATGATCCTTTTTTCTTCGCTTTAGCATTAATTTCAACTGGTGGTATGAACTCCGCTTACACTTCATCGGCCATAAACATAATCGTGTCCAGCAGAATCGTGACACTGCCTATCAACACACATACAGTCGAATGCACCCATTTCCATTGAGTTCAGTTTCAATTAAAGAGCATTCGGTGAACTATTTCGGGCCTTTTTGTTGGTTGGAAATCGTGCCTCAATTGGATGCAATCCTCACCTTCCGGGAAGGTGGTTCCTGGCCGGGAAATTCGGGCGGGGAAAATTGGCGGAGAAAAAAAAACTACGGCCATGTGAACAACCAGCAGCAAAGCACGAATTTAAGCGCACAGCTCAACTGCTGACCACTAAATTCACTCTGCCCCAAAATAATCATTCGCCCTCGACCTGGGGGTGAGGGTGGGGCTTGAATTTACGTGCAGTTCGGTAAATAAATATTTCCCCCCGCCGCCATCCCCGCAGCGATTGGCTGGCCTCCCATCAACGAGCTAAAGGTGGTGCTTTTACTAAACATCCTCTGTACAGACAAACACTGATCGCAGTAGGGTAGGGTAGGAAACGGAGGAGGAAAGGTGGAGGAAGGAACGGTCGAAAATCCGGTGGTCGGATAAAAGCCAAAAAGCATTCGAGGGCCCGGTGGCGAGAGGGAGGGGGGGGAGGTTGAAGGCTTGTGACGGGGGCGGATTGCCAGCCCACGCACTATCGAAAACCGGTGACCAAAATGCACTTCCGGGATGGAAAAGCCGCCCGAATGCCACTAATCATGTGTTGCAGCGGCGCCAGCGGCTGGCATTTTCCGGCGCGCCAAACCGTTGGGGTAATAAAAATCTGCTAAAACCACTACCGGTGAGAATGCCGCGCGGGTTGGACGGATTTGGAGTTTTTCTTCTCCGCGGCGCTGGACCGTTGGACGGGAGTTCCGTCCGTATAGGTCCATCGTTTGCACCTGTGGGGCTGTGTACAGTGCACCCTTAACCCTTGATTGAGCAATACATATGGATATAACTGTTTTCGAACTCATTTAAATGTAAATAACAGTAAAGAAACCTGTGTTCCAGGTTATTCATCATCGATCATCATCTTGGCATCATCAGTCACCTCACAGTCTAACTACAAAACAAAATTTAAACATAAAAACTGCTGCTCTCCATACATGCAACTGCTTCATAAAATCTGTATCTGTACAGGCATCACATGTAAATTCTTTCCTGATTGAACATTGATTTTGTAAAATAAAAAATGGAATAGATTTCGTACAACATCCATCCATATTTTATACAAATAAACAATCTAATGTCAACTGAAGGGAAGCTTTTCCGATTCCTTTCCTTTTATTGAGTTTGATTGAACAAATAAATGATTTATGAGGTCTGAGTTCTCTCGTTCCTGTGCAGCAAAAGATAACGGACACACTCCAAGGGTTAGCGATTATCTAAAGCTCTTTGTAAGCATCGTACATCGACCGGTGGAGATGACTCTCGCCGGACGCCGTCGAATGTCTGACGTTATAATTCCACCCCGAGCCCAGTGTCCCGGGAAAAGTAAACAACTATAGAAAAGATCAATATCTCCAAACTATACATAAATTGCTCCTATAGTCGCTGCCGTTCCCGGGGTGGGGGCATAATTTACCCACAGCACCGTTTGACGGTGAGGGTCCGAGCTCCTAGGGGTGGGGTGCGCGGCTTGTGCATTCGCATATTTATTGAAAACGGGCAGCGGCATAAGTATTTGCACTTTGCCGAGCGCACCGGAGAGTCGGTCAGGCGCGGATCGTCCCAGAACAGGTGGCCATTTGTGGGAAAATGGCGCTGGCTCGCGAAGTGCACCATCGTATAATATTATCCTGTGTGCATCGCGCGCCATAGCTGCGTGCACATATCCCTTCCGAATGTGTTTTATTTATCAACAAATAACCGACACTCTCCGGCCCTCGCCCACAGTTGCTCCTGTTCCTGGAGTTCACGACGAAAGCGATATAATTACGCACAAACGAATGTTTCTGTGGGCCTGTGGCCGAGTGGGTGTGGCTGGTCCGGGTAGGCATGGCATGAGGGCATGCGAGTGCGTTTATGTTCGGAATGGGGAGGATATTATCTTTATAACTGAATGCATTTAGCTCGAAAGTGGCAGCAAATTGACCGACCGTTTAATGCACTCGCGAGGCCACCAAAGTAGGAGGATTTCTAGGAACTGTGGTACGGAATTTGTATGAATAACAGACAGCAATAACTATTTAACTTGTTTATCTTAAAACTGCGAAATGTGAGTGTTGTTTTGTGGCTGACCCAACTCAGTGGATAATTAAATGGAAATGAAAGGGAGCATTGCATTTATTTACGCTTTTAAATCAATGTGCAAGTATGCAAGGTGACCTGAATTGGCAGTTGATGTCGCTCATGTCGCTAATGTCGCACCAAAATTCAAATTGTGAACTGATTTTAAAACTAGTGGGATTTTTTAGTAAACGGGTAATTTGAAAGGATAAGTGGCGCCATCTATTGGATAGTAGCGGTATGTTTCTCCCACTCGAATTTACCTCAGTATGTTCTTTCGAGCACATGAGTTCGAAACGAGCAGGTCTCATTTGACGTTTGCAAAACAAAACAAATGTGACATAAGCATGCACAAATCGACCGGCCGTACGCGTGCACGGCAATAATAAAACGCTTTACGCATTTCTTCTTGTAAATTCACATAAAATGTCACTAAATGTGGGTAAAATGAGGTCCTCCGCAATTCAATTACTCCACATCGTCAAACGTGAGTAGTTTCCACCCCTAGATTTTCGAACTTTCTTTTAAAAACCATCTGTTTGCAGAGCATTTCTCCGTCTCGTCGAAAGTATCAACAAAGGCCAGCAAGCTGTTTTCCGACGAGCAGAGGCGGCAGCGCGAAAATGTTGGCCGCATCGAGAAAATAGAGATCCGGTATCTTGGACTGCCGAACGATACCACGCTCATCATGAATCGTGATATTTCCACACCGTACGATTGTGCCAGACGTAAGTTATCAAAGCAGAAGAAACGGGTCAGTCCCCTTTAAACTGTTCCGACTGCTTTTTGTAGATATTGGAGAAAAGTACTGTCTGCAATCGGCTTTAGCATTAGTGGATAACAAGACACCGTGGGACATGCGACGACCTCTTCGAGACTCATGCACGCTTCAGCTGCTAAACTTCACCTCGCCCGAGCCGCATATCCCAAACAAGGTGTTTTGGCGGTCTTGCTCCTTTCTGCTGGGAGCAGTTCTGCAAGCTAGTTTTAAACCAGAAGCGGGCCTCCATCTTCACAGCTTCCCTAAACCAAATAGTAAGTAAAGTAATTTAATAGTTAAGTTTTCCAGTTAGGAATTGTGTTAACAAGTTTCCGTCGTTTCCTTTTAGTAAAATCAGGCAGCTTCGTGCATGACATCGTGCTGGGGAAAGAAAATTGGATCCCGACCGTCCCGGAGCTTAGAGCACTTTCGATTGAAATGATCAAACTTTCGCAGAAGGACTTGCCAATCGAACGGCTGGACGTAAGCAGCGATCTGGCGGCGGAAATGTTCACCGATAATCCATTCAAGCGCGAACAGATTCCGAGTGTGGCCGCGGGCAACAGTGGCCAGGTGACGGTGTACCGTGTCGGCGACCACCTCGACATTAGCAAGGGACCAATGATGAGCTCGACGGGTCTGCTCGGTCGGTGTACGATATCGGCAGCGCATCCCGTCAAGGACGCCAACGAAAACGAGCAATACTTCTACCGCCTGCAGGGCGTAGCTCTTCCGGCTGTACTGCGAATCGGGCACTTTGCTTACAACGTGCTAGAGAACCGTTCGAGGAAGTTGGTAAGTAGTGCATTTGCTTTAAAATGCATTCGTCTACTGATGGGTATTTTTTAAATTCTTCAGAACTCGGCAAAGCTACCAAATGAGCCTTTTGAGGATGCTGTGGCGGAACAAGTAGCCTGAAATGTATGTGAAGGTAGTGTTTATGAAATAAAGCCAGTTTAAATTAAATTTGTTTTTTTTAAATATTAATTTTATCCCTCTAAGCAGACTGTCTGAGAAAGTATGTTTATTACATTAATACAACCATAAATACTAAAACCCATCTAGCATGAACTTATTATGAGGAAAATGAACATCTAATGTTTTGTGCAACCGGAGCTAAACAAAACTCGCTGCACTTTTTTATTGCACAGTACACGATTCGACAGATGCACACGGGCCAACGAAGCCGGGGCGACAGTTGCTCATGTGTTTCACGTAACAATCGGTAGCAGAACAAACGATGAACCTTAATCCTCAGGTCAGCACTCGTACACACGTGCTGGAAGGGGAACGAAAACGACGAAGGAATAAAAAAAGGCATTCGTGTTTCGACGGTGATAAAAAGGAAGAAAAGAAAAAGGTCCACGACACGCACCGGCGAACAGGTATGTGGGAGAATATAGAAATGAAAAAAATGTAATCATCGTTGTATTGCATCTCCTGCTGAGCCTCAGGACGAATTCCACCGACGAACCCATCTCACATTCTCAACTATCGTCGGTGTCTATTCCCATCGGTTTCAAACCTGTCGGCGACCTGATAGAGCTCCATGCTCCCCTATGCTAACCATGATTATATTTTAAATCAATTCTAACGAGGTAGGAACAGGACGGAGAGAGTGCTACGCTTTGTATTCTGAGTTTCGCCCGTACACCGATGGAACACGAACGACATCCACCCGGCGGTTCTTAACGCAACGAACCAACGCCGTCGGTTCAGTTGTGCTGGCACGGCCAACCAGACTGGACGTAGTGTTTGTTGAGATTCTTGAGCATTTAGGGTTAACCCTTCGGCCGTGTTTTATGTTCCATTATTCTATGGTATCGTTTTAACTGTGGTTTGTGATGAAGTTCTTGTTGCTAGTGTTAGGCTGCCTTGTGGCGAGCGGTGAGTATCAAACCAAGGAGAATCCGATTCTTTTAATTTCAATAAGTTGGTTTAAGTAATCCTTGTGCTGGAAAAGAAACCATTTGCTATAACCTGCTGCCTGTATGAGGAAACCTTACACAGCCTCTACTTATCAGCCGTCTTGCGTGACCCTTGATGACCGCAAATTGTAGACGATGATTTTATTTTTACAAAGCACAGCACAGCACAGACAAACACAAAATGAGGTTGAATAGGAATGATTTGACCGTAAGAGTTATGACGATTCTCGAAGGTAATCTGATTCACTGCGGATTGCCGATGCATATCCTCCTGGCATCCTTTGGATGAATGCACAAAATGGTTGTTTTTTTCACCATGGCGTCCACGATGGCTTTCGGGCTCATAGCGGAAACATGACCCATGCTTGCAAGAGACATAGTACATTGTTTTAAAATAGCCATTCGCATTGTAATAAACTATTAGTTTTCAAGAAATGAAAGTAAATTAACCAGGTTTGCTTTCAAATGGCACAGTACTTCTTTTTTCACTTTAACTTATTTCGTTCTTTAGCTGATAAACATATCAATCAAAAATTCTCAAATCAAATGTTCGCATTTCTTTCCTTAGCGCTCGCTACAAACCCTCCAAAATGGCCGAACGTGTACGCCGTGAGCGGCGTGCTGACCATTCCCTACGCCGAGATCAACGAACCGTTCTACGCCTGGTTCGACAAGGCGAATGGCCGCTCGCGCATCGATTACTACGGCGGAATGGTGAAAACCTACCAGCTCACGAAGCAGGGTGACTTCGGGGTCAGCCTGAAGCTGGCACCGGTTACAACGCGGGACCAGATGAACAAAGAAACCTGCCTGCAGGTTAACGGGTCAGCCGTTAACACGATCGAGGTGCAGGGAATACTGCCGTACGTGAAGGACTTTAAGCTGATTGGTAAGAACAATGGAGTCGGTGTGGAGTATTGTTGATTTTTCCCCCCCGATGACTCATTCTGTCTGTTGGCGCTTATCAGGTACCGAGGAATGCTCCGGTTATCAGTGTGATAGGTTCAGCATGACCGATGTGGTCGGACAGAAGCGCAACGTCTACACCCTGTGGGTGCGGTATGTAAAGTCGCCGAAGTATCCAGCCTCCCGCATGCCGATTCCGGTGCGCTACGAAATGAAGGGCTACAACACGCTGCTCGGATCGCATTACGATCACTACTACCTCACCTACGACTCGTACGACCATGAGGACATCCCGGCAGATGTGTTCGAAGTTAAGCTTAGTAAGTATTTCACAGTGTAAATGACGGTTAGATGAAAAACATGCGTCTCAATAAATTCTACCGTGTGTTCCCGTCCCTTCAGCTGATCCCTGCGTTGGCTTTCCCGGACCCGGTAACGGCCACTATGCCACGTTCAACCCGATGCAAGAGTTCATTCACCCGCGCTCCGAGGAGCATCTAGACAACGAGTTTAGCCGGTTCAAGAACAAACACCAGAAGGCGTACGACAGCGAGCTGGAGCACGAGAAGCGTCTAAACGTTTTCCGCCAGAATCTGCGCTTCATTCATTCGCACAATCGCGCCAACAAGGGCTTCACCGTTGCCGTTAACCATCTGGCCGACCGGACCGAGGAAGAGCTAAAGGCACTGCGGGGATTCCGCTCGTCCGGCGTGCATAATGGAGGGCAGCCGTTCCCCTACAACACGCAGGAACATATGGCCGACCTGCCCGACAGCTGGGACTGGCGAATTAGTGGCGCGGTTACGCCCGTGAAGGATCAGTCCGTTTGCGGATCCTGCTGGTCGTTCGGTACGATCGGTCACATCGAGGGCGCGTACTTCCGCAAGGCGGCGAAGCTGTTGCGCTTCTCCCAACAGGCACTGATCGACTGCTCCTGGGGCTACGGAAATAATGGCTGCGACGGTGGCGAGGACTTCCGCGCCTACCAGTGGATGATGGAAGTCGGGGGCGTGCCGATGGAGGACGAGTACGGCGGCTATCTCGGCCAGGATGGATACTGCCACGTGCAGAACATGACCCTCTACGCGCCGATCACGGGCTGGGTGAACGTAACCTCCGGCGATCCGGACGCGTTCAAGGTGGCCCTGTTCAAGCAAGGACCCCTCTCGATCGCCATCGATGCGGCCCACAAGACGTTTAGCTTCTACTCGAACGGTGTGTACTACGAGCCGGAATGCAAGAACAAGCTGGACGAGCTGGATCATGCCGTGCTGGCAGTCGGCTACGGCAAGCTGAACGGCGAGGACTACTGGCTGATCAAAAACTCGTGGTCCAACTACTGGGGCAACGATGGGTACGCTTTGATGGCGGTGCAAGACAACAACTGCGGTCTCACCACCGATGCGACGTACGTGCTGATGTAGAGCGTGGCTCATGCAAGCGGGTGCAGCCGGCTGAAAGCCGGTTTCCCCGGTTGCCGGAAACCATCCACCGATGGTTTCCACCTTAGTGTGTTATATTTGTGTGAATTCTCAATAAACAAAAAATGCTCAGACTTACAGGTTGCGTTTCGTTTTACACCCCGCGTGGGTAAACGGCGTGGGTTCGCCCTGCTCCAAGCTCCAGAAGATTTGTCCGTTGTTTGTTTGTTTTTCGAATATTCGTCAACTGGTTCCCGAAGATCTCTCGTCTTTGCAACGTTCGCTTACTTGCGGACCTGTGTATTTGCCGTGTAAATGTCGCTCTGTTTGAACAAACCCATACGAACAAGAAGACGATCGTCTTCGGGGTTCGACCGTTGTACCGGCTTTCGTTCATTTCTTAAATCAAATACGAGATAATGATTCTTCAATAAGTTTTTTTCAACAAACTATAATATTGTTTTAACAAAACTGTTTCTTGTCTTTTTTATTACATTCTAAAATTTACACAAATCTTTTTGATGAATCCCTTTCTTACTAGACTAGACCGATATTGCTGTCATTTCTCTTTTTTTGTTGTATTGCTTTGGCAACGACTGAACGAAACGTAACATGGCGAATTTGATTATAGTGTAACTATCACAGTCAGACAAATGTTGCGATGGGTACCGGCTGGCCCGTTAAAACCAGCCGGTGGCCGGACTCGTCCCCACTCCTCCTACACTAGTTTGGCACATGCGAATTCACTGTCTAGAGCCGTAAATGCCCACTGGCACCGACCAGGTATCCTAACGCTACTACTACGCTACTGTACACCGTCCAGAGGACCACCGTTCGGCCGCCGCTCCCCACCGTTACCAGCGTGGCCACCGTGAGCGCACTGAGGTTCAGCTCGCTCGTGATCCGATGGCTCTGCGTTCGCACGAGCGTCACCAGCCGGTCCGCTTCTCGGGCGCAGATCTGTGTCTGAAGCTGGGAAGGGTTTTTGTTGAGCGTCTCCACGATCACGTAGAGGTCGTTCTCGAACGTGAGCTGCCCGGCCAGGCGGCACTCGACCGTCTGCAGGAGGCCTTCGAGCGAGCGCAGGATGGACCGGAGCGTGAGGTACGCGGTCGATTTTCCCTTCAGCGCGTACAGGCCCCGGTCGATCTGTTTGCGCGAGTAAACGATCCGGATCGCGGTGCCGCACACCGGGCAGCAGGCCCCGGGCGGCAGCACGGGATTGCAGCCGTGCGACTTCCGTTTGGGGCACTTGATCGAGGAACAGCGAGCGTCCAGCTGGGGGTTGATTAGTCCCACCTCCTGGCAGGGCCCGTTGTAGTCGATGGTGGAGTAGTCGCTCCACGCTTCACACTCGCTCCGGTAGGTGACACCGTTGACGCCGCACACCTGGTTCCTGCGGCGTGACGTTTCGCAGTACCGCCGGTACTTCTCCTGGTAGGCGTACGTGGCCCGCGCCAGGACCATCTCGCAGAGGTTCGCGTGGTAGGTGAGGCTCGTGTCGCGGATGTCGGTGATCGTGGAGCAGTTGGTCGAGGTGAGGTTCACTGTGCGAGGGAGGAGACGGAAAACCGGTATTAGCTTATGTACACACTGCCCTCGTTCCAGCATCCCCACGAATTCGTTCTTACCACATCGAAACTGAGGGCACGGCTTGTGCATCCCCGAGAGGCAGACGTTCCACTCGGGAAGGCAAACACTCAGCGGACCGCAGTCGACCCGGTCGCACCCGTTCCGCGCCCGGCACGGCCCAAAGTCAATGTCGCCCTCCGGCACGCCGGCACACTTGGCCACGCACGCCGACGGGTAGGTGTTCCCGTTCCGGCCACAGACGGGCACGTAGTGCGGTGGGCAGTTGCACGGCAGACTGGTAAAGGAGCGGTCCTCCGTCAGGCCCGGGACGCGACACTGCCGCTTGGTGCAGGTGATCTCCTCGGCGAAGCAGCTGCACACGTTGCACTCGACGTAGAAGTGTGACAGGTGTGGAAAGCGACGCCCGGCCAGGGTGCACGAGTCGTAGCTGATGCACGGCAGCGGTTGACACTTTTCGATCCTGCCCGACCCGCCGCAGCGGCACACCTTCAGGCAACCCTTCTGCGTCACCGACACGGGGATGCGCACGAACGTCCCCACCGGGACCAGGTAGGATGATGCTTCCCCCAGCGGACACCCGTCCTCGCACCGGTACCCGTACGTGCCGTCCCGGTTGGCGATGCAAATCTGGGTCGAGTTGCACGGGTTGCCCTTACAAGGTGACATTAGGGTCACGTCCGATACCGTATCCCTAACGTCCGCCCCCTGGGAGACCCCCCCGGCGGAACCGGCGCCCAACTGGAACCTTCCCATCGAGATGCACGGCATGGAGTTGTTCTGGGGCGACAGCTGCTGACAGAGGGACGACACCGAGCGACCCTCCGGCATCCGCAGCCAGTCGACGCAGTTCTTCAGCACCTCGTGGCAGTCCTGCCGGCAGATATGGTTCGTGTGGTAGCCCTTGGTGCACGGCTTGATCTGCAGCGTGCAGGCGATCGACTGCCAGATCTCGAACGAACACTCGGTCTGGTTGCGGATCGGCAGCTGTACGCCGCCCGGGAACGGGACGTAGCCCTGCTGGCGCCACTGCTGCACGTCGCTGCGGGCCGCCATGTCCGACTGCTGCCGGCAGCTGCGGAACAGCTCCGTCGGCCGGTGGTTGAAGTTGCTGCAGAACGACAGCCCGTCGCAGCCCAGCTCGCACGGTTCGTCCACTGCAATGGGACGAGAGAGGAGGAGCAGAAACATTTTGTGTGTAACCTTTCGGAACTCTTATCGGCCAATGGACTTGGACGGATGAAAAGGGACCAAGTCTCGTACTGACAGAACATTCGCAAGCATGCTGAAATGTCTGACTCTTGGGTACTTGGAACACACCATAGAATACACAGCACAAATGGCGGACAGATAGGTTTTAGTAGAATAAGGAGAAACTCCGGATACATTTAATGTAATGAAAAGAATTTGTGACGATTTACTTGCAATCTCAAAGCCTCCTTCTCGCAGTTGCTTTTCCAAAACCGTTCGTAATGTTTCTATCCATCAAGCATGCAGTTAATATGGTATGAAATAAAACACGATCGAGGGTGATTTGTTTTCATGCATGTTGTGTATATATTATTTCCTTTTCGAATTAAAACAAACAAGAACAACACAGCGGATAGGCACACACAAAAACACAGACACACAGTCGGCAGAAACGCATATACTGCCGGCTGGAGCGTGACCGAGCGGTATATGGTTCGAATTTCAATTTCGTCGCCCAAAACCAATGACGACGGACCGGCCGGTTCAGTGTACGACCGCACTGCAGCGAGGCCGCTGCGCATCCGCCGACACCGCCGCCACCTGGCACACCTTACCTTCGTCCATGCACTGCCGGAGGGAGTGCTCCTCGGGCGCCGTCAAGCACTCCTGCTCGAACTCGACCAGGTTCGTCGTCCAGTCGTTCGCGTAGGTCGTGGAGCACAGGCGCCGGCAGCGGAGCGATTCGGCCTTCAGGCAGCAGTGCTGCTTGGCCGAGTCCATGCCGATCTGGTTGATACGTGACACCTCGTTCGAGTTGACCTGCTGGCCGGCCGTGCGCTGTTTGTCCGCCTCGAGGAAGCACTTCCAGAGCGGCAGGGTCGGCATCAGCGCTCCGCAGCCGCCGCGGTGCTGCAGCAGGTCGATCATCTCCTCGACCGTGTACGGCTCGGTGTCCGTGCCGCCGACGGTGAGCGTCTCCCGGCAAACCCGCCGACAACGGGGCTCCGGCGAGCTGTCACAGCACGGCACATCTGTGGAGATGAGGCACGGAATGAGATGCACTTGCCGTTCGACCCCCGTTGAGTGTCACTTACATCGCTTCAGGTTCGGCGTGAAGGTCACATCGATGAAGCCTTTGATGCACTGCATCACATTGCTGTTGTTGCTGCGGCACGCCGTCAGCACCTGCTCCCGAAGGGCCCTCGGTGGAGTTTGGTAGCGCTGGAACACCTCCGAGCACGCGTGCACACACTCCGAGGTCCGGGCGCTGCTGCAACACCGGTGGCCGTCCTCCTGCCGCTTCAGGCACCCGAACAGACTCTGCTCGTCACTCGCCCGACAGCCGGCCCGCAGCTCGTCCCGCGATGACCCCGTGGCGCACACGTTCTGACACCTGACGGACATCGCCAGCGGACAGCAGACCCGGCCCGGCCACGCTGCACCACGCTGGATGGCCGCCATCGTCTCGTTCATGCACTGCCAGAAGGGGGCCTGCTGCTGCAGCGGGCAGTACTTGCGCACGTCCACCAGCTTGGCCTCCCGGCTGCCCGGTTCGGACGCAATTCGCGCCAGTGACAGCTAAGGGACACAGAAGGACGAAAGGAGGGAAGAAAAACAAATCGTTCAATAGCAGCACCTACAGCTTAGGCTATAAATACATCGCAATTAATGTCCCACGGAACAGTTCCCCCCGCTTAGCTATCCATGAACGATGGGATTCGTTGTTCACGCCATTATTGTCCTCTACAGTCTAGTGATTTCGCTGGAGTTCTCTTTCACGGACTTCAGCGAACCACCTAGCATCAGCTCAGTGTACTACGATGGGAAACATCGGTGCAATGCAATCAGTATCGCGTCCGATGTCGCTATCGTTCCAGCGGGTTGCTTTAGGGAAAGTGACCCCATTCACAACTACACCGTAAACTCGTTCGTCAACCCGATTAAATCTTCCTCACAACCTGCGCCCACCGAAACCAACCAACAGTGCCAAATCGAAAAGTTTCACCCACATCCAAGTTACCTTTTCCTTAGCTACAACATCGCGCTGATACTAGTGGAGCACTGTGAACCGAGCGGGTTTTCCGCCACCAGTTTCAAAGTTGGCCACGTCAGCGTAGGAAATCGACTCACACTACTGGGAACGTTGACGTCTCTTCGCCGAGTGATTGCTCCTGTGCAAGTGCAAGAGTGTTCCGTGTGCCAGGAAGAGTACGGCGCGTTCGATTGCGTTCGTCAAATTTGCATGACGCTGGCCGGGAAATATCGTTCCACACTGAGCAATCTTGATGTAGGTAGAAAAGTTCCACCAGTTGAGTCTCGTGGCATTAATATTCCTTTTTCCGCAGGGACTCGGAGGCGCCGCCATACTCACCCCTGATGGCGGTCTCGTCGGAATACTGTCGTACGGCTTCCCAAACAGCAGTCTTGTGGTGGAAAGGGCGAAGTTTTACGAAGTTTTCCTACGCGAAACCGCGCGCACGATACGTGAATTATAACTTTGTTAGGTAAAACGAGAAAAACAACATTTCTATTCATTCGTATTCATTGGCTACGACGGAACGGTGTAGAGTGCTTGATATTAGGCGTGTCTCGCCGCACTCTATCCGAATCACCTTTAAAGACCCGTCACTGAAGTGATTTGTAAAGCCGTCAACATTTAACTAACCGGCATTTATTCAATCGTAATCCGCATGCTATAAAACCCCCGTGTCCCAGCGAGAATCTTCACCTGTCCGTGACAAACCACACATCCCAGTGGCGTGGGAGGCGCAAGAGCAGCAAGTAACGACTGTGGAAGAATGTATGCACATCACTTTTTATTGCACCCTCCACCCAGCAAAGTCGCAACATTTTATGCGAAAAACGTTCGTGTTGTCGAAGACCGCCCCGTCCGGACCGGTTCAGCGTGTTGTAGTAATAAACTTTAGCCACTCCATCTGCAGTCGACCCTGCCGGTCCAGGTCCGCGTACAGCGTGTGCCGCAACTTCCGCCGTAGCTGCCACATCCAGGCCCCGAGCTTTGCCATCTCGCGATCCATCGCCGAACGTTCGATCGCTTCAATCTGCAAGGGACGGAGGAGACGCGAGTCAGTAGGGCTCCTACGGGGATGCGACTGTCTGGCTGTGTGCGCCTTTAGCTCAACCCATACGACACCTGTTTAAGACAGTCGCTGTACAGCACCGCCGTATCGGGCTCGGCCGGGCAGGGAAGAACTCGTCGGATCGCAAGTACCTGGCACTCGCGGCACACCGTCCGCTCGCCCAGCATTCCGTAGGAGGCGATAAAATTCCGCACCGTTTGACCCAGGCTGGACCGATTGCTACCAGTCGGGGCACTGACCAGGGCCACCGAGGGCACACTATGGCGACACCGGGGTCTCCCCAGACTCGCTAGCTTTCGACGCAGAAGCTCCTGCGTCCGCGATTCCGGGGTCCGGTCGCCATAAATCATCACAATTTGGTGCTTGCGGGACCGCCGGACGCACTCGGCGTCGCTGACGAACGCTGCCGGGGACAGTTTTATGGCCCAGCAGAGCAGCGTCCGATTCGGCGACGTCCGAATTGCAACAAACTCCGTGTCGATCGGGCTTGGCGATTGCGTTGAACTTGAAGCCGACCGTTCGGCGGGACCCGATTTGGCGAAGGCGCAGCAGAAGGATGGCAGTGTTGCCAGCAACAGCCACGGTACGATCGCACACACGATAACGATCCGCCGACTGATGGATGGTCCGCCGGACATAGTTGGGCGATAAATGTGTCCCTCCTCCGGCTCCGAGTATAGAGCCGATCTTTAACTAGCCAGCTGACAATTACGATGTAAAGTGTTCTGCCCGACCCTAGACGCACCTGATCACTAGTGGACGAGTGTAGCTGGAATGGGCCAACTTAAGGACCTGCCTCCTACGGGAGACCTGCATCGACGGGGTTTGATTTATCGATTTGCCAAAGGCAAACAGTTATTGCAGCGACTGGGTGGACAGTTTTTCTACTTTTTTACACGCCCAACACAAGCATCTCGCAGCAAGGGTCGCCTTCGGAACGTTGGTGACAACGACAGCACCGATCGATGGAAGAACGATGCAGAACCGGACGGCCGTTAAGCTGGTGGACGCGAAGAAGCAAGAAGCAAGTGAACATAAATAAAAACGCACAAACAGATAAACACTTTGCACAGGCTGTGACCGGCTCAGGCGGGTCGTGTTTGCCGGAGCGGCGATGCAATATGGCTCGATTGCGGATCGTTCAGTGTTAGCTGCAGTCCTCAACTGTAGAGCCCATCTTAGCATACATTGTTCCGCGAGAAAGGTTCAGAATGACAGCAAAAGAAACCCGTTTTTTGCGCATGGAATTGAAAGAACCTCGAATGTTGTCGGTGTTCCTTTACTCTTTGCTTAATTAATACATTGAGCGAGAATTGTGTTTATTTTAAACTGAAATATATATGCGACTTTTCAGCTATTAATTAGCATTTGCCTTGAGTAACTAGGCCTGGAATAATGCCTTAGTGGATTTTTCTGTATCTTCAAGATATGAAGCTTTTTTGTTCAATCATAATTTGCTGTTAATCGTTAACAAAAATTAAACTATAAGTATCTATTCAATTTCCTATAGTTCCTATGGTCGCCACAGAAACAACCCAGCTTTATTAGGAGGAAAGAAATCGGTCCCCATTTATCATAAAAACAAAACGAAAACAAATATCATATCCAACATAGAACATTGCCATAACTCACAATTTTTAGCGACGTCAGTTTTTTGGTCACACGAAATAT
>JAOEFI010000007.1:3530515-3542310 GCA_034621735.1 Anopheles plumbeus
AAATATCATATCCAACATAGAACATTGCCATAACTCACAATTTTTAGCGACGTCAGTTTTTTGGTCACACGAAATATATTTCAGTTTTTATTACTAAAAATTTACACGCACGCATTACCATAAATATTAAGGTAATATTCATCTCGCCGCCTGGCCCGACGCCCAACCTTGAGCTTTGGTTTTTCCCGTTTTATTTGCATAATTAATCCAAAACCACTGGCGAACGGGTTTCGTAGACGACACGGCATAGGACAAACTCCCGCCTTTCGAACGGCCCTCGGGCTACAGGACCCGCGAGTGACTAATTGCGTTCCGTTCGTCGTTCGCCCGGACTCGGCCGCCGGCGAGACACGGCCCGGATCGCCGGCATGCGTTAATTAATTGGTAGCTGCACCATTAAACCGTCATCGGGAAAGTTTTCACGTCACTTCGGCGCTGGCCGGAGCGCAGGGAGCAGCAACCCGCAGCATTTCGGCCCACACGGCCCGCCGCGAGCGGAACGTCGATGCGGTCAATTTGCGGTCAACTCTCGTCGCAGCCGCCGCCGTCATTCTAGTGGGTTATCTTCGGCGTGCATTTCTTCGCCACGAGGAAACGGTCGGCGAATGCGTTAATGAATCAATTTTCGAGTGCCTAGCCAAGTGTCTGCATTTAAATTTCAGTTCCTATGCCTCCAAACGCACTAAAATGGCACACGCGATTTACTTCGATGCAACTGCATGCGATGCAATTGCAATGGGAATGGGCCGGATCATTAAACTTAGCGTACATATCAATTACACCATGCTGCGGAGAAGTCTATGCACCTCTTCTCCGATTTCGACCGGAGATCACCGTCTGGGGCTCGTGCAATCGTGTGGAAGAAAAAGACGATAGTACCAGAGGAAAAAGAAATCAACTTGACCTAAAACTAATCCACACCGAACGGGGCACACACCCTTCAGTGGCGTGTGCTCCTTCGCTTCGCGGGTTGGGCTATCGGATTTCGTGGTCGCCACTGGCAGCTCAGCTAATTGTGCAACCTAAGCGCAGCGACTACAACGTCGGGTCGCCAAGATAAACGTTGACCAATTAAAATTCAAAGTTATGCAAAACAAACGATTCTTATCGTGCACCTTCTTTTGCGGGGCGGCTTTTGGATGAGTTATTTTGTAGTTTTTTTTTTTCTTCATATTTCCATGCTTCAGAGGTAACCCGATTTTTTAACCAAAACCATTTGGAAAAATAAAGAACAAAGTTCCACCAGGATGTGGAAGGAAGAAGCGAGGTTCGAGAAAGTATGGAAAACCTGCAGCTCCCAGTGGAACACGAGAACGAATCGAACAGATGGCATAGTCGAAGGGCACGAATGTCGACTTTCGGTGTGCCGAACAACGGGTGGGGATGAAATTATGTTTCATAATTTATTGCCGACGGTGTGGCGGAGATTTGGCGGGCTCGTGTACGCGGTGACAATGGTGCAGAGCCGAAAGCATCAGAAAATTCCTTTAAAAAAACAAATGTTTTCTCGGCAAAACCACATACCGTGATGGAGATTTCGGGGAAGAAATTCTTCCGCCGATGCTGCCGCGAGCCTCGACCGGAATCCTTTTGAAGCCCCAGGTTGACAAATGGAGAACATTTGCTGGAAGACGAAAGGAATTCCGACGAACAGGATAAAGATGCCGAATATCTAATGGCGATAAATCAACATCGAGTCAGACTTATGGGTATGTTTTTTTTCTCACATCCTTAACCATCCCAATACTTTTGAAGAACTTTATATTCCATCTCTACTAAGATTTTTCTCCTACGATTAATTTAAACAGCAATAGACTTTTGAGCCAAAACAGTTTTTACGTAGATGAATAATAGTCAATCCGAATTACAACAATTTTCGAATGCGAAAATGTTGACTCTTTTGTGCCTCAAACGATAGCATTTTTGCCAGATGCATTTTGGTAGCATTTTTGTAAGACTAACCCGTAAGAAATTAAAACATCAAGGTCCTTCAAATGACTCACTGACCGTTTTAATTTATGAAGATTAATGAATTTAACGTTTTTATCATTCAGCATGTGTCATAAACTAACCTCAGTGTCGAACGAAGTCTTAAACCAGCTTACATCATGGACATGGAAAACCCATATTTTAATGTGCTAAAAAATAATCCTTTTTTACGAGCAAAGTGTATGTTCGTCTTAACAACAACGATATCACGGCCTACTGCCAAGAAAAGGGAGGTAATAATCGGAGAGAAAAACTTGCTACAAGTTCGCTTAGAAAAGTATATTGCTAAACAAAAAAGTATATTCAAAGACGAAAACAGTTCCCCCGTATCTATTAACTTCTGATGAATCAATAACACAAAATCAATGGTATCCATTAATGTTCCACTGGAAGGAGATAGTCGGCGCGATCACGCAATCTTAAACACGGGCTTAAAAATGAATAACGTTGATCACCGGCCGCCGAATATTCAAATGAAACACCCACCTAATCCACCCTACAGCGTGGCACGCAAATGTCCCGTGAAGCATTCAATTATCGGTTGGACCGACCCCGTCACGCGTTCTACTCCCCGGGAGGCGAAGAGCACGAACATCAAGCTAGTCTACCGTGGCCCTCATCCCCTTTCCTAGCGCACATTCCACGTGAGGTTGGTCTCGAAGGAGGAGTAAAAAATGTGTTTTTTAGTGGCACAGACTTCGGATACCGAGAATCAAACTCCCGGACAGGTTACGGCAGCGAACCAAAAGCGACCCGCCGGAATAAATCATACTCATACTCATAATACGCGTCTTCGGGGAAGACAAGTTTCCTTCGATTGTGCCGTCTGCGGTGGTTTGTTTTGTGGATAAAAAAACCTCATTTTGTTTCCTCTCTATTCTTTTGGATTCAATTTACCACCAAACTACCAGAAGCACAGAAGTAAACTCGAGTTCATTTGCATTCTCATTCGAAGCGAAAGGCCAAATCGAGAGGACGTGCCCTCGGGAGGACGTGCGGTGTGAGGATCACGTTTGGAAATTAATAAAATGACAGATGGTTACTAGCGATAATGACTCCACACACAGAACGCCGGATCCGCCCGCGAGTATGGAGAATGGAACCAAACAACAACTGCCAAAAGGCACCCAAGACAATTCATGTTTTGAACCGTTCGGCACACCCCTAACGTCCCTGCTGGACTGAAGGCTGAGATGTGAATAACTTAAGTGAGACGTACACCCCGTGGACATGACCGTATGGCGAAGCAGCGGATAGAGAGAGAGAGAGAGAGAGAGAGAGAGAGAGAGAGAAAGATCCAGCAAAGGAAACGATCCCAACATGCCCTCGGCCGGGCCATGTTCCTGCCCAGATCGTTGCCGACTTTAATATCTCATGTGATCATGTGTGGATTACAGCAGAGCGATAGAGAGGGAGTGAGAGAGCTGGAGGTTTATTGGTGAAGCCCGCAGAGCACAGCAGTAGGTCGAACCTAACAGCTGCTGCCGTTGCAAGATAGCAGAACGTCCGACGAGGACGCAGACGTCCTGGAGGAAACGGGTTCCACCCTCGGAGTTTGATTGATACGAACGAATGAAAGACTTACATTCTCGCAGGCCGCCTTACAGGATCCCTGGACATCGGAGCAGCACGTGAAGCCGTCTGGAAGAGGGAAACAGGAAAAGAACGAGTTAGACACAAGTCTGCGCTCGGAGTAATCGGTGTAGAAGAGGGACCCAGGCTCCCGGTGGAACCGTGGCGGAGGATTCAGGTATCGGAGGAGATCGGAAAGTGCTTAACAAGTCGAAAAGATAAAGCAACATGACAGGCGCAGATGAAAGATAATGAATTAAAATGCGGCAAAAGCGGGGAACCGATACACTGCGCAGCTTCGCCGGCGAAAGGCCTGGCAGGCCAGACTGGCAGGGCTTTCCTCCGGCGGCTCCCTTCCAGAGTGAAGCTGTCGGGCTGTTCTCCGTCGATGCAGTCGGCTGCCCTGTTTGGTTTGGCCCCGGAACGGAGGTGCATCCGCGTGCATTCGTGAGACATTTTGCGTGGGTCCCTCGCCGGGGTCTCGAAACTCGAAAACTCACTCCTTCGGTGGAGTGGTGGAGCGCCGTGGGGAGGTGGAAATTTATTATGCAAATTTTGCCAACGCAAAAGTGAACCCCGTCCCGTGCCCGAAAGGTATCACGCAGTGCAGCACCGAATCAATTATAAGCATAAGCACAATCGGGGCACATGGAGTTCGCTTTTTTTTTTTGGTGGTAAAGATCGTGGCCTTTTCGCACCCGATTGTAATTTAGATTTGTTTGGAACAACAATGTACGACTTTTATGCTGCGGGAGGGATGCAAGATTTATGATGGCACTACTGCCCACATCAGCATTCACACACACGCACACAGTTTGTGGAAGTTTGGGAAGTTTACTGAGTAGGCACAAGACGTGTGTCTAGCTCATGTTGAGGGGCCCCCAGGATCTTCGACATGAGTGAAGGGATTGAAAGGCGTAAACAAGGCCACCCTAATCCACCTGACACTTCTTTAGCAGAGTTGACTCTACTCGGATTTCAACATAACACAACGCAACGCACGAAGATAAAGCCAATGAACTGCAGACACGACACGGCGACCACCGCCCACTTATGTCAGTGCTGACCCCAGAAACAAAAAACATGCTGACAGATGCAAACTGTCCGATACGGCTGATCCCTTCATAAGCTTACACGCTGGTCACATGGGCAGTTGTATAGGTCGTGTCCCACGTTGGTTTCCAACCGTTTTAGATTTCATTCAACATGAAGGATGGATTTTGACCCGCCAAGATTGACTGAACACTGTTGTTTCGTAATCCTAATTTAATTCCTATGTTAAATATATCTTGACATGAGTGTAGGGCACACCGATAGAAAACCCAATAGAAATGTTACTAAAAAGATATGCCATGATATGTCATGTGTTTCGACCTTCGAGGTTCAACCGTTTATTACTGAGCCCAACAATGCCAAATCGCAAGACTGGCAAAATTAATCCAGCGAATCAACTAAAGTTGATCAACAACGCAAATTCCACCGAACCATTTGCACCTATTGCAGCCTTCTTCTGGGGTACTTTTAAAATATTACCTTTAAATGTCTGCGTAAGATGGGATACGATTTTTACATAACATTTCATTTTAATACTACAACATTCATTTTGTTTTAAACGGGGAAACCCCATCCAACTAACATCGAGAAATGTTATTGTTAAATTTATACCGCAAACCATTTTTTTAAAGAGATTGAAAACAAAAACTGATCCAAAAAAATGTTCTTCCATCCTGCTCACCAGGGTGCATACGCAAACGACCCACAACATTTCCCGGTACCTTTGTTTATTATGTTTTCGCCAGCCCGTGTCTCGAATCTCACTAAATCATACGTCATTTTCACAGCTTTAGAGCCGCCTCGGGGTCGATACGGCGTAACGTGCGTGCGCGGTTATTATAACGGTGGTGTATGCACTATCCAGCCGTAGGATGCGCGAAGAAGCAGCTCGCCCCCTCGGACGGGCGAAAAGGAAAAGGCGACCTCCAACAAACCGCAAGCCGCTAAATTTAGAATGTGTCCTCCGTCAGCTCGCATCACCGCCCATCATCTATCATCACGGAAATCTACGGCATCCCAGTTCTTGGCCTACTTGACTGGGGCGACGTCGTGTTCGTTCTTTGCGGTGTCGCCCCCCCCGGGTTGCCCCCTCTAATACCAAGGATTTGCTGCTTCTGCTGCTGCTCGTTCCGTGGGGGCAACCCTGTCACTCGTCGGCGTCGTCGCCGGCCAAAGACCGAAAGAACGATCAGTTGCTCCGAATGTGCGAAAAGCAAAACACTCATCAACCAAAACCGTCCGGGCCCTTCCGACTGCCATCAGCTAAAGTGCGAAAATACTGCCGGCGGGCGGTATTTGGTGCCGCTAAGCACGCGGCCACATTACTCGGGCCAATTTGACGTCGACGTTGATGACGGCGGCAGCGTTTCTGAAGTGGCGAGAAATGTACACTCCATCAATAAACTCGGTAGCAGCCAACAAGCTGCAAAACGTTGTACCGGAAAGATTGTTTTCACAATAAGATATTGTATACCCTACGATGGTTGTTTTGACTAAAACGATGACTTTGAACAAAACCTAATAATGGAAAACCCCTCGCGTTGCTATGACAACCTATACGAGGAGCAAGTCTTTCATTAACTAAGTTATTAAATGTTGTACTGCGGCCATAAATTAACTTGTTGACGAAGTGTGTATTTCATATAAGTTCATACCACCCTAACCAAAATTTAAATTTAAATTTGCAATGCTCGGTTGAATTCTTGACTGTTCTGTTTCTATTAAAGTCTATGAAAAAGCCATATTTTATGTAAACGTTTTATCGAGACCTAAAAGCGTTTTCCGATGTTTGCTTTTCAAACTACATTTATCATAAGTCGACAAAACTCAATAACAAGCACCCGATAGCAGAACTCGGCAGCAAAATAAAAATGTGGTGGAAGTATAAAAGGCAAAAGTCCACATCAATAACAATGAGGACTTCCAGTCTAGACGGCAGACAGCCTATCTTTCCCAGATACGTGTTCCTTGAAAAAATACGCGTGTTTTTAAATGTGAGTATTATTTTGGAAAAATAAATACTTATCAATGGAACATTGCATAACCGCAGGTGAATGCTTTCCACACTTTCCTGGCGATTCATGATAAGCGGCCCGCGTAAGGCAACCCCTGCCGAAAATGGCATTACGTGCCATCCGTACTCGGCGGTCCGCGGTAAACACTCGAGTGCGTATAAAAGCTCACGTTAGCGTACAGCCGAGCAACATAACACCCCTATCCACACACTCTGATAGCAGCAACGGCAGCCTAAGCCGCAGCAGCACACAGAAGTATGAAGCAAGTGGTGGTTTTTCTCCTGGCCCTGGTGGCGCCACAGCAGCTGCTGGCGGGTGCATACGACACCAAGGGAGTGATCGTGGAGAAGAGTTTCCTGCAGTCGGTGCAGGACTGCGTGGAGTACCTGCAGATCCCGAGGGAGCGCCTGATGCAGTACCTCTCGAACGAGTTCCCGCCGGACGATGAGACCAAGTGTCTGGTGTTCTGCGTCGGGGTGGATTTGGGCTGGTGGAACAACACGTGCGGCCTGCAGGTGCCGTCCATCGTCAGCTACTTCCAGCCGGTGCAGGGCGACAAGCAGTACGAGAAGCGCACCAAGGACTGCATGCAGCGGCGGGTCGGGGCCATCCAGTCCAAGAACAGCTGCTGCCTGGCGTACGAGACGTTCCAGTGCTACTTCCAGGAGTTCGGCAACCTGGTCACCTGCCCGCAGTACGTCCGGCTGACCAAGCTGCAGGCGACCCAGGCCGCGCTGGACTGTCTGGTGATGCTGCGTTACCCCGAGGAGCTGCTGCAGGTGTACGCCCGCGGCAAGGTCGAGGACTGTCCGGAGACGCGCTGCCTGTACCACTGCATCGACCTGCGCACCGGACTTTACACACCGGAGAACGGCATCAGCCTGTCGCGGTACTTCGTGCGTGATGCCGCCTTCAACGATCTGCGCTACCTGAGTCGGGAAACGAAAATGTGCCGCGATCGGGTGCGCCAGTCGGGCTGTGATAAGTGCTCCGAGGTCTACCAGACCCACCAGGAGTGTCTGAAGGGGCTGGGCGAGAAACGGTACACGGCCGGGATCATCACCGAGGCGGCCAAGATTGCGCTGACCAACCTGGGTGTCAGCTGCAGCCCCCCAGTTGAACCCAAACCCTGCCCCAAGTCTCACCCGGTGACCACGCAGGCCCCCCCTACGACGCCCTGCCCTGCGTCCAAAGCCCCCGGCTACGTGTACGTCCCGAAACCGCACCCTCCGGTGCCGAAGAAGACGTGCTCGGTTTGTGGCAACCAATACTCCGAGTCGAGCTCCTATCCATCGCCTGCGCCCAGCGTACAACCGTCGGTGGCGCTGTCCTACTCGAGCCATCGGACATCGACCTGCAGCACGTGCAGTACCGAGCAGATGTACAACAAACCTGTGAACCGCTGCTACAATGGTTGTGGAAGCCGCAAGTATTCGCCCCGGTCGTGATACCATTACGACATTCTGCCATGGGACTGCAGTTTGGCTTTGTTATACCAATTGTTTTAATCTAGTACAACTTATTTATTTTTGGAAAAATACAACATTTGAAAAAAAAAGATATTCGCGATTTTTATTTACATTGATGAACTCTATTTCAAACAGCCGTCTATTGTTGCAGTCACAATTTGAAATGATTTCCCAATAATGGAAATGAGTTTTCGTACGAAAATGATTGCATTCGAGATTGATAATATTTTGTTCAAAATAATAAACTTCAATCCGAACTTTGATGCTTCACGAGATCACACATTCGTACATTTCCGAGTCCATGCCTGGAATAAAGTGTTCAGTTCATGGAAGTTTTAAAATTATCGTCGAACCTAAATAAAACAGATTATCAATTGGATCAAAACTTTTCGCTCGTTTTAAAGGAGAATTCCTTAAAACTCTCTACTGAACGTGACAGGAGGACATTTACTATTTATTGTTTTGTATTTATTCAAGTTACTTTTACCCAGGATTGGGTGTATATAATGCAATTATCATTTGCAGGTGGGTATACATAAAATATTATATTAGAAGTATATAATCAATTTCATTGATCATTTCATTTAACTTTTACGATCGTCCAATATTCATGCGGAATAATCAATATGAAGATCGAAAGCCAGCTTTATGCAGCAGTTAAGTATTATACAAAAGGTATGTCCGTTCGGATACTTCAAAGGTATTTTAAATAACTCTTTCAGGGTTAATCAAATGTAGGAATTGTAGGGAAAATAGTTTTAAGGACTTCCTTCTTAAAGTGGAACGAAAGAAAACACTTTACTAAAGCTATAACACTTTCAAATCATTCATTCATTCAAAAGGTTTATTACCTAACTGTTACATGATCGTATATGAAACCCCGAGGCAGGCACCGTGAAAAACAAGCCCATGTATGATTATTTAGGCCGCCATTAGGCCGGGCGTCGTTTGCCAAAATAGAAACCACCAAGCAGTTGAACGCGGTCATCTACACGGAGGAAGAGTTTTTCATACAACTGGTTTTTGTTTTTTTGTAAAACAATCCCTCTGATAACTGGCGCCTGTGGGTTTGCATCTTCACCCGGTGCGCCGTGCGCGTGGATGTTGATGGAGTGCCGTTTACTTGTTGTGTTTGGGAAAACTGTCCACCAGTGTGGAGTGTGGTGCGAAGAAAAGCAATACGTGCCCCACGCGACCGCCCGGACGGAAGCAAGATAGATGTGGCGCTCGTATAAAATGCGCTTATCAGACTCCAGCGGACATCAGAGGCGAACGGCGTTCGACGGCAGCACTCGGTACTGCAGAGCTGGTAGTTCCACCGTCACCCGAGTTCGAAAGGAAGGACCATGATGAGACAGTTGGTGTTCACCTTTGCGTTGCTGGTCTTGGCACCGCTGCTGGCTACCCGGGCCAACGATACGAAGGGAGTCGTGGTGGAGAAGAGTTTCCTGCAGTCGGTGCAGGACTGCGTAGAGTACCTGCACATCCCGCGGCACCGGCTGGTGCAGTACCTCGCCTACGAGTTCCCGCCGGACGAGGAAACCAAGTGTCTGATCTACTGCGTCGGGACGGATCTGCGCTGGTGGAACAGCACGTGCGGGTTGCAGTTTCCGGCCATCGTAAACTTCTTCCAGCCGGTGCAGGGCGACCGGCAGTACGAAAAGCGCACCAACGAGTGCCTGGAGCGGAACGTGCGGTCCGTGCCGCTCCCGAACAGCTGCTGCCAGGCGTACGAGGCATTCCAATGTTACTTCCGCGAGTTCGGGAATCTCGTCACCTGCCCACAGTACGTGCCGCCGACGAAACTGCAGGCCACCCAGGCCGCCCTAGACTGTCTGACGATGCTGCGCGTTCCAGCCGATCTGCTCCGGTGCTACAGCGATGGAGACCTGCCGGATCTGCCCGAGACGCACCGGATGTTCCACTGTGTCGACTTGCGGACCGGTCTGTACACGCCCGAGCACGGAGTCCATCTGGCCCGGTTCTACGTGCGCGATCTGTCCGTCGACGATCTGCGGTATCTGAGCAAGGAAACGAAGGCCTGCCGTGATCGGGTTCGCCAGTCGGGCTGCAACACGTGCGCCGAGGTGTACAACACGCACCGCGACTGCTTGTCCGGCATCGGTGTGGCCAACTACACCAGCGATCTCATCACGGAGGCGGCCAAGATGGCCCTCGCCAACCAGGGCGTCTGTTGTAGCGAGAAAGTGAACCTGGTCCGCGAGGTGGGCTACAGCTACGCCTCCTACCAACCGGCGACCGTCGTTCCACCCAAGCCCTATACATTTCCGGCACAACCAACACTCTCGCCACCAACACGAAGATTGTCCTGCGCCCGCCCAGAAGAGGCAAAGGTCTACGTGCAGTACGGCCCTTCATCTTCGGCACACCCAACACTCCCACTCTCGCCACCATCACCGCCACCAACACGAAAGCCATGCGGCGATCACACCGAAGAACCGAGGAGATTCGTGCACTACGGCACCTACCCGACGGTTGTCGGTAGCTTTAAAGCGCCTCCCTACACCAGATACCTTCCGGCACCGGTGAGACCCCAGAAGGTGTTCTACCCGGAGCCTCGGGCAGAAGCTGTTCCTTTCCCTCCTCCGGTCCCACCGTACAACCCAGCGTTTTCAACGTTCTCAGCACGACCGTTCGGACCGCGGGAATCATTCGGACCGTATCCAACGTGCCCTGGCTGTGAGGCGGAACCCCTACTTGGCTCTCCTACCTTTAGTACCTAGTTTACTTATAAAAATTTTCAATAAAGACTGTTTAGCCGTTATTTATTACAAATAATTAGAAATCTTCTTTATATATCAAAAGACTTCCGAATTCCCGCTAAAGTAAGCAGTGATTAATAGAAGACGTTTCGAACATGTCGAACAATATTTCTTTTGTTGATATTCGGATGCTACAAAGGTACTTGTAATAAGAAAAATTAACTGAGAACCATTTAATTTAAGTTTGTGCACAGATTAAGTGAATTTATTTTCTCGTTAACTTTCGTTAAGACTCATTAGGAAGTTGGAAAAAAATCTGTAAATCTTTAACATAATTATCGTACAGTAATGTGAGATCAAAATAAAAGTACAATCTCTGTGAGTGTGTGCGGAACCATTCCTACCAAAAAAAAAAAAACAAACGTTCGACAACGAACATAATCGGCCCAAACGATAGCAGCCAAAGGTGGGTACTTTTACAGTACGTGACAAACCATCCAAACCATAAGGTGGCCAAAACAGTGCCACTGACCGCTCGCTTGACGATCGCTGGCCACAATAATAAACACTAAACTTCGCTTCATTCTATCACACCATTTTTGCATCAAAAAGGCGACACGTTGATGAGATACGCTGTTCGGGGCATGGGCAGACCTTACGATTCATTACATAAACGTATGCCAATGTGCACTGATAAACTCGATCACCTGAGTGTGATATTTTGTTCATACTGAAACATAAATCAGTTCATTTTTTTTCTGCATTTGTCTAGCAACATAGCGACTTTTATTCGATAAATAAAAATTTCATTAGAAAAAAAACCTTCAAACATCACTTTACCTTCCCAGTTAGAAGAAGAACTTACTGTACGGCCTGTAGTTCTTCATGCAGCATGGACAGGAAAATTTGAACCCAGGGGCTTTGAACATCTTGCCACAGTTCTGGCAATTGATCTGTTTGTAGTTGAACACAAC
>JAOEFI010000007.1:3543749-3562633 GCA_034621735.1 Anopheles plumbeus
CTGTACTCCGCTTGGGCACCGGTGCCGAACTAAACTGCTGCGCTTGCCATGCATATGGATGAGCTTTTATAGGCTCCCTGCGACCAAGCGGTCATTTTACCGACCATTTATCTATCCATTTTTGCGTAGTTGTTTTAACTTCGAGGCCGAGCCCGAGACACTTGGCTTGTGGCCACTTTCTTGGCTGGTGTGCCCGATCGCTGATCGCCGGCACCATTCACTGCAGTATGTTGACTTCGAACTGCACGTGCCGAATGATGTGACATAACCGGTGCAGAAGCGTCACGAGGTCACCGGCCACCGGCGTAAAGGCATTATCGGACCCTGCCGGAATGCTTCTCTGGTCAAAGCTACTGTCTTCTATCAACTTCGTCCCACTTAGTACCAGCTGTTAAACTAACTAATGACCTAAATGTTCAAATGCAGTAAGTAAATCCTACCGGGCGGCGTATGATGTGGTTTACTCACGATTTTACAATAACTATCAAATGTATTCATCTTTTCCTTGACGGCGACACCATTTATCATGTCATGTAGTGTTTTCATAACAACATATTAAGATATGATTCAATTCTTCACTCACTTGCTATTGATAAGAGTTTACCAGTGACCGTTTTATTTCCCATGGGTTTTCCGGTGAAATGTGTTTTTCTTTTACAAATTTCATTCATTCCACAGCTTTTCGTGAAACTTATCGGACATTTCAGCACGTTTGTATGAGATACGATTCGAAACATGTGTACGTTTCCTTTTCCTCTCTTTTGCCAAACATGATTAAAAAAACTAAATGTTCGTCAAACTATACATGTCACAATATCCCATTGTGATTAGATTTGCTTTTTTCGTTCAACTCCCTTCCAAAAAAAAAAAATCGTCAAAAAAAATGTTAACTGTTTCGTTGAGCGAAAACTAATTTAAATGTGAGACCAAAGAAAACTTTCAAACTTCACAAAACAAACCGATGATGATAATAAAAGTTATTACCTATTACTTGTTCTGCATAAATTGGGTGCAGCTGCTTTAACAACTTTATTACCTGACCTGCTTGATTGTTAATGAAAGCCTCAGGTGTATCGTTGGAGAATTTTCTTCTTCAGCTATCCTTTCCGCTGTACAACGATCAAAATCGAAAACGCATAAACTGTTCAGCTTTATTTGTGTACACAGACCAATGCCGGATGGAACCCGGTCCGCCCGGGCTCAGTGGCCGCCGGAGGGATTGGTGCTGTTAATTAAATTCTCATCATAAACCAATGCCACGGAATTGCTCGGCGTCAGTGGAAATAAAAATCACTCAGATTAATCCACCCCGTCGGCCCACGGACAACGTGGGGATGTAAAAGGGACGAAGAATACAGAGACGAGAAAACCCATACGAACACGCACTGAAATATCGCACAAACCAATACAACTGCAACTGCATCGACTGCATGCATGCATGTGCATCGTCGTGCAACGAACAGCGCGGCTCGTTAAGGGCGAAAAGTACAATGAATACAACAACCGAGCCAGAGAGAAGCAGAGAGAGAGAGAGAGACACAGAGAGGGGAAATGGGAAAGGCGAAAAAAAAGTGCCCTTCCCCTATAATTTGCATCTCCGCCCATGAGATCGGCCGGGCGACAGGTCGCGAAGGAACGGCCACGTTGCGAAGGCCGCAGTAGAAACGAGCAGGGGAGGAACGCGAGTGTCCTGCTCCGGTTGGGCTGACCGCCAGCGACAGGTAGGGCCGACCACGATCATCACCGGCCCAGGATCACGCACTTAATGAAGCGCTTTATTTTATTACCGCTGATTGAAATCAAGCGTTAAAAACCGGCCATACACTCCGGCGCGCGCGCGCTCCACCGCCCGGTCGCCTAATGAACCGTCATTAACTTCAGGAAAATAAATAACCATAACCACAAGCGTCGCCCCGCTGGGAAGGGACATGTGTGTAGGAACGTGAACACGATGAGTTGGAAGAAGGGCCTCCAGTTTTCCTGTCGATCTGTACATTGTACACGTTGGCTTCGAAGGGGTTGTTCAGAAAACGCATCTACAGTGGGGTTTGCCAGGTTTCTGGGCTGAACATGGAGTGGAGTTAATCAACAAACGAACCGAGCAATGATTTTTAAAACACCTCCTAGTGTCCCCTGGAAGTCAGGGAGTACAACTGTACTTCTCATACTTTCCCTTTCGTTTCATGGACCAACACCAACAACTCGCTTTTTAAAGGACGCTTCTTCTAATCGGAATTGACTTGAATCCACTCGCAAAGAGTTAGACGCGTCTTGGTAGCACATTTGGCACTGACATTTGGCATGGCACACATGCTTCCCGCCGGACTGTAAACACACACTCCATCTCCACGTGGGAACAGTCTCCGGGCCGGCCGGAAATCGCACCGGATCATAGTTTCCCGAATGGAAAACATTAATTTATTACACATGTTTACCAACCGCTCGGTTTGGCTCGCGGAGACCGCAAAACACGTTACGTACAGTCCGTTCCTCGTTCCGAGAAACGGGGACATAATGGTTCATTCGCACTTCGTTGGGATTGTGGGCCCCCCACAAAACGCTCCCGTGGGTTGGGATTTAAAACACATTAAGGAGTTGAATTTCTTCCGCACCGGGTCAACGTGGAACATGCGCAACTCGCTCACGCGGCACGATTTTGCGCACGTTGCGTATCGCGCGCTAGGTGATGTTACTTCACACCCGTCGGTCGAGGTGTCGCCAGAGAACCGAGCAAAGTCTACCGAAGCCTACCCGAAAGGAACGAACGGACGGATGCAAATGTGTGCAAACCTTCAAATACCGGCGCGAAAGAGGAGTTTTCTTCATCCCATAAGACTTAAGCCACAATTGTCACCCGGGTGATTCCACTCCGAAAAAGTCCCACCCATATGCTGCATGAAAGAAAGGGAGAAAGAAAAAAAAAGGCAGAAAGAAAGAGAGAGAGAGAGAGAGAGAGAGAGAGGGAAAGAGAAACGAAGGACTCTCTGGTGCGGTTTGGGATTTATTTTTGTAAAGCACAAAAATAATTTATGAGCCTGCCCGTCTGCGTCGGTTTATCTCCGGCGCATCGCGGGACGACCGTGTCCGGGCCGACGCTGTACGCGATTCGCGCACAGGTTTTCCTTCGCGATTCCTCTTTTCCTTCGCTGCGTTTCGATGCGTTTTTCCGTGCGGGAAGCTGGCATGCAACGCACTGCACTCTCTGCTCTGCCCGGGGATGAATCACGCGGGGACACTCTCGAGTCGGTGGTGGTAGAAAAATCTAAAATAAATCGCCTGTCAAATGTGCGTTTGGTTGGCGAGGGGGAAGGCAAGGCGACACCTTGACGATGGGGTTGAAGAAGGCCTCCACCACCCTCCAGGATAAACTCCCCCTCCCAGGAAAGGAGAATGCCTTCCACACAATGTTCCACAATGCCGCACCAAAAGCGCACACCGAACAAACACACTTGGGGTCCCCAAGACGCACGACGCACGACGCAAAACAGAGAGAGGGAGAAGTTGGATGGATTAAAACCAACTCAAGGGAAGCCGGTCGGAGAATCCCTGGTGGCTAATGCAATCACCGGTCGCACAATCAAACGCGACAGATGGAAAGGATGAATGGTGTAAGTGAGTCCAATTCAACGCGACAGCTATAAATGGCCGATGTGGGGTAGGACGTAGCGACCGCGCACATACGCTTTCGTGTCATATGTTTGGAGTGCGAGGAAACCCTTCCTCGAAATCGCAAGTGCCGGCGATAATTTATTTCGCACTCGGCTGAAAGAAAAGATACACTTAAATGAATCTTTTACGAATCAATCAACAACTTATAGAACGTCACCGTCGGTATTGTGAGATGTTTTTACAACAACATGAAAACACTTCCACTGCTTTGAAGCTTGTGTATGTTTAAGAAGATATTATATCGAATTGCATTCAATTTTTCGTTACTTTCAGTAGAAATGATAACCTTTGACATTTTATGACAGATTTAAGAAGTTTTGCATTCACATTTGACTTAATTTGATGTTAAAATTGTTCAAACAGAGTAAAAACTGTAATAAGAGAGAACCGTACGAATGCACTTCAACACCTTAGACAGAATTTCAATACCTGTATAGAGGAGAATAAATATGTGGCACCTGGTTAAATGTCGGTCAACAATCATTAACTTATAAACAAATTGTTCCGTCTTCTGTTCGTTTATCTTAAACGATAGTAAGACTCTGCTAGCTGGCAACAATTCCAATTAAAATATTATCTTAATACCCTCCACTAGTACGGAAGAAATTAACCGATGAAAATGGAATGGCCAACCTCAATTCCCAGTCAGTCAGTCAGTCAGGTCGCTCATGGTCAACTCCATCAACCAACGGTGAGCCGGAAGGGATGATAGTTTTTCTTGAGCTTAAGCTCTTTCGTTCCGTGCTCCAGTTTTGTTCCGTATTCGACTTCCTCGACTTTGGCCCCACGGTGGACCGGATCATTCCGAGGAAGTAATCTGTTTCGCGCCCGGCAGCTTTACGCCAAGGTGTGATTTACCACGACGCCAACCGACGGAGTGCAATCGTCCGCGGGACCGTTTGTTCGCCTCGGAGTTCGTGTTGGGCAACGAATAAAACCAGAAAAATAAAACCCAAACACCGTCACCACCAACAAACCGGCAAAATGTGGCCGTAAACAATCATAAAACCAGCCCTCTCTCTCTCTCCACGGATGGATTCCGGCGTAAATGGAACGTGCGTCGAGCACGCGTTCGACAAATGCCGCCATTTGTGTGGGACGCAAAAATTCTGCAATCCTATGCCATGTCGGGTGGGGGGGAGGAGGAGGCTGACGAAACGGATGGGTGCCGTGGGGGGGAAGGAACCTAATTTCCAGACCCGCATCGACTTCAGTACATCGCACGACTTCACGTTGCATTACGCGCGCGAGAATCTTTTGACAACTTAATTAAAGCTTCAACGATCTCTTTTGGGGAGGAAGCTTTTCCTTTTCGCCATCCGACAGCTGGCGAAAGCTGCCGGAGCCCGTGGGGAAAGAAGTAGCCCTGGCCGTTTTGTTTCAATCAAATAACTTCACGGACACCGACACGGGGAAGCGAAAAAAAAACAGGCTCGGGAATGGTTGCGACACTCGATCTTCTCTCTCAACCTGGGATTGTCCCTCCAATGAAAGAAGGCTCTTGATTATCACACTGACAACGGCGATAAATGGCAGAATTACATTTTATGGGCCAACAGTTTGGAGGCACCGCTTCGGATGTTGCATTCCCAATAACCAGCCCAGTCGTTTGAGTACCGTGACGCCTACGTGCCTACGGGGTTCGATCCGGCTTCGAACATCCGCGAATCCGCAGATTTAACCAAGAAATAAAAATAAAACTCCAACCCGTTTCGTGCAACCCACTCTCATCCGGCTTTAGCTTGCCGGTACCGGGATATAAACCCGTCCAACTCGGGTCCGATCGGGACAACACGTTTTAAAACAACCAATCTGCCATTGATGGCAGAGACATGTGCGCTGCGCCGTGCGGGAAACATTGAAGTGGTGTTATTGAAAAGACATAAAAAATGTGTGCAATAAAACATAGCGAAATATCACCAGAGCGCAATTCCGGAAGCTCGTAAACAAGGCACATTTATAAGCTCCCGTATTTTCCGACCCGTTGTTGGCATGTCGGTCCTTTCAACGCCATTTTTGTTCTCCTTTCGTTTTTTTTTTTATTTGCTTTCTTCCGAACTGTGTCCGTTCGTTGTTCCCGCAGATTGCACGGGTCAGATTTTCCTGTTTAACAAATAGGTTTCTGGCTGCAATCGGAACAAATACTGCCCGGAGCACACACACACACACGCACCCATTCGGTTCTGGAGGGGTTCCTGTTCCGTGGTGGGAAGTGGGGGGTCGCAAACCAGTAGCACGCGATTGGACGCCGTTTCGCGGACCGGTTCGGATTCCATGCTGTAAAGCAATAAATTAATCGTTCTGTCATAAGGAGCTTTTAATTGACACGACGGTAGGTGTGCGGCTTTATTCCGTAACGTTAACAAGTTTTTTACTGCTCGACAGAATAGTTCTCGGATGAATACGACATAAATACGTTGCTAGTTCCCGGATTTTTATTTTTCCCGGACTTTCTCCGATGAGATTCTATAATTGCTGCAACACTCAGCGTCGCTCAACTCACTTTAGCCTTCGCGCAAAAGTAATCCGATCCGATTTGCCTGTCGGACGAAGCTCGGGCCTACCGATAACCTCTAGCCTGACCCGTACATTACCGTACACGAAACGACCACCGACCGGAGGCAGCATAACAAATATAGAAGCAGAAAACGAAACGCTGACGGAGAAACAGCGAACACTAAACGACAAACAAACGCGTGCACCATTAGGAAGCACACTGCAACACTGCAGCTGATGAGACGGGTGCATTCCTAGGCGGCCAACGAATCGCCGATCGGAATATGAATGGCTTATTAATGTTAAAACATGCCAAGCTCCGACTCCGAACCAAGCGGAAGGGAAGCAAGCGACCGCGGTCGGGGTTCGTAAAGTGAAACGAAAGAAATGTGCAAACTTAACGGGACCATTAATATGCTGGCCGCTGTGGGAGTGGGTGTCCCTGTCGAGGCGAGCCGGCGGCTTTCGCGTGAACGAATGATCATAATGTAAGTGATTGAAACTAAATCTACTTTTTATTCCAATTTTATATCGTGATTGTTGTTGGAAGACAATTCGAATGTTATCTTCGTCAAATAATAAGCAAACTTTTTGAAATTGTTATAATATTCTAGCGGGTTTAAAGAATAGTAACAATAGTTTGTAAGTGCTTTAGTTTAGAAAAAACGTTAAGCAATTTCTGTTCAATTAACAGTTTAAATTATTAAACGTATTTTATATATGCTCCATTTGCTTGTTTTTTGTTTCAATTTATCTTTCTTTTTTCAAAAAAGTCTTATGCAATCTTCAATCGGTAATTTATTTAAATACCCATTATAAGTTAACATTAACATTGCATAAAAGACAAGAATTAGCAAAATTTTATTACCCTACAATTCTGACCTAATTCTACAATTGAAGTACATTTCTGAGTATTATTTAACTTTAATATCTTTCCTTTTGTAAAACCTACGGCGACAAGACTGTGAACCGCTCTGGACTTTGCGTGTGAAACCGTTGAGCCCTTAATTGAGGCAATATTCACTCATCACCAGCATCCTGCAGCTCCTTCTGTCTGTCAGCGTCATCGATCCGGTTCGGACATTAAGCGCAAGAAACCCCCCCCCCCTCCTCCCTTCAGCGACATCCTAATCACCTACCGACGGTAAATTTACGACTCACCGGTCACCGCTCGAAAGGGCGTAGGCCCTTCAGCCCTCTCCGCCGGACGTCCATTTGTCAACTAAGCCGATAAGTACATTAGCGCCGCGGATTTCTCGTTCAGTTCGTTTCGTCGCCACCGGATCCAGCCATTTGCATAACGCGAGACGTGCGTGAATCGGTTCTCCGGTATTGACTGGTATTTAAGATAAATGATAACTTAATGTAACCAGTTTCTCGGGGCTCTTTTTTTTCCCCTCATTCACCCCACCTTACATGCTTGGGGTTGGAGGAATCGAAAGCGTGGAATTGGAGAGTGAGAACATGGTCAGCATCAGAGTACAGCCGTGCCCTTACCTTTTGATTATAAAATAGAAACAGGGCAACGCTGAGCAACGTTTTAATTGGTATTGCCATCCCTCGATCGTACGTTTTCGACGATCAAAAATTAATTTCCAACCGATCCCTGTTGTTATGCAAAAACACAGTCCAACACTCGATAATCTGGAATATAACAATAAACCCTATTCGTCCGTTGGACACCACCCAGCGACCAATGGTTACAAAAGCCCACTTGAAAAATATGGCCATTAAACATGCCACAACAAATTTACAGGTGGCCTTTTGTTAGGTTTTCATGTTTTTCTTCCTAAGCATATATAAACGTATGTAAAGCACATTCGTCATAATTGGATTCTTTTGTATTGAAATTCAAATCACAAAATAGGCGCACGCAACCTAATGGTGAACGATTGGGGAGTGGTTTGAGGAGCGGAATGGTGATGGAAATCCGATGTTGTCCGAAAATGTCGATATGGCACAAACGGTATGTAAATTTCTCTCTCAAACCCGAACAGTGCCCCAGCGTCCAGATGACTCGAGCAGACCCATGGAGCTGCCACCATCGGGGAGATAATTCCCCTCCCCATTACAAGCTACATTGGTTTTCAATTTATGCTGTATTCTTTTGGTTTGTTCCACCAGCCCTTGGGCATGGGAACTGATAGCGTTTGATGCACTAAGGTGCGCGATAAAGCGTAGAAGGTTAAATTGACTGTAGATACTTTTTCAGTCTCCCATTTAAATTGTTATCAAGTTAATTTTGTAGCATTCCTTATTTTTACGATAATCAGAAAAGTTGCGACATGTTACGTTGAGTTTTATGGAAATAGTTAAGATGCCAAGGTCAGTGTGGAGGACTAATTAAGGGCAACAAGGTTGAGCACAATCTCCCTGGGAGCCAATAATGCCTGAAGTTAAATTTTAATCAAATCGACTCATCGTTCATCGTCGTTATCTTTCGAACTGTGATCACATCAGCTCTTGGCGTTCCGTATTCCCACAAACAGTCAAATGAAGATTGAAAAAATGGGATTTTTTAAAATCAAAAATGAAATTTTTAGTGCCGTTTTTATGCGAACGATGCACTAAATTGTGACGGAACATCAAAGGAAAGATCGTATGTAAATGCGGGACGAGATTCGATTGTAAACATCTTTCCCGAAAGGGAAGCGAGACAGACGTTAAAATATTCCAGTTTGTTTTAATTGCGAAACCGATAACGACCATAGCAGTCGGGCAATGGGCCGATGTCAGATTCCTGTCCCTACGACTGCTTCGACTGTCCTCCCATGGGCTGACTGGCTCGTAGTAAACCGAGAATCGAGAGAAAAAATCACACACAATTTTGCGTGGCCAAAACATATAAACCGTCGATCGGTGACGACAAAAAAAAACAAGGAGAGGGCCGAGTTTCCGTCTCCGGCCATAAAAGGGAGACTGAAGGTAAAATAAATTTCAAAAATCGATCACTCTAGGAAGCGCCGATGGAGCGTAGAACGCTTCACTAATCGGCGTGTTATGCAAATATGATGAGGCATCGTTTCACAACTGGACAGTAAAATCGCCGATTGATAGGTTTCTCAACTGCCACCGGCACCCATCTCCCTAGAGGTTATACGGATAGATTTGTTTTCGGTGTGATGAATGCACATTGTTTGAAAATAACATCATTTTCAATCTAACGTCTGTGTAGAACACTCTATAAGTATTGAAACTACTCGAAATTTATTGCATGTTTCTATAATAATTTTCGTGAGCGTAGCAGCTTTTACATCTGATATATAACCCCACATAACATTTGAATGAAAAGACCCCTGTACAGGTTTTTTTTTGCCAACAATTAGCCATAGCCCATAAAGACATAAATCTGTCTCTTGGAGACCCGATAACTTTTTGTTTGCTTCCAACCAAAACGGATCATAAAAATAATATGATGTTGCGGTAGGTTGATGAGGTTAAATCCTTTGTTAACTTCAGTTAATATACAGTAAAAAAGATCATAAAAAATTAATGTTGATGGCGGATTCTTGAAGAGAAAAGGAAATGCGAAATGATTGCAAAAATCCGCACAGGTTCAATTTCTATAGAAAATAAACACCATACAAGGCAGAACGAATGTTCTCATTTTTAATGCCAATGTTTTACGGCTATTGGAATCGTACGAATGTCTCTTCATTAGGATAGGAGACAAAAAAGAGTTTATCCTGAATTTGCATATCAGAAACACCTACACATTTCATGTTTTACGATTGCTCTTTATATGACATTTCACTATCGCACGCATTTTTTAAAGTTATGACACGGATGTTATATTGTTACCGCAATGTTACGGTTCACGGATCGCAAAGGCGATGAAATACGAGATTGGGATTGTATCGAAATAATTTATTCGATATACGACTGTTTGCAGGATGACATCGGTCAAGGGTTTCGGCAATGCTTTAATTCCGTGCACTATGGAACTGACCCCTGGAATTACTGTACTAAAGGACGCAGAAAAATGATTTAATATATGAGAGCGAGACATGTCGGAATGAAAAACTCGCACCAATCCGAGAGGGATATATTCTCACATGGAAATTTAATGAAGTAAAACATCGTAACAGTGGGAGGCGAGGTTGATCCTTACCGTTCGCTTCGAATCCGATTCCGGTGGCGCCGTTTCCGGTACTGCTCGTCGAATGGACCGGCCCGCCATCGTCGTTGCTATGCTGCTGATGTGCCGACGGTGGTGGATGTTGATTAGCATAAGCCAGTGGCTGGCCGCACCGGAACAGCAGTAATCCGCAAACAATGGTCAACCGATAACGCCACCGGCACGTCGCCATCGCCATCATCTCTTCGGAGCCTCGAGCTTTTGCATATACGATGCGAAACAAAAAGTACAGGATCGAAAGAGAAGAAGAGAGAGAGAGAGAGAGAGGGTGCACAAAATTCGCACAAACGAATTCGAACGGAAATCCTCACGCAGTAAAAAAGAAGCGCTTCCGATGATTTCACAATTCAACTCCTGCTTGTCGCAATTCTCTTTGGCAATGCACTTCTTTCTTCCTTCAACCGAACACACTGAAAACGTGCACTTTTCATAATTTATTTACACCAAATGCAATCGATGCACCTTCCGCCATTTTGATGGTGCTTGGCATTGGCAGCACGCGTAGGACCATTCATTTGCGCCCGTTTGGGGGTTGACACTTTATACTTTACGATCAAAGTTTTCACTCGAAGGGATTACATTTGATGGAGCAATTTTTACAGTGAACACTTTTCCAGCTTACTTTCATTGCATTTTGTTGAACGCCACTTAGAAGGCGATAGGCTTTTAAACTATTTTTTGTCGATGTAGAGAACGCACTTTAGATGTTGATTATTGCACTAAAACATTCACCCACCGATGTTGCACACTTTTATCATTTTTATCATATTCTATTTCCCTCTCTTATTTAAATAAGTTGTTTGTACATAATTCTATAAAAAGTGAATTAAAAAAAGAAAATAGAATGAAAGGTAGGTTGGATGCGAAGGACACTTGAAACATATTAGGGCATGTCGCCAGCGGTGGTGGTCACATTTAGCATAATTTATATGCCAAACCAGCACCATTGGTCCATGGGATGAAAATCGGAATCGATGACTCACCGGAAGCACGTCGAGTCAATGAATTACCCTTGCACAAAATATAATGTCCCCTCAACCGGACTAAACTGCGAGCCGACGGTTCTGTATGTTCCTACGCTTTGTCACACTTGATTTTGACAGCCCTTATCCTGCTCCCGGGAGTTGGTGCAGCATGAGATGCGAGATTTTTTTTTATCTTCTCCTTCGTCTTCTTGTTACATGTTTTCGAGCTCCGGTTTACTTCTCCACAATTGATTAATTAAGCGAGTGTCACGCGAGCTGCGCTGCCAGTTTGCCAGTGCTCCCCAATGGTCCACTGCGTGGGGACAGCGGTTTATTTCTTCCAATTGTTATTCTGCTGCTCTCGTTCGTTTATAAATATTCCAGAATGTCAACACTTGCCAAACGCACCGCCCCGGTTGTGTACGTGGGCAGTTAAAACAATCGTTATCACGGGCGCCTTATATTGGCGATTTATTCGTAAAAGTATCCGTATACGTCGAACCGATCGACTACAGAGGGAAGAGAAATGGGAATGGGAAATCTGCAGCGGAAAACAACACTAAACAAAACACAGGAAGATAACCAACCACGGCCTGCTACGGCACCGCGAGTTCAATTGTGTCGCCGCCGTACCGTCGCGGCGTTGTGCTGCGATAGTTTGAATGTACGTGCGTGTAATCACTAACCATTCCGAGCCGTCGGGTGTATGTAGCTAACATTCGTGTAACTCACTCACCCCGCCGTCGTCGGGTCACTTTCATATTCAAATTTGATTACGCGCCCGGGCGCGCTTTGATGTTTTGGAGAAGGTGACGCACCCAAAGAGATAAGTAAAAACCCGAACGCGGGAGACGGAATTTGATTTCTCAAACCACTAGTAACGCGACATGCGCGGCGTAACTTTTTTTTTTTCTTTCTTTTAGATTACAACCGCAACAACAAAACCGATGTCGCACATTGTGAGACGAAGCGGGCACACTACACACACATACACCCGTTTCTAGTAGGTCCTTCCGCGATCGAGACCCGATCGGTACTGATCGTTCGCGCGCACCCGCGAGCCACCCCACCCGCGATAACCGATTGAACCGGTTCGAAGAGTGCGCGGGCAGAGAAGTTACTCTCCCGCGAAGGCGGAGAATTCTCTCAATGGGAATCGCCATACATGCGAATAGGAAAGAGAGAATTGCAGTCCGGCGGTTTAAACACGATGAAGAAATCTAAACCAAAGAAGATCCGGAGGATTAACACGTTGAAGATAATCACCACGGTTGTTTTTCTATGTATTTTTGATAAGAAAGATTTACATATTCCAGTAATGAAGCCCAGCGCGGTTCGTATTGATATGACCAAACTTTAATCACCATTTTATCAGTCATCAACGTTGTTAAACCCCCCGTTATTGATTGTACATTGTTTTGTTTAAATGATTAAATAAGGAGAAGCAAATGCTTCGTTCCCGAAGATAATTCAACTCGATGGAGAAATGCTGTGAGCAAAACCAATCATTTCTACTTACGGCTTTACTGGTACTGAGATTGTACGATGAAACAATTGAACTACAATCTCGTTGAAAAATGGCCATGTTCGCCAGACGAATATATTGCAACATGAGCCATTTCTATCGGTTTCGAATACCTCCCCATTTCTATTCGCCAATTCAGTATTCAATATGCAATTATCGTCTACCGCACGGAATTCGATATTATCAATTCGGATCAGCGTGTATTTGGTTTCAAACCGATAGCAATACCGCCATTAGCATGCAGGTGATGACAATTTGCTCTCCGAGGTAAACTATTCATCTACCGGCGGATGCGTGGAAATCTACTCACAGTAATGCGAGTTTTCCAATCAATATAGTGTCCCTGAAGGATGTGTACCGTGTGGTTCACCACCAAAACCCGATATGACGATGTGCAATGTATTATACAACCGACGAGTTGTGTAGAACAGGATACGACAAACAGGGCAAAAGTTGGCAGAGCCTGACCTATGGGTTAACGCTACGAGACTGGAATGTAAAGTAGTAAAATAACGGAATGGGTGAAGTTATCCACGAACCCTGGTATCCTAGATACTATCATAGAACTTGTAAATCATAAATCCACGAATAGCAGCCCCGCATGCCCATGAGACAATAATGTCAAGGGTCGATCCAGCTGCCATTCACGGGTCAATGTCAAGCGTTGGGATGCAGGAAATGCGAACTGGAGCATCGACGTGCCGAGGTACTTTCGAGGTGGGAGAACTGGCGCATAATCGAAACACGGGTCGGTCAGCAGGAACGCTGAGTTGAGAAACTTTTCATGTCGTGTTGTTTGTGGCTGTGTGTGTTTTTTTTTTATTGAAAATCCAATATGCACTCTTTTCCATCCGCTGTCATCTGTTACATTCAAGTTTTTTTTTCTTCTAAGAGACCGTGTTTAGCCTTTCGTTCCTTTGCGGAAAAGGTCACCCTACTGTGTTGAATAACTCTGCAACTATTTGTCGTGGTGCAGTGGAAAGAGAAGAGGTGCCGGAAGGACGCGGAAGGAAATCAGTGGCGCGGTGCTCATGGAGTAATGATTCCATCGACTTTAAGGAGTAGGATAGGGTTTGAAGCTGATGTATTCCTCTGTTGTTCATAGCCATAGGAGTATGTAATATACGAATAACTAACTTTTTTTTCTTTGATTTTTTAGTTTCTTTACTTTTAAATATAATCACGAACAAGGATAATCAGGTCCTAATAGACAATGGGTTAGAATTAGTTAGAAATGGTTTGCTTGTCGGTACAATTGGTATTCAGGTGTCACTGATATGGCGGGATGGGACGAATCAGCTGCAGGTATCAGGTATAGGGCTATTAGGACTATGGGCAAATAATGGCAGCACTGCGCCCTACGATTGTGGGATTAGCATTACGTGTTCGTTAGGTTATTTCATTTCTATCTCAACACACCATCGAAGTCTACCTACTTAGGCGATGTAGAAGCAGTGAGTTGAAGGCTTTCAGTTTGATACTGCTAGTCCTTCTGGTTAAGGAAGCTACATTCAGTATTTTTAAGGTACCATTTATAAAGTGACTGATGTTTCGTTAAATGCAGTGCTTATTTCACTGTCACACAAAATATAGCGGCATCTTTGATGCCATTGGTTCTGTATTTTATGCCAACACCGATGGCACCGTTTTCCTTCACGACTATATCATCATGTGTATGTATATCAATATGTTAGTATATAAATAGTGCCGTTCTGTATAATGATCTTTTTTATGGATTTGTGTACAGCTGTATTAGTATATAATTTCAAGTTACTCCACATTCAGCTTCATTTAATCCAGTACGGCATATAAAACATTTACTTTAAAGATTCACTTCGAAGCGTTTCGTTTAGTTTAATTTTTTTCTCTCCATGTCTCAAGTCCTGCTTTTGTATTTTATGTGTATTTCACACTTTTACAACGTTAATTTATATGTTAAATAAATACGCTTATATATTTCACGCTTTCACGCATTCTTTAGCTTTCGATAATACTTGTGTTTTGTCAGTTTTAAGCTCCTTTCTGAGATAGACCATTTACATAAATGTTACCACAAGCGACGCTACCGTAGCCTTTCCCATTCATATATAACCTGTGAGCGTTGTTAGAGTTTCTTGATGCTTTAATTTGTTTTGTCTTGTGCTGTTACATTTTAAATCTCTTTGCTTAGTAAGCAAGTTTATAAAGTTTTGGTTTAAAGTTCTTCGTGCATTTGCTCAGTCTACAATTTTGCAAGGTGGTTTTTGTTTTGTTTAGCGTAGAAGTAATCATCAGTAGCCCGTCTTAAATGCAACTTGACGGTGAAACGCGCCCAATTGACTCATGATGGTGACTGAGCTTTGTTGATTCTTTAATTTCTACATCTTTGATCTACAGAAAAATCAAACTTGAGGCGGAATTCGATCATAGAAGCAAAAGCCCAAAATTGAGAGACGCGATTGTTTTCCTTTTCTTGTTATTTAAAATAGATCAAAATACTAAACATTGAAAGAATTTCTTTCATGGGGCGATGGATGAAACCTGCGTTTAATACAATGTTTTTTAAAAATCTTTAAAAAAATAAAATATTTAATTCCCTTCACAAAGTTTTCCACTCGTACGCCTCTGGAGGTAAGTTGACTCTTTGTGCAATCTTCGTACAAACAGTTGCCGTTTAATGCTCCTGTCCGAAGAATTGGCAAACATATATTTATGCTTTTTAATCTGTTAGCAGACCCGTAGCTAGGAGTAGTATATTACACACATGAATAATTTTCTTTGGTATAAATTTGCTTCGATCGACACTCGACATTTGTCATCAGCAACTTTTAAGCTGATGCTCGTTAACGATACATATGTATTTATCCACGAAATATCCAGTCACCTCTCTGGCTGGAGAGAGTCGGATTACAGCTTTCGAAATCCAAAAATCCAAAGTGGTGAAACGTTTATTCACCCCCTTGAGGGAGGGGTAAAAGAACGCCAGAATGGTACAGGTTATCCTGCCGGTAACACGTACATTTTATTCCTTTTCATTTACTTTTCGTGTGCTCGGCGTATTACGTTAGTTGGGGGCTGGTTAGTTGGGATGTTCAAAGTGTAACCGGTCGAATGCGGCGTTAGTGTGTGTTCACATTCGATGGCATTTAACACCAACGTCCGTTTTAGTTTAGTTCAGTCTGAATCTGTGTGAGTTTTGGTATTTTTTTACCAGACTTTAATTTACTCTGAAGGACAAGAACCATTCTCACCTCTCTCGCTCCCGCTGTATTTTGCTTTTCTCCGTTTGTCTTTCCTCTTTTTACTTAACTCCCGATGGGGTAGTTCTTCTTTGAAGTTTCTTTACGGTCTTGCCATTTATCGCAGGACGTGCCACATGGCGATGGGTTTACGGTTGTTCTGCATCAGGTCCTGCCAGTGCTGCGTACCGCTGCCGTCCTCGCGCAGCCCGACCCCGCACCCGAAATCCTGCCCCTCGCCCTCGTTCGACGTCACGAACAGCTCCACACCGGCGTCCTGCAGCTGCGAGCAGGGCAGCTCGAACGTAAACGCTTCGTTCCAGATCGGATTGGTCGGATCGAGCGCCCGGATTGCGCTGGTTTTGCGCTTTTTGGTGCGTTTGTCGTTTATCAGAAGATAGAGCTGGATTTGAGGCAGCAAAAATAAAAGAGAAATAAGACGACGAAAAGTAAACACCGCAGGAATGGCATATGTACACAACACACGTCGAAAGACTTAAATCGAATCGATGGGGAAATCTCACCTTCACGAACGGTTCGTGGGAAATGGTGAGGTTTTTCGCCTTCATTATGACCACGGTGAGCCGCTCGGCCTGCGGTAGGTAGCTGAGGGAAATCAGCAGCTCAGGCGTCGTCTCCGAGGGCTTCCGGACGGCAATCAGATCCCCCCAGATCTCGCAACCGGACAGGTCGAGCGTATTGAGCAGGAACCGGATCTCGCCAATGACCTCGTCGTGGGAAAAGCGATCGTAATCGAGTAGCTGCAGGAAAAGCGGAAGATGATATGGTCATTTTATTTCTCACAAGGGACCATTCAGTGATGAGATGTAGATTCGCGTGTACTATAGCTTTTAATCGTTGAATTAACTATATGATAAGCTGAAAGGATGCGTACAATTTTCGTATACAAACAAATCGACAAGAATTTCCATCCCTATGTCTATATTATTAGTAAAGTAAGTGAAGATATTTTTATCCGGAACGAACATCTTTCGGATTTCGAAAAGAACCTTTTGTCACAAATAATCGGCGACATAGAAAAACCGGCCGCATGTGAGAAAAGGAAAATATACCGCGGCGTACACGATGGAATTGATGAGCTTATTACTGAATCAATGAATATTTTATCATACATTCAACAGGCTTAATTTCATCTGGAACCGAGATAGAAGAGTGTTCAATTCGTGGAATACATCTACAGAACAGTACGCCTTTCTTCAATTCTTCTGAATGGCACGTTTGAACGAGAATGTAAATGTTTGCAATAAAACGTGTGGAAATCATTATAAAGGGCTTTTTATTATGCTCATGCTTCATGTTGATTGTCAACTTAACAACATTTATTGGAAACAATATCTAGTGGAAAGTTAATAAGAAAGTGACTGGAAGAATCAAAAAGTTTTTCACGAGGATGTTTCAAGGGCATTCCACTTCGTATAAGAGACATCGAAATATTGAAATACATCAACATTCTTCGTCCATCCTTTCAAATTATTTATCTTCGCTTCGTATCGTTTATTGAAGTGTTTCGAGGACTTCTCATTCCTCCTAGGTTGGGGAGTGGATCCTTACAAAAATACCTTCGTCGTTCCGATGCTGTGCCCAATATCCATTTATAATGGAAAGAACGGAAGAGTGATTCCTTGAATAAGGAATCCCACAAATTGTCGACGATGATTTGAAGCTCTCAAACGTAATCACAAGAAGATTATGATTTAAAAGGGAAAAAAGAATTGAACCTCGAATCGCAGCATAGCCAACTGGTGGCATTTTTCCCATCGGTTCCAGCCAATAAAAGAGATTCAGTACACAATAGAAATCCAAGAAACTAAACGATAATCAATTTACCTGCAGCACAAAGTTGCTCTTCACCAGGTTGCGCGGCTGCAGTGGGAACGAGAGCTGTTGATCGAAGTATGGGTGCGTTTCGGTCCGATGGACGGCCGTCTGCTGCGTGCGTTGCTCTTCGTCCGGCTCCAGGAACATCTTAATGTACGGATCGCGGAAGCTGGCATTCCCGCCGGGCGACAGATCTTGCGCTGAGTAGTAGTAGTAAATGCGGTTTCGGTGTTAGTAAAAGCATTTCCACCCAAGAGGGCCCCTCCCGCCCTTTTCGGGCAATTGGAAAACTTTGTCTACCTTCAACCAGGTGCACCATCAGTTCCTCCTTCGCGCCGTCATACTTCAGGCGCAGATGGAACCGCCCCAGCACGGAGTGGATGTCGTGTGCGGCCAGGATGACGGGTACGCGCCTTCGGGGCGAACGACCACCGTCCGCCGATCGGATCGACCCGATCGGACTGTCCGGGACGCAGGCTTCGTTCGACAGGGACACCACCCCCGAGAAGGTGCTGTTGCGTTTCTTCGGCGAGTGGACGCTCCTTGGGCTGACGGTGACGACCGACGACAGGCTGACCTTGCTGCCCCGCTCCGGGCCGTCGCCTGGTCCAACGCAGCCTACCCCGGAACCGGTCGGGAAGCGTCCCTCAAGGCTGAAGGTGCGCATCGGACTAGGGGAGCGGGACGATCTCTGGAGAAGGGGGACAGTGGAAGAATACATCGAATTAACAACGGTGAACATTATGTAAACATCGTAAACAACTAAAACAATTATTCTCTCTGTGAAACATGATTTAATTCTACTGTAATCTGTTAAAAGTGTTGTTTAGAATAGACAATTATAAACCGAAATCTCGGATGATAGATTTTCCACAAAATAATATCTCTATATATTTGCTGTATTTAATAGAGATGGTGTTATTTGTAGACTTGACTTCGCTCACCTTCAAAATCAGATTATCGGACGCCGTGGAGCGCGTGTCACTGTTCGCGTGTGTCATAAATTTCGGCATGCTTTCCCGGTAGTTCTGGAA
>JAOEFI010000007.1:3571636-3592199 GCA_034621735.1 Anopheles plumbeus
TCCGGAAACCGGGCTCAAAATCAACTAATCGGTGCACAAATGTTGGTAATTTTATTTAATTTGCCAATCGGTTGATTACGGCGAGCGATGGGGAAATTAAACATTGCCGCAATTCGGCAAATTAGTGGGCTTCAAACCATTCTACCATACTTTCATTGGCTGTAGGGGTTTTCCACCCACTGCATGGTGGATATTTACAATAAATTCACAATTTGTTTTCCGAATACGCTCGCAAAGTCAAATCGAAATGGTCCAGTATGGTTTACAACGCAATTCGAACGACATGACTCTCGAAGACTACTGTCCGCTGGTTGGTTTGACCCCTGCACTACCAGGAGCAGTAGGTCGGTCCAGCGTAAAATGTCCTTGATCCTGCTAACACCTCATCTTGAGGGTGCGAGATAGAAGAAAAAAACCAGTCAAACCATCAACGTCGTGTGGTCGTTTCCCATCCACTCAGCAACTGGCTTAGCAACGCCTTCACCAAGAGCGCACCTGCTGATCCACCCGCTGGCAGGAAACATCTTCCCACTGGTAACATCCGCCCGTTTGGAACGCGCAATATTAGTGCGGGCCTTCCGCCTGCATTACTCACGAACCGATGCACTGCAATATGTTTAGAGTGCAGTGTAGCGTATCAACGGAACGGAGTACAGCTTGGGAAAAACTAGGGAAGTCGCTCGTAAAAAAAACGCAACTGAAAAACCACAAGTGAAGTGACTTGACTGCCTACCTTTGCTCGGTTCACTATGAACGTTCGCAGGACCACCACAAGCCGTGGTGCTCAAAAAGCATCGCTTCCCGTAAACTACCACTTTTAAAACACGCAGTTTCCCATCAGTCCACTAAACCCATCGTAAGCACACTGGATAGACACGGACGCGAAACGGGTTCGCGTGTTAGGCCACTGTCAATAAGGGGCTCAGAAATGTCGAAGCTAATTGTTACCTACCGTCTCCGTTTTACCGTTGCAACTCCTGCACAGATCGTGGGTGGGGGTGAGAATCCTGGCCCCAAAGCCTTTCCCTCCTATTAGTTGCACCAATTGAGCCGTCGCTTCTCGGGTCTGGGTACGAACAGCTGTTACAGGATGCACCGGACGTGGGCGTCGGTGCGGGCGGACTCACTACGACGACGATTCCGGAAACTATTCCACTTCGTTTTTCGTTACCGTTTTCCCTTTTGGTTCGTACAAAACAGCTCCCCGAGCGTCTATTCACTACCCCGAACACACTGCACGTTACATCACCACTGCAATAAAAAAAAAAACTATGATAATAACTCCTGTTTAATGGAAAGGAAGGGACCGCGTAGTTTCCCGGTTTTGTCAGATAGTCCTACACAACAAATAGAATCACTTGAACCCTCCTGGGCCTTCACTCGATAGTTCCTAATCGAACCACGGGAGCCCACTTTCCACTGCTGACACTGCGTACTGCCCCGAGTGGCGTTGCATGCTTGATGTAAATATTTACTAATCGATGCACTTACATCTATCCATTCTCTATCTCTTGAAGCAAGAGATCGTCTGTAAGGAGTACGATGTTGAAACCAGTGTTTTCACGGAGCAAGATGGAGAAGAAGCAAGTCGACAAATGGGAAAGAAGAACCCCCTACAAGTCAACCGTTCGCCCTTCCATCCACCGGCCGTTACCAGGGCAATACAAAACAGGAACCCTCTTTGACGCTAAGCTGTGGAACCGGTCTCGGGCTGGCGAGCGATTCACTTCCGGCTTCCGATCACGGCAAACATTGGCACTGCACTGAAGCGCACTTGCACGCTTCGTCCTGCTTGGTTTGAATATCACTTCCACGATGAGTTCCCGCACGAAGCGCCCCCCAGTTCGGTCCAAGAGCTTTCGGATACCGTTCGTGTGGGCTCGAGCAGTTGGAAAAGCTTTTCCGGCGACACACGAGAGACGCACACACATACACACACACACACACACACACAGCACTAATTCCCACGGGGTAGTGTGTCGCTTCGAACAAACCTTTACAGCTCTTTCCGCCGGGTGTCAACGGTGTTTGTTGGCCGCAGGGAACCTTTGCAAGCAGTTGGCCACGATACTGGCGCTACCGAGACGTCCGGACGAGCCAAGCGTCACTAGTCAACTGAACGTGCCTGCCGCACCGTTCCGTGGTTAACGATCCTAGTTAGCTGGCCGCACGTTCGCGTGTGAAGAATGGCATGCTAAAGGGCATGTTAAGGGGAAGCAACAGACAGTGGTGTACAGGTTTAAGGGTTACATATCTACCGGGAGATAGCCCCGGTTTAAGTGTGCCTAATTCTGATACAACATTTTGAACAATATTAATCAAGCTGTACTTGTGAAGGAAAAAATGAGGCAACAATTCATTTCCAGTTCGATCGGATGCCTTTTGAAATATTACACATCTTGGACCAACCCAAAACTATGTGAGATAAAAGTATTTTACCGTCGAATGAAAACACAATCCTGGCCAATACAATATTGTTAGTATAAAAAAAAACTTGCGGAATACGGACGGAACGATTAGGGAAAATCATCGAACCCCTTTTTGTATTGCGGAAAGGTGACAAAATTGTAGACTCACTGTACCGGTGAACCAGCTGTGATGTACTTTCTATCTCATTTCATCATCTGGCAGCCTGCGATGGCGTTGTTGTGAACTGCGAAGCGGCTCGATCTCCTTCCGAAGACGCCATCCTGCCGGCACGGAGGGCCTGGATTTCCAACATCGACGAACCCCCTGACTGTTTTGGGAGGCAAATAAATGCGTTGCCACACAGACCACCGGACGATGTGCGCACCATCGTCGGTGCGATGCTGCTCGCTCCGTTGGTTTCGAAGGAGCGCCGAAGCCGAAGGAGCGCGGTACGGAGCGAGAGAGACAAAAAAGCATCGAGCACACAACCAAACACCGGCGGATGTTGTCTGCTTGTCACCTTTCCCCAGCCAGACCGCCGAATCGTTTCCCCCCGGCTCTCTAGCAGCTAGTAATGAATGAAAATTCCAACATGCGTTGGTACTGTGAGTGTGTGTGTGTGTGTGTGTGTTTGCAGAAGTGTGCAAAAACGATCACAGCATCCTAGGACTACTGGGAGAATTGTTGCCTGCCAACCATCCTTACACGGCCACCATCCGCCTCCATTGGAACATTAAGCTGTGTTTATGAGCATTAGTTGAAATTTATGATCCTAGTAAGTAAGTGCAGAAATTCGTGAATAGTGAGAGTAATTATAATTAGTAATAATAATTTTAAAAAAAGGCCCCTTTTAAAATGATGTCTGTTTTCGTATCGATATGGAATTATTTAAAAAATATCAACGAAATAAACATGTACTAGAAAAATGAATTATTCGCTGGGGGGAGGCTTCCATCCGGCTGAGCATGCAGTCCTGCTAGTATTGCGCAGAGATTTAATAAATCAACACCTCCGTGCAGTGTAAACGCAGCTTCAGTTGCCCTGATTGGCATTACCTGTTTCGCCTACCTCGCTATCAGCGACTCTGTTTCCTAACTTGTTCCCTCGGAAAGCGGAAAAGCTCTCCATTGACGAGGTCTGTGTGACGCACGTCACAGGCAGATTCTGTTTCAGGCACTGCTTTATCCTTTCTCCCTTCATCAACACCTACGTTCGCATCTCGGTTTACTGCCAGCGAAGGAGCTTTCCAGGCCGACGGATTCGTTTTGAACATTTGCTTTGCCCGGGATTTTGATGTATGTGCAGTAATGTTGCTCGATAGTTTTCCCTCCCGTTTCTGTTGTGTTTAGCTCCTAGCAGCTGCTATCCTTTTTCCGGCTTACGACCGACTCCTGTCTTCCAGGAAACGCAAATTGCCATATGGTGGCTACTGATTCCCAATATTGTACAGAAAAACTTCCAATTTTCAGGCACACAGTTTTCGAATAATTGACATAATTAAAAAAACAAAATAACAAAATTATGTAAAACAATGGAATTTAAACTAGCCTAAAATATAAAAAAAAATTGCTCCCAAAAAATTTTTTAATTGAAATTGTATGTAAAGGATATTGTCGAGACGAATCAGAATTCTAAATTAGTAACAAATGAACAAACAACGACACATAAATTAATTAAACTCAACAACCAAAATGGAATTTTTTTTTCAAATGAAACTGGACCTGACGAGATCTTTTTCCTACACGAAATGAAAATTACTGCGGTTGTGGTTAACAGGTACTCGGTCCTGTAGCACTCAAACAGGCAAACAGAAAATAGAACCCTGGGCACAGGGGACGTTGCATCCGAAAGGAAGGGCATTCTCCAGTCGCCATCGTCTGGATCCGTGTCCGAAGAACTAAGCAACAGCCAAACGTGTGTACCACATGATTCAGGAGCAAGCAAACCTCGAGATGAGCGATGGGGCAAAAAGGGGCTAAAATCTCTGCGTATGATGTTGCCGACACGACGCCGTACATGGTAAACCACAACCACAAACCACGCAGCGAATCTCGTGCTGAGGTGCGATTTACGAGAACCATGTACGTACATCTCCGTTGGTTGCTACGCGTACTGCATGCATCGACAAACCGAATTATCCGAACGAACACAGTGGGCTCGACCTATGGGAAATTTACGTCAACAGACAGAACAGATGCTTCGTAGTAGCGTCAAGCGAGATGGAACAACTAGTGCCTAAGCGTATCCATAACCAAACTCTCCAGTATTAAAAATACCTAACTATAATTAAATCCATCCAAGTGTTGAGTTTAATGCTAAGCAGTCGGCCAAGTCCTTCACCAAGCTAAAAGAAACCAAACCGTTTTTTTTATTCAGTAAACAAGTTAAATAATTCGTACAAAACGTGAACGCATCTTTTAACGGTGGTTATTGATCCATGTGTAGCGGATGTAGTGGCACCAAAAAGACGAGTGCTTGTAAACCCCAGTTCGTAGTTAGTACACAGAGGCAATAATGTAAGCAGTAAGCAACGGCGTAAGCAGTAAGGTAACGTTCAGAATCAGTCAGCCACATCAACCATAGAGGGAGGATAAGTAACAAACTTTATCTCGGTCAGCTAGAAGGGTTCTCAGAAATGATGGCCTCTTCTAGTAACACTAGTTCGTGGCCATTTGCGATCCAAATGAGCATTCAGAAATCCACACGCACACACATATTTTTACCGTTATAACATATAACACACATATGTTTCCAGTAGTTGGAAGACATGAGCCACCATGGTTCAGGACTGCAGTGCTCCGAACGACAAGGAATCTATGCGCAATTTAGTGACACAGTTTACAAATATCACGTTGAGATATGCCATTCGGATGTATTGATTCTCGAGAGCTGCAAGGATGAACCGCATTGTTTAATTACTGAAATGAAAAGCAATCAATCGATCCTCCATTCTACCCTACCCATCCCTCATTGGGTAAGTTTTCTTTCGGATGGAACACGTTAACTTTTTTCGGACATGTTCAACATTTCTACATAGTCAAGACAAAGGTACACAGCAAAGTAATCCAACAATTGAATATTTATAATACAATGGGTATCGTTCACAAAATATTATAACCTTATGAGCAACTGAGCAATCTAGTCTACATTCGGAGGAGCATCTAAACTCAAGAAACTTGTCACGTGTGGAGTCGCGAATTAATAAAAAGAAATTAAATTATTAAATAGTGTTTTCACCTTATCATTCTATCGATACTACTACTTGTTGCCTACCATTTGCTGTTAATGATCTCCATACGTTACTCTATGGCATGTGGACGAATAAAAGGATGGCATCTGGTGGGAAGGGGCACCTAACGGGTGCCGCAGTGGAAAAATGGTCCACACAAATATTTCGGTAGTTTGTTCTCCACCGAATATAAAGTTAACGGTTGTTGTTTTGGGAAAAATATTTCAGATGAATTATATGGAGTGGAGCTATTGCGACTTGTAAAGTTGTGAACTGAAAGTTAAAGAGAAAGCTGCACTTTTAAGGCACTCTTTGTTATGGATTTGTATTGCATTGCAGTGTTCTCCATGTTGTTTATCGTTTGTTGCTTTGGGTCATTTTTATTCCTTGTTGCCCATTTCAGGATGGCTGTTGGTTTCATTGAAATTAAAATTATTCTATCTTTGGATTTCCTCAATTCGCCAAAAATACTGCTAATACATATTAATACACAGTCGTCACAGAGGTTGCAAAAGAAAGAGAAGGTCACACATTAAAAACATATAGAGATCAAACTATATTACTTCGGCCAGTCCTGGACAATTTTCCATGCAAAAGAGTTTGGATCAAAACTGTCAACACAAGATAAACCCAACAAACGGGGATAAAAAACAAACCAAAACTGCACACTTTCCTGAACATTCGTTAAGTAATGGCCCTAATCTCAAACGTGCGTTAAATCAAATCTATCATCGCCAACATTAACAGGAGAGTCTATATAAAGCATTGTGAGATATTTTCTCTCCGAATAAAGGAAAAAGGCCGGCAAGAAACTTCACATTCTTCTCCTACCTGTTCGATTACTGTCGCACTAACGCGAGTGATGAATACTTTTTGCATCGGTTACTAAAAGGGCATCTTATCGCGTTCGACATGGAAGCGGATAGGTGTGCTGTGTGTGGCAGTTTTAAAATACCTTCGGCGAATAGAAACCTACAAACTAGCCGTGTGTCGTGGATTGTGGCGGCAGATATCACCCTAAATGATAGTCTTTAACAGTAAAGTAACAATAATTTTTCATCAGCCGGGGGAGGGTAAATTGGGTCAACGGTACTATCGATTGCCATGGCTACCTTGATTGTACTGTGGCTGTTGATGCTCTCGGAGGGTTTCCAGCACCTCGACGTTCATCCGCAGGGATGCGGGCGAACCGGTCGGTACAGAGAGTGTCCTCACAAAGGCACCCGCACCACCGGCCGACGCACTAAACATCTGAGGCGGGATCGGTTCTGCCCGTTCCATCCGCACGACACCTGCGCCGGTCGAATATTCAGCAAAGTGCGAGTTCGGTGATCGCGCCCACACGTTCGTGCTGGCCGACTGGGACCGGCGGGGGCTGAACGGCTGCGAAAAGATTGCTTTCGCACAGACGCGTCGCCCACCGTGCCACTTGCGGACGAGATACTTCATCCGCTCGATCGCCACGATCACCGTCACGATCGAGCGGAACGACTTGCGCCCTCTGCGATGCGGATGGGAGGAAGACTCGAGCAACCGAGGACCGCTGGCCAATGCGAGCACCTCCAGCTGGCCCGGCGGAAGCTGCGCGTTCAGCAGCTCGAGCGCCCGCGCTTCGTTTTCCTCGTACGTGGTCAGAACGATCTGCAGGTAGCGCTTCTGGTGCACCAGTGCTTTCCGGTGGCTCTCCGAGCGAAGGTACTTTCCGAACAGGTGGTTCGCCCGCTCCTCCAGATCTTCCCGCTGGTGGTGATGGTGGCCACCGTGAACGTTGTAGCGCTCGAGCTCCTGTATGCGCAACTGCAGTGCCCGCCGTTCCTCCATCATGAAGCGGAGCGTTTCCGTCTGCTGATGGTTTTCACGTGCATTCGCCTCCAGCATGCGGTTAAGATCTTTCAGCTTGTTCAGGAACTCCTCCGGTACGACCTCTTGCTGGCTTTGGTTTTGTGCGTGCAACGAGTGCTCCCGCGAGAGCGCCTCCGTCAGATGTGCTTCGCGCGAGCGCCGACGGTCCACCTCGGACCGGAGACCTTGGACCGTGTCGCGCAGCTGGTTCCGCTCAAACTCGATGCTTTCAAGCCGCAGCTTTAGTTCCTGGTACTCGAGCGAATTCTGTCCGGACGTGCGTTCGCGCCGTGCCGACCGCAGCGTTTCAGCTTCCTGTAGCGCCCCGATGCGCTTCTCCAGACTCTCGATCTCCCGGTGCGCCAGTTCGAGCTTTTCCTGGTCGTGGTCCAGCTCCAGCTCGAACGCTTCCTTTTCCTTCAGCACGCGCGTAAGCTCTTTCTTCACCTGCTCACCATGCTCCGTGCGTTCAGTGATTTCGCGCTCAAACCGTTCCCGTTCACGCTCGAGCACCCGCTGCAGATCGGTGGTGCGTTCGCGCTCACGAGCGTTTTGCGCCGTCAGGAACTTGAGCTCGCTCTCATACCGGGCTACCATCTCCGCCTCGAATTCTCCACTACGGTTCAGTAGGCGGTTCAGGCGCTGCGGTGAGTTGCCTCCACTGATGGCACCAACATGTTGATGCTGCGGCGAACCTTTGCCCTTCAGTAGCAAATAGTTGTCGAACGATTTCGTCCGCTGCAGTCCACCGACCATCCGCGAAAGTCGATCATTTTTCGCCTTTTCCTCTTCCAGCAACCGCTGCAGCGTAGTCTCGTTATTCAGGGATGCCTCGAGACGAACGCGCATCGCTTCGATAATTTCTGAGTCTTGCTGCTGGATGGAGGCAGAGTTTTTCTTCTCGCCCTCAAGAAGCTCGTGCATTTTTTTACCCTTGTCCATCTCTAGCTGCAACTTCTGCCGGAGGTCGTCCAGCTCCGATGACTTGCGTGTGCCATTTTTTTTTGCTGGACCACCGACGCTGGCACCCTCCCTGCGGTGCTCATCGTCCGTGTTCACCTCGTCACTTTCGATGGCCTTCAGAATGCTCGAGTCTAGCTGGGCCGAGTAGTTGAGCTCCCTTTCCAACTGCTCCGCGATCTCCTCCACCGAAAATGGCTTCGGGCTGGACGAATTGTCACTTCGCTGCAACTGTACCTTCAATTGATCCAGCTCCCCCTGAAGCTTCGCGGTGCGGTCTTGCTCCTCGCGCAATTTCCCATTTAATGCCACGTTTTTTTCCTGCATCTTCTCCTGAATGTTCGAAAGAGCATCGTGCAGACTCTGTCCATCGTCGCCTATCTGGTGGATGATCATCTCTTTCTCGCGCAGCGTCCCGCGCACATCTTCCATATCGCGTTGACATCCGTTCAGATCGATCCTTACTCGCTCCAGGGCGAGCATTTTCTCCGTAAGCAGAAGTTTCGTTTCCTGCAGCTCCTCCTCGAGTCTGGTGCAGTTCTGCCTGAGCGTTTGCACGTACGACGAGTCCAAGTTCACCGAGCAGTTATTGCGGGCGATTTCGTTCTTCAACCGATTTATGTCCTCCGTGAGGAAGCGATTGTCCTCGTTGAGTATCTCAATCTCGTGCAGCCGATCCTTGTAGTTGCCCTGCACGATTTTCAGTTTCATCTCCTTGCTGTCTAGCGAACGTAGCTGCTCGAGATACTTTTCCTCGTTTTTACTATAATTCAACAGGTCCTTCTCCAGCTTGGACATTAGTTCGTCCTTGTGGCCGATGGTTTTGTTCAGCGATTCCACCTGCTGCCGTAGGGTGTCCACTTCCAACTTCTGCCGTTGCTGTTCTGCTCGTAGTACGGTGGATTCCTTCGTTACGTCTTCCATCTCGGTGCGAATTTTTTCGTATCGCGCATTCACCTCACCCAGTTCGGCATCCTTTCGGTGCAGCTGATCCAGGGCCGCCCGCAGATCGGTCTCCTTCTGCTGCATGTCTCGAGCTTGTTGATCGAGTTGGCTGATTTCCAGCTTCACCTTTTCCACCTCATCGCGCAGTTCTTTCTTCTCCTGCATCAGATCCTCGTAAAGCTTGTTACGCGCGGCCAGCTCCACCTGCAGGTCGGCGATCTGTTCCACCTTCTCCTGCAGCTCGGCCTTTATCCGCTCCAGCAGTTCGTTCTTTTCATTCACAACTCTATCTAAGCTTAATTTTAAAGATTCTACCTCACCCTCGAGCTTTTCCTTTTCCTCGTCCGTGGCGGATGGTTCAGTTGGCCGGGTACCGGCCCCCTCTACCGAGCCATCGATTCCGTCTTCGTCGTCAAAGATCTCCTCGATGAATGCCGGCTCACGAACCAACATCCTCGCCCCTCCACTTCCACCGGGTGCCGTACTACCGAAGAACATCATCGTAGGTGGCGGAGCCGACAGCCGGTGGTTGATTCCATCCCGCTCCCTCGGAGAGGCGCTGTCGGCGAGCGAAAAGTTTATCTGCCGCGGAACGCACTCGGGCGTGGGAACACTGCTACGCGTTTGATCCGGTGCGCGCGGTACGGCAGAGCAAACGTCGTGGAAAAAGTTCGACCGCAGTGGGATGGAGTTCAACATCGAGGACGATTCATGACCGCCGCTCTGCGCCTGTCCCAGCATTTGCACGGACGACTGCTTGGAATGGTTCGGAAACAACGAAGTACCGGAGTCCTTTGGGGTGGGTTGTGGGAAAAGTGAACACAAAAATGTAACGAAATATTAGGATAAGGGGTTTTGTTAACGATCGATTTTCGAACTGTGATAGAAATGTTAGTAAAAGGCGACAACCAGCGGTTGACACGATTAGCACGAAATGGTAGCAAGCATCTGTCGGCTATAATTTCAATATGTTGCTTAATTAACAAACTATTCAATTGGTAATAAGACGAGTTGGGCATAATTTGAAACATTAAACCTCAGATAAAACTAAAAAATTACTATCCATACAGTGCATTGGAACGGTCAACGTGCTTGTAAACATGGAACAAAAAAATTCAAATCAAAAAAATCTACTCGATTATTAATTCCGACTGGACATTTCATTTGTGATGCCAATGTCCATCAAGTAACTGATTTTCCAAGCTATATTATTGAAGCTTCAATAAACAAACATATCTGGGGTCAACAGTGCGTGGAATGCACATCAGGATTCAATTATCATCGTTCTCCTTCCGCCAGACTGCGTTAGATTTCCCGTGTCTAGGCGTTATCAATACCTACGGTGCTTTCAATCAATTATGAAGGAGCCTCTTAAAAAGCGCAACAACTACATAGGAGTACTTGCATATTGACAAAAAAAGCAAACTATTGAATAGCTATCTATCCTGTAACTATGAGTATGGAGACGATGCATGGCAGGGGGGGCTCTTGTGACCGTGGGAAATGGAAATGCTAAGCATTATATGCATAAAATCTAGTATATTTTTAGCCTCGACACCACACGTAACCTTTATCGTTAGTAGGCAGAAGTCGGCGAGAAACATCTGCCATTGGATATCCCGAGAATGTGGAATGGTATTTGGTTCAATGGACAAAGTAACAGGAGAGAGTTCAAAATAGCCGTGTTAGTACAAAACAGCAAACAGTTTCCACGGTTTCGGAAGACGGGAAGGCAAGAATAATTGGCATTTGCGGTACTCACCATTGGAATGGTGTGGGCGGGCAGAATGCCTTCCAGTCTGCTGCCATGTTCCGGCATCCGACGCATCACCATGTCCGATTCGTCGCAGTCGGTTATCGAAACCACATCGCTCAGCGTTCGCCCCCCGTCATCGTCCTTGTGCAGAATTGCTGGACCCTCCTGTAGTTGTTGCTGGGCGGACACTGCCGCGACCTGCCCGGCCGACTGTTGGTACTGCTCCAACCGTTCCCTCAGCTGGTCGATCTCTTCATTCTTTTCCGCCAGCATCGTTTCCATCAGGTCCGGCAGGGCGGCCTTATTGATCATTTCGTTCTTGATGCGATCTCGCAGCTGACGGATCTCCTCCTCCTTCGCCCTCAGTTCCGCCTCCAGTCGGTGCGCCTCGCCGCTGCGCTCGGCACTGTCCTGGTTCATTGCCAGCTCCTGCTCCTGGCGGGCGATCGCTTGCTGACTGTTTTCGAGAAACTGCTTCAGATTGGCGATCTGCTTGTCGCGCGTCTGCAGAGTCTCTTTGAGGTTGCGCAGCTCGTTCTGCAGGTCGTGCACCTTCACATTCAGCTGGGAAGTGCCCTGGCGGTGCAGTTCCTCCGCACGCAGACGCTGCTCGTCGAGCCGCGTTTGTAGGGATGATATTTTCATCGACTGCTCGGACATTTTCTCCTGAAGTACATCTCGCTCGTGCTGAAGTTCCTGCGATGAAAAAAAAATCAGGGAAGAATAAAATAGAGATGAAAACAATGTTAAGGCATACTGGCGATACGGACGAGCAATGGAAAACCCACTTCGTAGAAAAATCTATGTGACTTGTGTGTAAACATAGACAGACGGTTTTTTTTTCTATTCTGAGCAACATGTTTGCATTTAAACAAATTTGATCCTATATTATCCTCTTCTCCTCATCTCCGAACCAGCGTATGTTCATAACGCGACATGCCCTTCACTTTAGATCTGATTACACTGTGGGATGCATCACTCACTAACGCGACGGTTGTGTAAACAAATCTAAACTCTAAACCCAGCATTTTCGACCACACGAGCACTGATGATTACCCCGCACCGAACGAGATTCAAGAAGGAGTAAGCGCTACGGTACATCATTACGGATCCCCATGTTGGGGAAAACTAAACACGGTGGTGGAATGATTACGACATGGAAATACATATCGTCCCCGGAAAAACGGGACAACTGCATCTATAGCTCGGACCGGATTCATCATACTACAGTGTGGCCCCGTGTCGAATGCAATTGGAAAAAGCGTTTGACAGCAGCGTCTGACCGTTACTGACCCACAACTAACGAACTGTACTGCATGCATTCGCTCGAACCGAATCGGAATCCTGGTTTGTATATCTCCCTAGGACATCTCCATGCTGGTGACACACATACACACACATTGCCGGCGATGCTACGAGCGGCAGGACAAACCACTGCGTAATAAGGAATTGTGTGTAGCGGGAAATCATTTTGTAATATTAGACACGCTGCTGGAGCATCGCACGCGCGGCGTGACACGTGTCCTTTGGCGTAAACACCGGAATATTCCAGAGCCCGTACGAACGCAAGATGGAAACGTTGGGCGCAGAGATCTGTTTGCTCTTTTCAAGTGAAATTGACATAATTTTCCAGGCACAGATACGAACCGTTGTGGATGCTAGTGTTTCCGGCATTTTCTTGTCGTTTGAGGGGAATAGACTATCACAATGTCAGTAGTATCAGTATAAATACTATGTACCAAATTAATGGATGTCTGGAACATTAGCAAACCAGACACGCACACAAATACCGATAAATTCAATTACAACAAACTATACTATCTTGGCATTGACAATTAATAGAAATATTTTGGCGGAAAGAAAAGCTGCAATACCGTTGATCTATTGATTTAACCGTCAATAAATTTAAAAGGCCTGCGGGAAATTTTGAGGCATCGAGATCGGCTTTTAAGATAACTGTACCCCATCAATTAAATACTGAAGCCAAAGGAAATGGGGACCAATCCAATAACTGACGAGCATTTTATGAATGGACAAACGGAACCGCGAAATTCGCTTTACGGGCCTTCAGAGCTTTCTAAACGACCCGTACCTCGTCGTCTCCGACTGCCCTTATCATAACTACCATTCAGGTGATTCAGTGGTTTGCTGGACGCAAAATCAACAAATTTTCCAAACCGCCTTCTCACCGCGCGTTCAAACCTGCCGGAGCCGAAACAGGAACCGGTGGAGTGATGTGATTTTAATCAGTGGAAACGTGACATCGTGTATACAACAGGTTTTGGCTTTTGTGCTATGCTAATTGGATTGCCCGTTGGATGCCGACAGCCATCATTTCGACGTCAGTGTTATCATTAACATCGGCAGCCATAATACGATATCGAAGGACCACGCGTTCACAGGATTTCCTTCGGCGCCGACTCCGCTGCCGTTGCGTTCGGACGCCCCCAAATACTTACACCGAAAGGCTCCACCAGGACGACCTTCTTAAAACCCGCCATACCGCCGTTCACGAGCCCCCCGACACCGCTGTCGCCGCCGCTGCTGCTGCTGCTGCTGCTTTCACTGCTACCGCTCCTGTTGTCGCCAGCAACGCTCTCTCCGGTGCTCCTGCTGGCGGGACTCAAAGTGCCGGCCGTAAACATTGAACCGCTCGCGATTCGCCGACGCGAAATAAGATACTACCGCTCTGTTGGGCTATTTTTATCGCCGCAACAACAAGCGACAGGAAGTTCCTTTTCTCACCGGACACCGACACAGACAGAAATGTGTATACTTATGGCCACACCCGAGGGGACAGCAGCAGGATTACGGATGCCTTTCGCACACCATCCAACTTTGCCGCAGCTTCCAAGTAAAAATATCTCTCCTTCACACCGTTGTTTTCCCGGCACCTTCCACCCGGTGTTTTTGTTTTCTTTTTCTCGTGTAACACTTCAACGCTGTTATGCTTTACGTCTTCGGAGCACTTTCAATATGGCAAGAGATCCGGCCCGTTTCATTCAGACAAAACTTTTCCCAAAAGCATCAAACGACTCCTCTTCGCAGTTGATGATGATGGCGACGTCGATAGGAACCGAACAAATTGTTGCCTTGCCGTTACGTAGCATAACAATACAGCATACACAAATCGGGCACCCTTCTTTCTGGTCGTGGATTATTTCCATTAAATATTTCTCTTCTTTTCTCGGCCTTCCACTCAGTTCAGTTTCGCAGTCTCTTGCAGAGCGTTTGATTTTATTTTTTCAACCGCTTGTCGAGCTTATATTATACACAAGTTGTTTTTCTTCCAGCCCTAATGCGACCCTAGCGAATTCCTTTGAATGAAATACTTTCAGTGTTTTCAGGTTTGCGTGGGAGAGTCCGCTGTTTACTTCCCGCGCGGAGTGGCACGATTGTAGCGTACGGGCGGGGGCATACCGTTGGACTGTGATTGGGCACGTGATTTGCATTTCAAATTCCCGCATTGAAACCCCAGCGAAAACGTTCCCTGGAAGGTAATCTTCGAAAGGAGCCGAACCTGTTGCATGTTTTTCTGTGGCGAATTTCGTCCGAATGGAACCAATCCATGATAGGGCTGTCAACAACAGGCGCCAGTAATCGACGTGGGCGAAACCAAACCTAAAAATCCGATTACACTGCCCCTGGCACACCGTTTCGTCCCCGTACATGGGTGGAGATGCACGTGAACCTTTTCCCAGTAACATCGCATCCATCTGGGTCCTTGGACGACGGCATACTTCACTCAACCATCCACGGTTGGTTGTGTTACTGACAAATCGTCAGCAATTAAACGGGACTCTTCTCCTGCCATGTTCCATCGTTGGGAATAAGTCCAACGACGGGGTCAGTATGTTTTATGCTCTGTTCATTTCTTTTGTCTCGCTACTCTTTTTCTTGTATCTCACTGAAATGCCAACACAGGATTAGACCTGGTAAAGGGCAATACGTTTAGCCAGATGGAACAGAAATATGTCTACGTCAAGGGAGCCCTTTTTTGTTACCCCATTCATTTCGTTCGCGTGTCCTCACGCAATGTAAATCACAAACCAAAGTCACAATGTCAATGTGACCATAGTCTTGCCTACATTTTAATAATTAAAAACTAAGTTAAACCTCAAAAAACAGAATGGGATATTGTATAAAAAATAAAAACGATCCAAAAGTTCATAAGTTTCCTTCACATACAAGAATGATTTAAAAATCATACACTAGCACCACAGAGATCAAACTAATGGATCGGAGTGGAAATATCGAACAAAAAAACGCTCATTCCCTCTTGGGCCAACACTGTGCAACGCTCGTGGGTAAGTTGAAAGAAAATATTCCACCGAAAAATAACAACACGACTCCCCCCCCAAAATGCTCTGACAAAGACGATTTTACCGAAACTGCCCGCACTGGATCGTCAAAGCGCACTGAAATATCGAACGTGAACAGCACAGCGTTAGTCTTTTCCGTCCCGAGAGATGGAAATGAGTTCGAGTTGGAAATTCTGGCATAAACGATCATAAACGCACGATCAACAAACCCAAACCTCAGCGAGGGCGAGTAAACATGGAATACCGTATCCGAAACACTGCACCCTAGTTTTTGGAGTCGCGTGATCCGGGACTAAATGTATGCTACCGACAGAGACCGAGGGGAAGCAAAGTAACCATTGTGAAGCACAATTGAACCGGTGACGGAAGGGAAGGGCCAGCGGATGGAGCATGCATACAGCCAACAGGAAATGGTTGATCTTTCCAGTGAAAAGGGGGAATCTTCAATGTGTAGCATATGAATGTGCACTAACAAAACGCGGCGTTTGAAAACGAATCAACTGTACAGCATCTTCCAGTCACGTATATATTCAGAACGAGGGCGTGCGCACGTCACGGTTTCATCGTATTCGTGGGATGGCGTACCAACGAAAGATTGCACATCACAACGATGACGATCGCGAGCATGACGCGACGGTCCGAAATAATCGTTCTTCATTTACGTACACAGCACGTCCCATATTGCCCACTATTAATATACGTTGGTCACACGAAAGACCACGGCTACAGAGAAATAAGAGTGCAAATCACAGAACTGTGTGACAGGTGCAGACGATTCTGGTAGGAGACAACATCACAGGGTTCTTTTAACAAATTATCACCACTGAACGTCACTGCATAACTCATACGGAAAATAGTAATCGCATGCTGTTTGGTGCACATCCAATAGGTAGTTCACGGCATACTTTAGTGACAGTTTGATAGATCGTGCACAATGAAACACACCACCACGAACGTAACAGACATCTGAAGTAACAAGTACCGCCGACAAAGACCGACCCGACGAAGTCTTCCGGTAGCGCAACGAAATACCGACTGAGAAGTAGCTACGGCTAGAACCGACGGGGATCCCACGCGAGACCGGCAAACAGTTGACCTGCGTAAACTCGGCTAACCGGCGCCATGCGACTGCGCATAAGTTTTAAGAGAACGAGAGAAATGGAGCGAAGGAAATTGTAGATGGAGTTTGAACGAAACGCTCAGGAAGTCCGAAGAGGATCCTACCGCGAGAGCAGTAGATCTCATTTTCTCTTGCAATATTTCACAACGTGATCCCAACAAGATCACCTTTACTTCTACGCGTACTCAGGAAATACAGATCCACAGGATATTCTCACATTGTGTCGTGGAGTCTTCTAATATAATAAGTGTGACATAGAATGGAGTTTAACCTATCTTATATATCAACCAGTCAGTAGGATAAGAGTGCCACAAGATACCAAGAGTCCTACATATAGAGTGCTCCTTTGGAACGTAGGTCATGCTGACACTCGTCGATCATAAGTCTTCTCAGGCAGCATCCACGCCTCGCTATCGAGTGTTTCAAGTGTTTCTATAACGATGGAGCGGTGTCAAGCAGGAACGATGTCACGACATTGAACTTCTTAGGATCACACGAGACCGCAACACAGTGCGTGGACTAAGACGAACCAATCGGACATTACAGATGAAATGGGGTGGTCGGACGAGTGAGTGGTCGGACAGCGTGATGTCTGACATTGAACGGACTCTGACACTGAGCGAGTTTCGAAGTTGCAAAAGAGTATTATGTCGTTCAACCACCTTTGAGGGGGTAGGACGTTGAACGAACATGGGGCTACCAAAGACGTCGCAGCCAAACGCTGAAATGGCACAGAGTTTTATTTTTACCGACAAACATATCCCCCTCGGCTACAGTGATGGATCTTCCTACGTGGAAAACGTCCCGCATCAAAAGTGTTCCAAAATTTTCCATTCGCTTTCGCGCAAGACGACACCCCGGAGAGCGAGGGCATTGAATGGATCACTTCACACACTACCCCTACCAAACACCCGAGCCCTACCATCTTCCCTTACCACGGGTAATATCGGTTACTATAAATAACGCTATTCAAGGTTCCCTTCTATCAACCTCGCGGTACCCCGAACCTGCCGTGCATGGCTTAATCTTGCGAAGCGTTTTGGGACCAAGCAACAACGCCAGCAGCGAAGTCATAACAACAATATCACAGCAACAGGAAACAGTTTGAATTTCAAGTGGCGTGCGAATTACCTCATCACTCATCGCGCTCGCGGAAAAAAGCATCACAGTCGTTTGGACGCGAAAACCCGAAAGTAGTCCCGTACGACGTAAAATGTACCAAGTTTTTTAAGTATGTTTCTTTCTTTTTCCAACTGAAAAACTGGAAGAAAAACTCCTTTGGAAATGTTCCGATTCGTTTAATGAATCTCTAGCAGGCAATATGCAATCTTGTCTGTCATGATGGATCAACAGGACCAGCTTGACGGGGTGTTTGTTTGTGCACTCGATGGCAGGATGTTGATGAGTTTATTGACTATATACATCGAGGTGAACGACGCGACCATTAGTGGTATCTGTTCTTGAAATTCTTAGCTTCTTTATCTTGCGAGCAAAAAAGTGTAAGATGCACTTAAGAGTTATAATACTGGCATTAAGTGGTCCTGTGCAGAGATTATATAAAAATACAATCTTTTTTTATGAAAGCTATGTCAGTATGTCCCTGCTGTTTTATACGAGGAAATAGAATCATCGACGGTACGTTCGGCACCGTAAAATGGTTTACTCTCACGTCTCCATTAAATCTCATGGAAATAGAAGCAGCGAATCGATCATCTCTAAATGTTTAAAGGATGTGAAATTCTTAACGAGAAAGAAAAACGCCACCCATAAAAGTGGCACTTACCGCATAACCGCTCCTGATGTTGGTAATCTGCATCTCTAGGTCGTTGATCCGCTTAATAGCCACGTCCTCGACGCGCGAGTGCCGATGTAGCTTATCGAATATCCGCTGCACCTCGTCGACCGGTAGAGGCGTGACGGATGGTTTGCCATCTCCGTTTTCATCGGGCCCTTCCGCCCCAGTGGCGGACGATGCCGTTCGCTTCTTGCGATGCAGTGGACTGTCCTGGTTCACCGAGATGTCCTCCGACGGGCTGCTACAACCGAGCGAGGCGCCCGACGTTGAGTGGAGCGTTTCCAGGTTTTTCGTCTTCCGCTCCAGCGTCTCCTCGATGTCACGCAGCTGCACGGTCAGTGCCTGCAGCACGATACTGTGCTCGGCCGTCGGCTGCCGCTGGCGCAGTTCCTCCTCCATCTTGGCGATCTTCTCGTCGTACCCGCGGACGACCAGGTCCGTCTTAAAGCTTTCCATCTCGTGGTGCAGTGACTCGTTCTGCTGATTCTGCAAGTCGATGTACTTTTCCAGCTCCTGTATGAAAAAATGGAAACGCAACGATTAGCAGGAGCCAGCGTTCGTTTAGTCCACGTAGTAAAGTAAGTTTCCGGATGTCTTACCTTCACCTTCGTCTCAAGCACGTGCTCGTTGATTGTCTTGCCCTCCATTTGTGTTTCCAGCTCGGCGATGATTTCCCGCAGTGTGAAGCCCTTGTCGATGGAGTCCTTAAGGTCGGCCTCCATTTTTCGCACCCGGTCGTCACGGTCGCTGATTAGTGCCGTCCAATCCTTCACCTGCTGTTCCATCGATTCCAACTAAAGCCAACAATTGCACGTACCACACAGGAAAGGCACGCGATGTTATTAATACTTTTAATTCGCCGTGTTCTTTTTTTTTTCATCCTGGATCATTAGAACTTAGAGGTATTTCTTCATTTTCTGGTTTTGGGAAAACCTTATTTTAACAGGCGTCTTTTTCCCACGATCTTCCTTTCGTTCCATTTTCTAACTTCTATAACCAATCTGTTGACATCCTACAGGTGTTTGTACATGAAGGCATAGCGTGGTGGCGGGTCAAACTTCAAGATTGTGTTCTCAATGGCACTCATACACATGATAAAATCGCTGGTCAAGAGCATTCAACAGAACCTTACATTATTAAATTCATCTTCTAACATTTCGCATTTTCTTCTGCCGGCTTTCAACATACTTTGCTCCAAACTAAAGCTTGCAACCGAAAGCAACGACAGTGCAACTCCAAACACCATGCACAAATCCTATCGGTCAGTCGTGACACTACTGGAAATGAGAAAGAAGTAAGGAATGAATTCGAAATGGCGCAAGATGAGCGGAAAAGTGTGCTACAGTAGCGTTTGAGGATGGATGGCACGTTGAAGAGCGATGTTCGCGTGCAATGGTTCTGTTATCCGATTGGTTGATAGCTACTAAGTCGCACGGTATGAGAAAAAGGAAAATGTGAAAGTGTGTAGGAATGAACAGAGTGTATTGACTGGGCAGATAAGAACTGTTCTACGGTGGAGGCAACCGGAAATGAAATCAAAACGGAACCAAATGTAGCAGTCGGGCGTTCTTCTGCTACCGCATCGCCATTTTCCGGAAAGACCGGATGGAAGGAAAATCACTTTACTACGATGGCATTTTAATTGCGCACTACGTTTAAAGCCATGAGAGGGGATGGTACAATGGACAAGGAAAGGTAGAAGATGATTGAATTTAGTCTATAGTTATTGTTAAAGTAAGCCACACTGGAACATAATTTCCGCACTATGTTTTGCTTCTGCTGTTCAACTGATTTGTTTCTCATTTCCGATTTTCCATTTTTAAGCAAAACTTCTTTGTAGAAGTGAAAGTTGAGCTTTTACTCAAAAGCATCCCATCATATTTACATGTGAAAGAAACGCTTGTATGTTTTTATAAATATACCATTGAGAATAGAATTGTGAACATTTTCTTCTTCCGTTTTTATAAGCCTATAACCCATTTTGAGACAGCACTGCCACTCACAAGCGCTTATTTTATGTTATCGAGCCTTCATCTACAAACACGCAAGCCTTTCACAAAAATACATGTCCCTTAATAAATATACATTGGAAGTGAGGAAATCTAGAAATAATTTTGCATTTTTATACGTTTTAAACCTCGTTTCCTACTTTTGTTTATGTTTGTCAAAACTTCAATACTGTTTG
>JAOEFI010000007.1:3607015-3628709 GCA_034621735.1 Anopheles plumbeus
ATGTTCTACGGTGCACCATTCAGACCGAGGTTTATCCGTTGCATAAGAGGAAGTTCCGTAGACGTTTTACATGCCAAACGGGTTTCTCTAACTATTGAAAACAGGCATCTTCATTCCACAGAATTCACCGGATCACATTTTCTCAGTTGGAATTCCTCTTGTCGGTAAACTTGTTCCCGTTTCCAAGCAGCGGTATCGTGACACATGAAAATCGCGTTCATCAACGCCTCCAGACGCCAAGAAAAGCACGCTCGGAATCCGTTCGGAAGTAATTAGTCGACGAAAGAGGGTGCTGCTATCACTTCCGACCGATACTACTCACAGCAAAAGCAGGCGTATGACGATTTTTCTATTTTTCCCGATCAAGGAGCGCACCCCCTTCTTCCGATGAATTTCTTTCGAATTCGGAACTGAAACCCCGCTAAACGTGAATCACGGCCTCTCCTCTATGTTCCTAATGGATGATCCTTTCGTCACGCAATTCACGAGCGAACTGAGGACGGCACGCTTCGACGTTAAATCGTCGTGGACCGAACCGAAACCATCCGGACAAGCGAGCGAACAAACGAACGAACGATGCTGCCGAAACGGGCGTGTGTTTGCAGTTTGTTGTTTGTTCGCGCCAACCGGCAACGTGTAGAGCATGCTGTTAAGGCATTAGCAAACAAACTGTTGGAAAATTGAAGCAAAAAATAAACAACCTCACTTACATCCCCGGTCGAACGCCGTGCGGAGGAATGATGCATTTCCCAATTCCGATATTTTTAGAGATCGTTTAAATTCATACAACATCCGGCATTGTCCACAATCGAGTAACTTTTGAACATTGGAAAGTATATGCAAGGGAGCGGCACGATGAAAGTCATATCATCAATCGTCAATATTCAAATCAAAAAAAAGCACGGATCGTTCATGTTACTAACACCTTATATCCCACAGTTTCCTAATCACTTCAATCTACCAGGAGATCATTGATGAATGAAAATGTTCTTCTTCGGCCCCACGTCACGCCTTACTGCCTTCCCGACAGGAAGATGGAGAGCATTTATTTTTACCGCCTCTTCATAAATACGATCTACTTGAGATATCTTCATTCGGAAGTAAAGTTTTATTCGATTTCAAGAACATCGTGCATCGCCCAACGAGAGGCAGTGCGGTTGAAGAAGGCAACCTAAAGTAAAAAAGGGACAGTTGGTGATGCATCTTCCGCCCAAAAAGGGCTATTAATCTTACATTACGCATTCCACGAATCGATGTGCCAGGGGGTGGGGAAACGCAATGCAAGTTGAGGATGCAGTTCCCATTGAACATTACTGTCCCGGTGTGCTTGACACAGAATCCTACTTTGGGGATTAACTGTGGCCAGCCACTTGCCGCTGGCTTTCCCGGTGGCACCGCTCGAACATAGTCCTTAGAGTGTTTGAGTATTTATAGATCCAGCACCAGCTATCGTGTAACGATTTTTATCAAGTTTCCAGTGGTCCCGTATGTTGCCCGTAATATTTTCCTTCCTTCAACATTCTATAGACGATCACCAATGAAGACGATCGAGATAAACATCGATTGAGTCCTATGCTTGAAGCTATATTTTGAACTACAGGGAGGAACGACATTTCTGCCACTAATCCAATGGTACTACTTCACAGCAATATCAACAATATGCCGAATTGTTTCATAAAGTACAAAACCCTAAAACTACACCTCACAACTGCCCTGCACACCAAACTACACCAGCCAACGCTTTCAGAGGCCCTGTCCGGCGGGGGAAAACAAATGCCTTTCTAAAACCGCCGATCGTTCTTGGCGCGACAACACGATCGCGTTCGACATGTGCAACGATTAGGAGCACGCCAGACACAACATTCAACTGCGCCGCGAATGAGTCTGTATGGCATGAATGTGTCATGCATACTGCCGTGTGGTATGTCCACCACATTCGGTCGTGGTGTGTCGAGGGGTTCCACCGAATATATATTTTTCCGTTCATCTTTTCCCACAGCGTCGGGGGGAGCGTGTCGTGGGCGCGTCAACGGTTTCCGACTTCCTCTGGTGCAGACATAGTTTTTCCTCAATCATACGATTTTATTCTTTCTCCTACGGGCACTAATCTGCTGTGCATTCAGCGGTAGAAGCTGCCGACAAACCAGGCAATCGTGTTTCCACCAGCTTCACCGTATGGACCGCCGGCTAATGCAGCGTTGTTTATTTACTTGTAATACAGCATCCACTTGATGGAAAAATAAAAAGGCCGATTTCTTCGGCACTTTGGAAGCAGATTGGAACGACCGGTAGTACGGTATGGAAACTATAATAGCAGTTTACTAGAATCTCATTTGGAAACAGTTTAAGGTTCCGCTCCAGAAGGTCGAGTTGTAACATTACGCACGAGCCGCAAGAGTCCGTTAAACAGGAAGGGCGTGTATGACGTCGAGATGGGTGCGGTGAAATATTTGAAACATTCTCGCATAGCCCTACGGTATCGATCCCGTCCATTCCAACTGCCAACCGGGCTCGAGGAGTTTCAAAGGAAAAACCATCGCCGATCTGCGTCTCCTGTCTGCAAGAGAAGTAACACTGAAACCCTCCTGCCATATAAGAAAATAGGTGTAGTAGGGGACTCTAGAACATTTCACGTTTTTCACAGCTTTAGCGGTTCAGTGTACGGCCGACGTCTGACACCGCTACATAATTAGTGTAATCCGAACAAGGTCCATGTCTTCTGCCGGTACCGTGTTGGTATGTTTTGAAATGGCCAGCGCGGGATGGTTTTGTATGGCTCACATAATTGCCGTGTTTCACTTGTCACCGGAAACCGATATCGGACGTAACGGAAACGAATGAAAACAATTAAATGCAACACATGGCACGTACATCCACAACATTCTTGTTTTGTTACTGTGGCTGCTGTCCGATTGTTTTTTTGTATTGCACCAATAGCTTGAATTCGTACGAACGATAGCGCAGCGTTCAGCGCAGACACAAAGAAATTCATCAAAGCAGTCGGTGGCTGTTATTTTTCTTCCCAGCATGCAACGGTCATTGATCGGGGAGTTGATGGGCCTTTTTATGGTTCGCTATGATGCCAATGACAGTACAGCCAATTCCAACAGTACATTTTGATAGCCACATAAGCCGGCCCCGTTACGGATGCGTGCTGCCCTTGCGGAATCGTTCCCACCGGGTGATGGAAATAGAAAAAGGCCGGTTATCAAAACATCGCGCGCAAATTTGAAATTTGTGTGATGGTGAATTTTAGTTTTCATACCACATTCGTCGTCAAAACTATTTTATAGACGAAGCAGTATAATGCCATCGACTTTGACTTATGGTGAATCGTACCATTACTTTCCTTCTATATTTTATCGCTACGCAGCAGATCTGTGTGCACACTGGAGAAGTGTAGCCAGCTGTAGTGACCGCTGAACCATAACCGCACTTTCTATCGATCGTTGCATACGCCTACTGGAACATCAACAGATACGTCGTTTCGTTTTTCTCGTTTCCCAGGAAACCTGCCACAGCAGAAGCACGAAATGCTGGGACTGGGATTTCGTGCAAAATTCGTCGCCAAATACAGTCCCCGAATAAATGTACATTGCCACCATGGCCCCAGCCATCGACGAGTGGTGGCTACCACTACGCACTATTCCGAAATGCTCCTAAAATAGAACCCGTGTTCTACTTTGCTACAATCCGTGAACGCTCCCCATCGGAACGGCTCGAGATTGCTTCACGGGTTACTATAAATGCAGTTTTCGCTCACTGTTTCTCTCCTCGCAAAATGCAAGACATTTTGCCAAATTTTGAACCCGCTTCGATATCTGGTATCATAAACCATATCGCCATCATCTGGTATCATAAACCATATCATAAACCAGAGAAATGCAAAACTACACTTGAAATATGGCAATCCGTTTTTACCTCGTCAATGTCGCCCGTCGTTCGATTAGCTTCTCTAGGCAGCTTCAGCGGCTTCAACTTCAAACGTTCCATTTTTATGCCAACGCTTTCACTGCATACGATACCATTTACACATGATTACACCAACACGGCACAGGATTTTTATCAAAGCGTAAACGAAAGCACAGAAACACAAATCACTTTACCAAAAGGCAAGCCGAATTTTTGAAAAAGAAGCGCAATACAGCAATCAGTTAGCAATACAAGCGCTACGAACGATGTTCTCGCATCATTTTGGATTTGTTTTGGCACGACAATTTGACAGTCGGTTGTAGATACCAGGGTTGCCTACGAAACTAACCCTGCCCAACAGCAAGGTTGCTACAACATTTGGTGTCAATCATTCTGAAATCTCTTTTTTTCACAGAGGAATCCGATTTCCCCTTTTTAAATTGTTACCCCTACTATATGAATCCTATATCGGGGTTTGGCGAATATTCATCAAAATGGCTTTTAATCGAAATTTTCTTTCAAAATATCAACATAGGATCAGGAAAATCCACCAGCACCAACTACTGTTTGGCGACAACGAAAGCTGTCAAAATCATTTTTGCATCCTATTTTTCTCTTTCACACAACGCTTCTTCTGGTTTCAATGTTGTCTGGATCTTTGCGCTCTTCGGAATCGATTACTATCAGGTGAAAACACACTTTTTTCTATTGTTATTTAGCTTCTCCACTTATCGACTGCCTACTACTACTACTACTCATCGGTATCCACGCGATCGCTTCCTTCTCCGGATGACACGTACAGGTGAAAATGGGTAAGTTCGCAACACGTCTTGGGCGAGCTGGTTCAGTGTGTAAGCAAAAGCTCTCATTCCTTTCGCACCGTTTACAGGAAAGATCGGCGTCGGTCACGAAGTAAATCCGCTTCGCCGGACCGCAAAAAGAAGCGTTCCCGCAGTCACGATAGGAACAAATCGAGTACATCCCGCTCTTCGGCCAATAATGGTAGCGGTAATGCATTCGGGTCGACATCCTCGGGCAGTGGCAGTATCCACAGCGGTGGATTGAGCCGCCGTGAACGCCATCGCGAGGAGCATCGCGAACGCGAGCGGGAACTGTGGGAACGGGAGAAGGAACGCGACCGCGAGCTGGAGAAAGAGCGCGAGAAAGAGGCTGCTCGGAAGCGGGAGCGCGAAAAGGAAAGGGAAAAATTGCGCGAACATGCTACTAAATAGTAAGTAGACAACAACATAACAAGACAATTCCCTGTAATAACCTTTTTAATAACACCCATTCTACAAACTAGTGCTCAAAGTGTAAGCAGCAGTGGAAAACAGTCAAAATTTGATCAAATGCCACCAGGCATGATGGCCCCACCACCCCTACTTCCACCGACGGTGGTAATGGTGGAGAAGTTGGCGGAAGAGAAGAAACCGGTGTTAAAGGAGAAACCCAAAGAAGAAGTCTACGAGGTTCCTGTCGCGCCGATGGATAAGGAAGAAGAACAGCGGCGCCTAGAGCAGGAGATGACGAAACGTCGGGAACGTATCGAGCGGTGGCGCGCCGAACGAAACAAGAAAGACCAGGAAATCAAAAAACCCCTCCCCACGTTCGTCCTAACCTCAGGATCTTCGGCTAAAAAATGGAGCCTCGAGGATGACGACGAAGACGACGATACGGAGGAGGCTAAGGAGAAGGCAGAGGAGGCCGTCGTGGAGGAAGAAGAAATCGATCCACTGGATGCGTTCATGAAGGAGGTTAACGAAGAAGTTCGTAAGGTTAACAAAATAGCCAACTCGATGCCAAAAAGTGATGGCAAAGCGTCCGCTAGTGGTGTTACGATCATCACCGGTGTAGCAAAGCAGAAAACAGAAACTAAAAAAGGTGAGCTGATCGAACAGAATCAGGACGGGCTGGAGTACTCGTCGGAGGAGGAGCAGGAAGACATTAAAGACACGGCGGCCAATCTGGCTAACAAGCAAAAGAAAGAACTAGCGAAGATCGATCATTCTGGCATCAATTACATGCCCTACCGGAAGTCGTTCTACGTAGAGGTGCCTGAGATCGCCCGCATGACCCAAACAGAGATCGATGCATACAAAAAGGAACTCGAAGGAATCGCGGTAAAGGGGAAGGGTTGTCCGAAGCCGATTAAAACTTGGGCCCACTGTGGCGTGTCGAAGAAGGAGTTTGAGGTACTGCGGAAGTTGGGCTTTGAAAAGCCGACGCCAATTCAATGTCAAGCCATTCCGGCCATCGTGTCTGGCCGGGATCTGATCGGTATCGCCAAGACGGGCAGTGGAAAAACTTTGGCCTTTATTTTGCCCATGTTTCGGCACATTCTCGATCAGCCCCCACTGGAGGACGGCGATGGACCAATCACCATTATCATGACCCCGACTCGCGAGCTTTGCATGCAGATCGGGAAGGACATCAAGAAGTTTTCGAAGTCATTGAACCTGCGAACGGTTTGCGTATATGGTGGAACGGGTATATCGGAACAGATTGCCGAATTGAAGCGTGGGGCGGAGATCATCGTCTGCACCCCCGGTCGTATGATCGACATGCTGGCAGCGAATTCGGGTCGCGTCACAAACCTCCGGCGGGTGACGTACGTCGTACTCGATGAGGCCGATCGTATGTTTGATATGGGCTTCGAGCCTCAGGTGATGCGTATCATCGATAACGTGCGACCTGACCGACAGACTGTCATGTTCAGCGCAACCTTCCCGCGACAGATGGAAGCTCTTGCCCGGAGGATCCTGAAGAAACCGATCGAGGTGCAGGTGGGCGGCCGGTCAGTCGTCTGCAAGGAAGTGGAGCAGCATGTCGTCGTGCTGGATGACGAGGCTAAGTTTTTCAAACTGCTCGAACTGCTCGGCCTGTACCAGGAGCAGGGCAGCATCATCGTGTTTGTCGACAAGCAAGAAAACGCCGACATGTTGTTGAAGGATCTCATGAAGGCATCCTACCCGTGCATGAGCCTGCACGGTGGAATCGATCAATACGATCGTGACTCTACCATGAGCGACTTCAAGCAGGGTCGGCTGAAGCTACTGATTGCGACCTCCGTTGCCGCGCGTGGCCTAGACGTGAAGCAGCTGATTCTGGTGGTGAACTACGACTGCCCGAATCACTACGAGGACTACGTGCACCGGTGTGGACGCACGGGTCGCGCGGGAAATAAAGGCTTCGCGTGGACATTCCTTACACACGAACAGGGACGATACGCCGGAGATATCGTCCGTGCGCTCGAGCTGTCCGGTGGGACCGTGCCGGAAGATTTGCGACATCTGTGGGACACATACAAGGATGCACAGGAGGCGGAAGGTAAAAAGGTGCACACCGGTGGTGGGTTCAGCGGCAAAGGCTTCAAATTCGATGCGCAGGAGGCAGCCGCAGTCAACGAGCGAAAGAAAATGCAAAAAGCTGCCCTCGGACTTCAGGACTCGGACGACGAGGAGGACCTAGAACAGGACATTGACCAGCAGATCGAAAACATGTTCGCCACGAAGCGTATCGTGAAGGAGGTTGAGGTGCCGGTGACGAACAACCGCGAACAGCCGAACAACCCACCACCTGCTCCGGCCCCGCCCGTACCGACGGTCACACACTCAGATAAGCTGGAGCTCGCCAAGCGATTGGCGTCGAAAATCAATCTCCAGAAGACCTTGGGTACGGACAGCAAGGGCGCGACACAACAAGCAGCCGAGGCGATATTGAAGGGAGGCAACACGCAGCAACTTATAACCGCGAAAACAGTGGCGGAACAGTTGGCCGCGAAGTTGAACACCAAGCTCAATTATCAACCGAAGGATGAGGAAGAACCGGCGGTGGAAACCAACGAACAGGTATTCCGCAAGTACGAGGAAGAGCTGGAGATCAACGATTTCCCCCAGCAGGCTCGCTGGAAGGTTACTTCGAAGGTACGTTTTCTGTTGCGAATGTCGAGGTTTGAATTATATGTTACGAACTAACGTACGGACCATTTGTTTTTATATTGTCTTCCCTATCCTGCAGGAAGCGCTTGCGCAAATTTCCGAATATTCCGAGGCGGGTCTTACGGTGCGTGGCACGTACGTGCCAACCGGAAAGAATCCACCCGATGGCGAACGCAAACTGTATCTCGCTATCGAAAGTTGTAATGAGCTCGCGGTAACGAAGGCCAAGCGTGAAATCACGCGGCTCATCAAGGAGGAACTGCTGAAATTGCAAGCTTCCTCACATCACGTCATCAACAAGGCCCGATACAAGGTGGTGTAAACGCACTAGAAAATCTCCTGAGTGCTCGCTTGGCGTTACTGTGCAAGGTAGGCGAGGGATTGGTACGGTATGCATTCAGCTCAATTGGACGTTTTATTCCTTTTGAAATAAAGTAAATTGAAATCGCGTAGTAGAATGTTAATGAAATCTACGATTTGAATTTTTTTTTTCGCATTTTTATACTTCATGCCCTTTTCGTTATACTAGACGTTATACAAGACGCTATTTATACGATATCATCCGAAATGATGTTAGCTAATAATCCGTTCTGTGCTATACTCGCAACAGAACAGAGCAGAAAAGAGATATGCAAAGCAATACAATGTTCCTGCTTTAGTGCCGCGGATCCGAGCCATTGTAGCGAACGTTATTAAATTCAATCAATCAATCCATCCCTTATTAGTGCTACCACTATTTATTTCAAAGTAAAAGAATGTAATATTTATTGACAGTCTTTACAGACACAAAACAGTCTTTACAGACAAACAAAATGCTTTATTATAAATAAGCTTTCCTGTTTCTGCATTACAAATTTCCTTATCCAGGTGCATCTTGAAACTCATCAGAATGAAGAATTTGGCTTGAATTCATCGGAGTGGTAGATCAGAACGTCCTTGAAGTACATGTTCTTCGTGTAGAAGTAGCTGAAGTCGATGTCACGGTCGAGCGGATATCCGAACGGCAGATCGTCGATGTACTTCGAGCCAGATCCAATACCGCACGAGTACGTGTAGTCGTAGGTCGAGAACTGCTGCACCTTCGGGGCGTAGTACGGGGTCACGATGAAGTAGAACGTCATCTCGTAGCCGCTCGGGAGACCCTTCGGCAGGAGCAGACGGTCGGGGAAGCCACAGTGCGCCTCGGAGTTGTCCAGGACGAACTTCTCGCCACCGCTGTACGCCGTCATGATCTTCTTGTACAGTTCGGTGTAGGTCGTGCGGTCGCGGACGCTGTAGTAGAAGTCGCGGGAGTTGCGGACGATCGTGTTCTTGCCAGCGACGAAGTCGTACATGTACTGGTCAATCTCGACGAAGTATTTCTTCAGGTATTCCAGCTGCTTGAAGTCGTTGAACTTAGGACCCATGTACACACGAACAACGCTCTTGCTGGCGGCCTCGGAGTACACATCCATGGTGTAGGAGAACGGCTTGTGGTTGATGCGCTTCTGACGGGCGAACACGGAGAAGTCGAAGAACTTCTCGCCAGACGACTTGATCGGGATCACGTTGCTGACGTCCGAGTCGTAGTAGTCGAAGTACGTCATCAGCTTGTCGAACGCGACGCTCTTGATCTCGACTCCCTTGTAGTACAGTTCCTCATAGGTGTACGGCTTCAGGTAGCTCTTGAACTGGTAGTAGAAGGTCAGGAAGCGGTTGTACAGCTGGTAGAAGAAGGGATCGCGCATCGAGGTCTCGAAGTGCATCAGGGCGCTCGGGAAGTACTTGTAGAACTTGGCACCTCCGCTGTACAGCTGGCGAGCGATGATTTCGAAGTATCCGAAGTAGTCGTTGCCCACGCTGTCGGGGTTGGAGAACATCATGTTTCCGAAGTAGTCAACCGATTCAGGTTTACGCAGGTCGATCTTGGATCCATCCTCCAGGTAGTAGTATCCCTTGTCGATGACCTGGCGGATTCGCTGCTCGTAGTCCTTCAGCAGATTCACCTGGTAGTAGAAGTCCTTCGAGACGGTGTAGTAATCGTTGCGCACAAAGAACGGAATGCCGTTGTAGTAGCTCAGTTTCGACCAGTAGCCAGTCTTGAGCGGGTATTCGAAGTCGAAGTCCTCGATTGGTCCCATGAAGTTCACTTGACGCTCCAGGTAGTAACGGGCGACGAGCTGTTGGTACATGTACATGTACAGCTCACCACGACGGTCCTTGTACAGGTTGAACTTGTCGGTTCCAATGAAATACGGGTAGTCCATCATGAAGTAGTAGTAGTAGGCGTTCAGGCCGATATCCTCCGTGAAGTAGGACAGCTTATCCTCGCCGTAGTACTCAACCGGGTAGGTGGCGGTGTAGTTGGAGTAGACCACGTTGTACTTGCCGTTGCTGACGAAGCCGAACTTCTGGTCGTACAGCTTACGGAAGGTGACGCTGTGGATGACGTCGGTGTTGAAGAAGTAGTACGGGTAGATCTCGTAGATGGCTGGCAGGACGAAGCCCTTCAGCTCCGGATGGTGGAAGACGGCCATGGTGAGCGCATGAATGAACATGCCCTCGTTGACATTCTCACGAGCCCAGACTACGTTCTTGTAGAAGGTGTCGAAGTCAACGGAGTTGTAGAAGAATGTGAACAACAAGTAGGTCTGCTTCGTGTACTCCTTGTTGTAGATGCTGAACAGCTCACCCTTGCCCAGGTAACCAGCCTTGTAGTAGTTGAAGAACTCAACTACTTCTTGGTAGTTCTGAAACGAGATGGGCCATTGGAGAAACCATCTTTTCTGTGATGGGAATCTATGGTTCAGGTACTTACAGTGTATTTGCTCTCTTCGGTGATGTAGGACTTAGTGTATGGCAAGTATTCTTCGAACTGAAGCGGAAGATGAATGTTCCTCAGCACCTCGAAGAAGAACTTCTGCTTGGACAGAAATTCCTTGTCGGCTGTATATTTGTTCAGGAGATGAAGAAAAACTTACAACACATTTCTTGCAGCCGGTGCTTCCTAGGACTTACCATACTTAACTCCAGTCACCGGTTGAGAAGCGGGATAGTAAGCACCGCTGGTCAGGGCGACCAGCCCGAGTGCGATGGCTGCAACAATCAGTCTCATCTTCTACTCTCCGTTGCGGACTTCGTCCGATGAATGATACCAGCTTGAGAGTTCCAGGGATTTATATAGTTGCCGCAGAATTGGGCTTATCAACGACGGCTGTGTTTTCGCCAATTTTTGTGATAGCCTTACTTTCATTGTATTTCTTCATTAAGAGGACATTTTTTCAATTTTGTTTGCAAGAGAAGTTTATTTGTTAACATTGTTTAATTCAATAATTTTATTCAACAACATATTATATTTTCTAACAAAGTCTTTCAGAGAGTAGATTGATATGTTGGATTTTGCAGTTGACCTGGCTGATATAAACTACTGCGCTCAAAAGCAAATTTCGAAATGGTACTACACATTATACAAAAATGTAAAAACATAAAAGACGAAAAAATTTAAACACTATTGTACAATATAATATTTTTACACATTTGTTTGTTCTAAGTGATTTGAAGAATAAACAACAAAAAACGTATTACGCAACTTCGCCCATTATCAATAACATTGCCATTATCTTGTCAAAAACATGTCACGTTCATTGCACCGCACACGCCTTTCGGGTAACCTTGGGCTGCGCAGTCTGCTATCAAGTTCTGTACACTTGACCTAGCTATCAAGTGCACCTCACATGCACTGGCCAGCTGAGCTGAGCTGAGCCGATGTGAATGACCTGCTCCCGAATCCAAATATTGCGATAATGTTAATTTACATGTTTTTGTCTTCTGCTCTTAGCTTGATCCGCATCCGCATGATTATGCCCCCCGTAACAGCTAGAAACAGTTCCATTGCGTTCCATTTTCGTATTGTGTTTTACAACATATTGATTGCCGTATCAACACTGCCGAAAATGTTTCCAATCAATCGAATTGCTCGAATCACTTTGACGAGTAATCTCGTTATGCTGCAACATTCCTTTAACCTTACCAAACATTATTTATTGGCATTTTTTAAATGTTTCATTTGCTTGTACTTTTAAACATAAGTTTTGCGTTCCTTGATATTTCCTAACATATTTAGCATCCTCCATGCAGGTTTTACTGAAACCAGATATTTGTTTACATGCTTTTCTAACACCATTTTTTTTATTTAGCTACGGGACTAATATTTCTCTGAAGTAAATTGATTTTAGATGAATGGTAGATCGAATTTGTCCGAAACCTGTTTAATCTGTTCAGCGATTCCAGCCAAATTCAGTACATGCGGCACTACGAGTGCACCGTTCTCGAAATAACATGAGTTTTGAAAACCGTTTGAAAATACCTGAACTATGGGTGTTCACATTTGCAGTTAATGTTTTGCGTACATATGTTAGGAAGCAGTCGCGATTCACAAATTAACAAATAAAGCGAATCAAATCAATTCAATTTATTTTAAAGCGATTCACCTTGGTTCGAACCTCCGTGGTTTGCCCCCGCTTGGGATGTCCTGCGGAAATGCTTGTTGGAGGTGGCTCTAGGGTGTCAACCGGCTTTCCAGACCCTGCCCTTTCCAGGGCTGGGTAAAATTTGCCCGTTTAAGCGAATCAGAGTTCTGAAACTGTTCGCCAACTACATCATCCACCGCGTTGGAAACAACGACGCTGCGATCAACCTAGACGTCCTTAAGTGTTTTTTTTATGTTTGTAAATAGTTTATACGTTACTTAGTTTTTAAGCTACTACTTCATGTACTCACTAATAAAGCGTCTTTTTTGAAAAAAGCATGGAGTAACAACATCAAATCTCCTGTATTAAAGTTCTAGCATTCTCTTTTAGGCGGGACCACTGAAAATATGATTCCCCAGGAGTTGATGGCCCCGTAACTACAATCATAAAAGTACTGCACGTTTACAGATTTTTAAAGCAGCGGTTTAGAGATGAGGAATTCAACAGCGTGGAGACAAAGTTGATACTCGAGAAATCAAAAATTACACTACATTTCCATGTTCTTATGTTAATGTGCATAACATTTGTGTTATGGACCGTAAAGCCCCGTTATCGAAATATTATTAGACAATACATTATTTTTCCCTATGCATGAATGCAACGAAAGCAATGCTCACAAAGCATCTGATCGTCTGTTTAGAGCTCCCTTGGTCAGTGATGCAGACAACATGTAGGATTCGTTGAAACCCTCAGATGAGTAGTTCGTCTTGGGGATTAGATTCTAAAGTCAAAATATTGCCGAGGACCCTCTACCTTTTCGACAGTTTCTCGGCAATTTGCAACTGTACAGAGGGCGATGGCGGAAATCTGTCAAAGTAGAAGTGATCTATAAAACATTGAATGATTATCAGTCAGTCAACCACAGATTAGGCACTGAACATAATAAACATATCATTACAAGTTAGCAGAATTCATTTATTAATTTGTCAAGTCAGTATTCCAGATAACAATAGTTTTCACAGTTTAGTACGGCTTGTATGGCTTAACTTCATCGGAGTGGTAGATCAGAACGTCCTTGAAGTACATGTTCTTCGTGTAGAAGTAGCTGAAGTCGATGTCACGGTCGAGCGGATATCCGAACGGCAGATCGTCGATGTACTTCGAGCCAGATCCAATACCGCACGAGTACGTGTAGTCGTAGGTCGAGAACTGCTGCACCTTCGGGGCGTAGTACGGGGTCACGATGAAGTAGAACGTCATCTCGTAGCCGCTCGGGAGACCCTTCGGCAGGAGCAGACGGTCGGGGAAGCCACAGTGCGCCTCGGAGTTGTCCAGGACGAACTTCTCGCCACCGCTGTACGCCGTCATGATCTTCTTGTACAGTTCGGTGTAGGTCGTGCGGTCGCGGACGCTGTAGTAGAAGTCGCGGGAGTTGCGGACGATCGTGTTCTTGCCAGCGACGAAGTCGTACATGTACTGGTCAATCTCGACGAAGTATTTCTTCAGGTATTCCAGCTGCTTGAAGTCGTTGAACTTAGGACCCATGTACACACGAACAACGCTCTTGCTGGCGGCCTCGGAGTACACATCCATGGTGTAGGAGAACGGCTTGTGGTTGATGCGCTTCTGACGGGCGAACACGGAGAAGTCGAAGAACTTCTCGCCAGACGACTTGATCGGGATCACGTTGCTGACGTCCGAGTCGTAGTAGTCGAAGTACGTCATCAGCTTGTCGAACGCGACGCTCTTGATCTCGACTCCCTTGTAGTACAGTTCCTCATAGGTGTACGGCTTCAGGTAGCTCTTGAACTGGTAGTAGAAGGTCAGGAAGCGGTTGTACAGCTGGTAGAAGAAGGGATCGCGCATCGAGGTCTCGAAGTGCATCAGGGCGCTCGGGAAGTACTTGTAGAACTTGGCACCTCCGCTGTACAGCTGGCGAGCGATGATTTCGAAGTATCCGAAGTAGTCGTTGCCCACGCTGTCGGGGTTGGAGAACATCATGTTTCCGAAGTAGTCAACCGATTCAGGTTTACGCAGGTCGATCTTGGATCCATCCTCCAGGTAGTAGTATCCCTTGTCGATGACCTGGCGGATTCGCTGCTCGTAGTCCTTCAGCAGATTCACCTGGTAGTAGAAGTCCTTCGAGACGGTGTAGTAATCGTTGCGCACAAAGAACGGAATGCCGTTGTAGTAGCTCAGTTTCGACCAGTAGCCAGTCTTGAGCGGGTATTCGAAGTCGAAGTCCTCGATTGGTCCCATGAAGTTCACTTGACGCTCCAGGTAGTAACGGGCGACGAGCTGTTGGTACATGTACATGTACAGCTCACCACGACGGTCCTTGTACAGGTTGAACTTGTCGGTTCCAATGAAATACGGGTAGTCCATCATGAAGTAGTAGTAGTAGGCGTTCAGGCCGATATCCTCCGTGAAGTAGGACAGCTTATCCTCGCCGTAGTACTCAACCGGGTAGGTGGCGGTGTAGTTGGAGTAGACCACGTTGTACTTGCCGTTGCTGACGAAGCCGAACTTCTGGTCGTACAGCTTACGGAAGGTGACGCTGTGGATGACGTCGGTGTTGAAGAAGTAGTACGGGTAGATCTCGTAGATGGCTGGCAGGACGAAGCCCTTCAGCTCCGGATGGTGGAAGACGGCCATGGTGAGCGCATGAATGAACATGCCCTCGTTGACATTCTCACGAGCCCAGACTACGTTCTTGTAGAAGGTGTCGAAGTCAACGGAGTTGTAGAAGAATGTGAACAACAAGTAGGTCTGCTTCGTGTACTCCTTGTTGTAGATGCTGAACAGCTCACCCTTGCCCAGGTAACCAGCCTTGTAGTAGTTGAAGAACTCAACTACTTCTTGGTAGTTCTGAAACGAGATGGGCCATTGGAGAAACCATCTTTTCTGTGATGGGAATCTATGGTTCAGGTACTTACAGTGTATTTGCTCTCTTCGGTGATGTAGGACTTAGTGTATGGCAAGTATTCTTCGAACTGAAGCGGAAGATGAATGTTCCTCAGCACCTCGAAGAAGAACTTCTGCTTGGACAGAAATTCCTTGTCGGCTGTATATTTGTTCAGGAGATGAAGAAAAACTTACAACACATTTCTTGCAGCCGGTGCTTCCTAGGACTTACCATACTTAACTCCAGTCACCGGTTGAGAAGCGGGATAGTAAGCACCGCTGGTCAGGGCGACCAGCCCGAGTGCGATGGCTGCAACAATCAGTCTCATCTTCTACTCTCCTTGGTGGACACCACACTACGAGTGACGAAGAGTTTGTCGGATCCCGTTTTATACCCAAATTTTGGATGCAGCTTATCGAATACACACGTTTCATTTTTTCGTTTTACTTTTCCAGATTATGTTCATTTTGATTTGAGCCTGTCCGAACCTGTCTTTTTCACTTTGGTTTTGGCGATAGCAGTTGCTAAGAGTAAACATGCGAATATTTATTATAACCTCATTATGAGGGAAAGAAAAAGATAATGCAAGAACCGTGAATTGTGTAATCGTGTTTGGTTTGAGAGGTTCGTGCTAGCTTACCTTTCCTGAATTCCATGGCATTCTATCGCATTCAGATTGGTAAATCTTAATGCTTCATTCGATGCGCACTGAAATTTTCGTTTAAACTTTCTCTTAAACACGTTGAAACCAAACAGCGCTCCCAAATACTGCAAACCTGTGAAAATGGCTGACATTTCAATTTAAAAAAAATGAATAGTTTGCATAATCATTTCAATAATTTATTTACTCATTTATTTGGCAGTATAATATATCATAAGCAAGATATTATAATTAGTTCCACACAGACTTAATCGATATGTTCTTTACTGAACTACCGTTCCCTTCCTAATAAAAGAGAAAAGAAAAGATCGTTATTAGAAAGCTTTTCTTGTGAATTATGTTTTGAATGTATTTTAACTAACATCTGACGTAGTTTTAAAACGACATATTGAGTTTGATTCTGCTGACCATATTCAGTAATATGATCGTAAATTATTATTATATGATCGTATTTTTCTCGTAATATGTTTGCGTCATCTATGCTTTGTTTATTTGATGGTTGAAAATCAGTTGAACTCGTGAAAAATTTGACAAACTCACATTTCAAATCATGATAATCAAACTAAAGATATTTAATATTTATTGCTTTGTGCACATATGTATTGCAAGTTCTCAGAATAAAACAATTCAGTTCATTCTTTTGATTCGCTTTATTATCATGAAATTCTTGAAACATTTTTTAAAGGGTTTTCATTTTTATTAATTCAATGGGATTCATTCTGCTGATTTCCGTTGACATGATACACCGACACGTCAGCAAAGTGCATATTTTTCGTAACAAAGCTGCTGAAGTTTATCTCACGATCGAACGGAAACCCAAACGGAAGCCCATCAATGTACTTCGATCCTGACCCAGTGCCACACGTGTACGTCGAGTCGAAGGTTGAAAACTGCGGCATCATTGGCGGATAGAAGGGAGTGATAATGAAGAAGAAACTCATCGGATACCCGTCCGGGTGCCCTTTGGGCAATAGTAGGCGATCGGGCCAACCGCAGTGTACCTCGGACATGTCCAGCACAAACTGTTCCTCGCCTCGGTACCCCTTCATGATGCGCGAGTACAGCTCGGAGTAGGTGGTTCTGTCGCGAATGTCGTAGTAAAAGTCGCGAGTGTTTCGCTTAATCTCGTTATCTCCCACTATCAAATCCACCGTGTATTGGTCCATTTCGACGAAGAATTTCTTCATGTACTGCAGCTGGCTGACACTGTGCATCTGGGGTCCCATGTACATCCGGACGACACCCTTCCCGGGAAACTTGGAGCTGACGTTAAGCACATAGCTGAAGGGTTTGTGATTCAAGCGATCCTTGCGCGCCAGCACGCTAAAGTTCCACGTGGAGTGCGCACCACCGTAGTCAAACCCGAGCCCGTTGCTAATGTCAACATCGAACGGCTCGAAGTAGGTAACTAGCTTCTCGACGGTGACACTGCGAATTTCGATACCCTCGAACTTCAGCTCGTCGACCGTGTAGGGGGGCAAGAAGCTCTTGAAATCCCAGTAAAAGCTCAACAGCCGCTCGTAGAACTGATAGAAAAGTGGGTCCCGCATCGATGTTTCGTAGTGCATCAGGACACCCGGCCACACCTCGCTAGCGGAACCGTAGTAGTCGCCCTGGGCCAGTATCATGCGAGCCGACGTCTCTATCATCTTGTAGTAGTCCACGTTGACGCTGTCCACGTTTCCATTGACGATATTTCCCACGATATCGATCGCATCCGGTCGGCGCAGGTCAATTCGTAGACCGTCACGTCCCACAACGTACCCCAGGTCGATCGCTTGCCGAACACGTTCCTCGTAGGCCTTCAAACCGGCCAGCTTGATGGGATCGTACGGGCGCCAGAGGAAGTTGTTTTCGCGCGCCCGGAAAGGCACACCGTTCCAGTAGCGCAGCAACGGGTAGTAGCCCGTTTCGATCGGTGACTCCCACGTCAGCTCCTTGATCGGCCCGAGACGGTTCGAGCTACGCTCCAAGTAGTACCGAGCGAGCAGCTGCTGGTGCATGAACAGATACAGCTCACCCCTGCGGTCCTTGTTGAGGCCAAGGTTATCACCGCCCAAAAACGGCGCATAGTCCATCATGAAGTAATAATAGTACGCATTTAAACCTACGTCCTCCGTGAAATACGACATCGAGCCTTCACCGTAAAACTGAGTAGCGAAAGCGGCGGTGTAGTTCGAACGGGCCACATTGTGTCTTTTGTTGGTGTAGAATCCATAGCCCGGGTCCATAGCTCGCCGGTTAGCTGCATCGTGGAAGACGTCCGTGTTGAAGAAGAAATGAGGATAGACTTCATAGATCACCGGAAGAACGACGCCTTGAAGATCGGCACGATGGAGGACGGAGAGTGTTAGCGCGAAGAGAAACATTCCTTCGTTAATGTTCTGTCGGGCCCAAACGACGTTCTTGTAGTATGTGTCCCAATCGACGGCATTTTGGAAGAAGCGGAACAGCTGCAGTGTCTGCTTGGCATACCAGTAGTTGTAGATCGTGAAGATGTCTCCCTTTTTCAACAGGCCATGCTCGAAAGACTGAAGAAACTCATTCACCTCGGTATAGTTCTGAAAAATTGAACACCGCTTTAAATCCGTCTCACGCCGCTTCGGTTAGCAGTCCGTCTTACCACATATTTACTCGGATCCGCAATCCAACGCTCTGTGTACGGCAGGTACTCTTCGAATGTGAGCGGTTGATGCAAATGGCGCAGTATTTCGAAGAAGAACTTTTGCTTCACCAGGAACTCTTTATCAGCTGCGTAAAAGAAAAGCACGTCCATATAGACTGGGACCGGTGAATGCAAGTTCGCGTATTCCCCACCTACCGTGCTTGTTCGACACTCCGTTCACAATGGTTTGGGATGTTGGTACGTAGCTGCCATGGCAGATCGTGAGAACGGTGCCACAGATCACTAGTAAGCCAACCGGCACCTGCATCATGCTCGTAAAGGCTAAACAATGAAGACTAATATTTACATGAGCATGCACCTACTTTTATAGGATAGGAAGAGAGGGGGATAGAATACAAACATCAAACATAGGCGATAAGGAAGCGATGACGACATGATGTTAATTTTGCGAGTTAAACCAGATTGCATAATTGATACATGCGAATGCGAAGCGAAGGATGAGAGCTTGCACATTTGCATTGATAAGAAATTTTACAACAGGGTGGGAAAAAGGAAAAGGAGTCGTGGTGTGCTGTTTTATTTTCAAATCGCAACCATAACTTCGCAGTTTGCATCGTCGTACTTGAATGTGCCTCAAAGTATATGTACCCGGTTAATTCGACATGTAAACTAATACTTGCATCATATTTCTTTGTTTATTTCGAATGCACTCCTATTTAGGCTAACGTACCACCTCAATAAGCACTCTAGACCCCCGAATGATCCCGAATGAACTTTCGGATTTCATACGACGACACCTTGGCAAAAATGGCCGGTCCATGTCCACTACAATCTTCCGTATCCCATGACAACAGACCAGCAAGGCGTCCAGAACATACTAAACCGCCGCCGTTATCGCCTCTACAAACATCATTTGCCGCACTCTCGGCGCAGATCATCCTGGAAGAAGCGAAGGGTATGATTTAGACCGAATTCTTCTTACTATTCCGACGCCTAGTACTCACTGTGGTGTGATTGTTCTGTAGAAAGCCCAATTTTCCACACAGTTTGCCTGTGGTACTACTTGCATACGCGTCATTTGCAGTGTGTCCGACACGCTGCCAGTCGGTGTCAAACCCCACCCGAGAACTGTGCAGTCCGCGTCAATGCTGGCCGACCTAATGAACGTATTCTGCAGAGAAATGGCAGCTACATTCGGATGCTCTAGGAATGATCCCACGATGCGCAGTAATGCGACGTCACAATTTTTCGTAGTCGCGTCATAGCTCGGATGCAGTATCAGCTTATCGATAGCAAATTCTACACCGTCGGTGCCGCTGATCGAGGTACTTCCACCGCGCAAATAAAACTAAAAGAGGGGCGATCGTCAGCAGGAAAGTTTCGAAAGATAATCACCTTTTTCGCATCGTCCTCCACTATCTACCACCGCACCTCGCTCGGGTCAGCCGGGTTGAGAGAATGGGCAGTACTTAATGCAAACGTGTCTCCAATAACCGATGCGCCTCCGACAAACACGCCATTTTTGTTCCGCACTTGAACAACGTGGGAAAAGTCTGCTATTACAGCATGCGTTGCCAACACTACACCACAGACTAGCACAAACAACAGTACTGCAGCACTTCGGGCCATGGTTATCTGCAAAATCCGCTGCTGGCGTATTTATTAGCCGATACAATAGCGCAATCGTTTGTTTATTCAAGTGGCCGATTTATTTTTTATTTTTTTGCACCGAAGGAAGGTTCAAATTTATCCTTGCTTTTGCCTTACGTGTCGTCTAGTGCTTTAACTGTACCTATGCTCCGCCCTTCTGCTGTCGACAATATTTGTGTCTACAACCTTGAACGGCATTAGATGTGTAACTTTTTGGTACTCCCCTCTAGCAGCGTATGGATAAATTCAAATACCAAAATTGTAATGATATTTTCTTCGAAATAGTTTGTGATCGTGCTCATGCCTAAAGAATGAGAAGGTAGCATCTGCTACATGGCCAATTTTAGTAAACCATCTACGAATGTAAGTCATACGTATCGGATAAATCAACCAACTGAACAAACGGTGGAAACGCTGTTTAAACTTATGTACAGATGTAGTAGTGGGACACAGGGGACTGTCGAGTGAGTGTTATCGGCCCTGAATGTCCCGCTTTCTTATTTCACACTCGTGGCCAATCACCACTCACTTTTTTGTGAATAAAACAGAACCAGAATACTATTTTTTTGTTAAACCCAACGGTGCCAAATGCATTTCGCAGGTCCTTACCTTTCTTAGCTTCTTTATAGGGAACACACAGTGTACACCTGATAGAGCATATCTGTTCCCGATCACCACAGCATCACATACGACGTGATCATCCCAGAGCATAAGTAGTATTTAAGAATGGTTTTGAATGTTTGCGTTTTATCCTTCGACAATGCGGCCGGATTCGTCTTTGGCGTACACATTGCCAACAACAGCAAAAGTGGTTAATACTACTAAGAAACCGACCGTTATTCTCCATCGATTGCCACTGACATGGAGCGAGTAATGTTTCGGATATACCCAGACATTAGCGTTCAGCACTGCCGATCGTCGTTTACTCAAGTGTTTTAAAAATTTTGGCAAATTTCGAAAATGTTGTTATGTAATCGCTGAGATCGTTTTTTTTCTCGATTCGTTTTATGTGTGCTTCGCCGATGACGTGGACAATTGACTAGCTAGCGGAACGGTAAAACGACTCAACAGTAAAGCTACGCGAATGAGTGTCTCTATAAATGCATACCCAAGCACATGGTGGGCAAGGGAGATGCGATAGATTATGCGTCAGTGGAGCAAGGCGAAATTCTGAAGAAGTTATGCCGACAGCAGAGGACAACCCTCTTAGAATGGTGATCTTGTGGAAAACTGTTTGTACATCATCTCACTGATCACAATAAACTAAAAAACTGATGTTCTACTTCCAAAAGGTATCGTCCTTACTATCTTCGCACTTTATTCATATTCAAGCCGCGACCGGCGGATGTGGCGTCGGCGCTACAATTACAGTATTATCTTTGATGAAGGAACGAATGCCAGGAGCGGCTAATTTTGTGTACAAAGAAGGCAATGTTCCAGTGCAGAATTCATCACCGGAGGAAACAATGCCAGTTATAAGTCCATTGCACACCATCGGTCCGCCACTGTCGCCTCTGCATGCGTCAACATTTTGAAGCTTACTACACATCATCC
>JAOEFI010000007.1:3637167-3656729 GCA_034621735.1 Anopheles plumbeus
AAGGGCTGGGATCAGAATCGACACTACATAGGGTCTAGAATAGTTTTCCCACACTTGGGTCAAATTTCATCCCAATCGATGTAAGACTGTCAAAGATCACTTGTTTGTAGTAGAATTGACCCCTGCCTCGTACTTATAGGAGTCCTTTGTTCGCGAATGTTCAGCGCTAAACACGTGTATGACTCGATAGTTATATTGAACCGAAAATGGTTCAATAATAGTGTTCCAATTCATGCTATAACAAACTGCTTTGACATCGTTTCTTAAGGTTCTTGATACGCACGTGAGAAAACCCGTTACAACAATGAAAGTGCATGCGTAAAACGGATCGCAGAACGTACATTCTGACTTCAGAAAAGCCTCTTTCCAGGATGATCGTGGATGACGGCGATAATCGTTCAACTATCGCACGCAGTATGCTCGATGGAATGAAATGGAAAGCAAAAGAAAAAAATCCCATGCAGGAGTAACTCACGAAAAGATGCTTTCGACTTGATTAACGGCACAATTGCATTCCGCCCACGGTCCGCGGAAGAAAGAACTGAACGAGCTAGCTCCTCCTCCTTCTCCCCAAAGCACGGGAATTCGAATCAGAAGCGCACCGGAAGCTCACCAGCTCTCCGCCAAAGGTGTCAGTAAGGCATGCAAATGAAATTACTCGATTACAAATCGCTGTACGGTCGCGAACTCCTCCCCCAGCCTGGGCCGACTCCGGCGGTCGCTCCGGATGCCGCCGACATCGAGAAGCTGGAACATCTGCCGCTCACGGGTCAATGGGCCGCGCGATCCGGCACCGGGCTAGGGTTGATTGTATTTCGGCGAAAGTGGGTCGCGTTGCCAAAGTGTAAGACATCAAAGCCAGCGAGCGCTGGTGAGCGGGAGACGGACAGAGAGTGGAAGGGTTCGGTGGGATTGGGACGGGACAGGACGAAATCCAATGGAAGCCCAACGAGAGCACGCGCTGCACTGTGCTACGGAACCGAAGTTCAATCATACTTTCGATGATGAAAAACCCCCGCAGCTGGGATTCACCTCTGCATCAACCAGCCATGGTCTGGGTTCGTGGCACAACGAATCAACGGACCGTTTCCACCTTCCGCCGAGCGGAGGGCATCGGTTGGGCCTCCTGTGCAGCGACATCGACCCATCATAGATTGCAACGCGGCCCGTATCGTTCCGTCCACACGCTTCACCGGGGTCCGCGCGCGCGTTCCGACGACGACGAGGACGACGGTTCGGCTTTCAGCGCCATTGTACAGTTGTGGCTTCTGGAAAATATCAGTCAACATCAACTCGACTCGAACATTTTCCACCAGCTTCACCCGGGCCCGGGAAAGCGCTGGCAGCGGCAAATAATGTAGGTCAATCGCATCACGGGCCCACCGGGAAAGCGAGCGATGGTTCGCCACCTGACGGGAGGGGGGCCGGTGGTTCGTGGGTCGCCGCCAGAACGCGCCAGCTGTTTGTGGCAATCAATATTTTCTGCCAGTTAATACGATTTCACCGATGGGCTTCCGCTGATTGCGGCACATAACAAGATTACGCGCGAGTGCTCCGGAGGTGGGTCACGGCTCCGGTCCGGGTGCGGCCGTTCACCTTTTCTTTTTGGTTTTTGGTTTGACAAAACCCGCAGAACGACCTTCCCATCCCAGTGCAGGGCCTGGTGGGTGGGTAAGATGGTCAGCGAATTAAACCACCTTCCTCGTCGGCCGAATGACGTTTTTTACGATGATGATGATGATGAGGACGCGACACCGCCGATCATGACGATGATGATGTGGCACGCCGTAAATTTAATTTTGCTCGGTCTACATTACACCGGGCTATCCAATTTGGCCGACGCATTGACTATAGAGAGCGTTCCGGACACAACTAGATGACAGCATCGCCGGTCCTTTGCTCCTCTTGCCGTCGTGTGTCTCTCGCTGTGACTTCAGTGTCAGATCTCAGATTAACCGAATGGCATTAAAATGTGGAAACCATTTATATTGAAACGTTTACGGTGTGCTGTTTTCACCGAATCTATTTTGGTGTTTCGCTGGAACTAGTTAACAAAATATTCTTTAAATCATATTAGTCATAAACATGAAACGAAGGGACTGCCAACCGCTTACCGAGTGACCGAAACAATGAATTCCAAGTAATAGGAAGTTTTGAGCAAGTCGAAAGAAGCGTTTGATTTGATACGTAGCTCAGCTCGTATTTATTTTTAAATGTCCATTACGTGGGTTATGAACCAAAATGGAGTAAAGTAAACATAAAAATAGTGGAGTATATCAGTTGAGTGGTATTTCATTCTATTTATTTACACAATTCAATTTCATGACTGGATCGACGTAACACTGGCCGTAATAGACCGCGATATGGATAAAACGGATAACAAGTTAAAATAGCAAAAGCCCAATGCAGCGTCGAGAGGCAGTGCAGCACTTCGCTCCGTTCGCGTTCGGCAAACTGTTTCTTTATCTTAGCTAAGCTTCTCGATCACCACATTCGTTGTCGATTTCACCTTGAGGAAGAAGGGAGACTCCTGCTCGGGCAGAAAGGTGGACGGGCGTACCTGGTAGACGCCGGCTGGAATGCTTTCCAAGTCGAGCACGCAGAAGCCGGACCGGTACACTCCGGTCTTCTGCGACACGAACGGCGCCGTTACGGAGGAATCCTCCAGCGAAGCCACCGTCAGCTCTAGGCCCACCTGGTACACTTTGGGGCCGCGCAGTTCGACCACCAGGTCGCTGGTGTCGGCCGGGCCGATGTGGAGCCGGTAGAGCGGGTTGTTCTTGTAGGTCAGCGGATGGTTCGGGCAGCCACCGGCCGTCCTACCTTTCCATTCGCCGTTAAGCTGGAAAAACATTATTACATTATTGCCTGTAAATTCTTCTCTAGCGAATTTTCGCACTCACATTTTCCACGGTCTGGTACCGTTGGCCGAGTTGTTTCAGCTCGAACTGTGTCCTGCAGTACGCCCGTAGCGAGTAGTAGATGGTGGCCGATTTCTCGTACTGCGACACCACCAGCGTGTACCGCCGCTCCGAGGCCGGATCCAGCCGGATCTTACACAGATAGTGCGGACTGTTGATGCGCAGCCCGTCGATGTACGGCGGCGGATCGGTCGGGTAGTATACCCGTTTGCCACCACTGTTGTACACCAGCACCGTAATGTATTCGTGGTTTTCGCGGAAATCTTCGATGCTCGTGATGTGCCGCGTGAGCAGTATCCAGACGGAACCGCGCCCCGCCGGGACGGTCAGACTGAACTGCGGATTATCGCCGACGGTGTACGCATCCTTCGTCGGGCCGACACCGGCATTCCACGACTGGTGGATACAGTAGGTGTACTGAAACAACGCCGGATCCCAGTTCAGGTAGAATACGTCGAAAAAGTTCGTGATCGACGGATAGTCGATCCAGAACACACCGTTATCGTACGTTGCTGCCATCTTCGGATCGTATCCGAGCGTGCGCTGCAGCTCCGGCGTCCAATGGACCACGTCCAGCTCGGAGTAGTTGCCACGCCAGCGAAGGTGCGACCAGGGATTCTTGAGCTGCAGCAGCTTCACGCCGTCGACCACCCGCATGTCGAGCACGGCGTACGCGTGCGTCGAAACGAGCCCAGTCCTTTCGGCTTCCGCATCCGAAAGCTCCCCGGTCGCGACGGTCACCAAGCAGCGACCCATGCTGAGGCCCTCCTGCAGTCGATCGAACACGGCATCTGCGTTGAAGTCCAGTTCGCTCGATTTCACCAGGGCTCGCTCCGGAATCCAGCCTGTCAGTGCGTGCAGGTCAATGTTCTGCATATTCGGTACAAACGATTGATTGAAATAAAATTCGGCTTTCCCGCACTACTTCGCGCATACTAATACCTACACTATTGGAGCCCGGAAAGTCGTACCCTCCCATCAGCTTCATGTAGCCTTTCTCCAGCAGCGACACCCAGAACTCATTTTTGTTACTAGAGTACGAGCACAGCAGCTGATTGTATCGGCCCAGCGGGAGGTAATCGTCGATCACCACCTTTCGCGGAACGCCATTGACGTGCATCCGGATCGAGTACTTCCCGCTCGGATTGTAGATCGGCTCGTCCTTGCTGTTGCGCGGGTAGATGATCGACGTCAGTATACGGCGTTTGAATTTCTTCTCAAACTGCGACGCAACCGCCAGCGACGCCACGAAGCTGCAGTCGGATACGACCGTCTGGCGGATGCTGTAGAAGTCGGCATGATCGCCCACGATGAGCTGCGGGTTTTCGTTCAGCTCGCTCACGCGGACCCAGCTGACGAAGTCGCGCTTCTGCTTCGGAGCGAGCTCCAGATAACCGTCCCTATCGGTGTATGGCATGGGAAAGTGGAACTTTTCCAGCAGATCGATGTCCATGAACGGGACGTAAACCTTGGCATTGATGTGTGAGGTGTGTTCGAGCACCTTTTTCTCTTCGTTAGTGTAGGCATGCTTGCTACCACTTATCTCTAGCCCGGATCCGGATCGTGATGGACTTGCTGTGGGTGGGACGAATTTGAGAATTCTTTTTAGTAATAGTTATCCACAAGAATTCGTTACACATACCAAACGCTGCACTACTTCGCACTGGCTTCGAAGCTGCCGTCGGTGTGAGGCTCACTGAAGGACCGGATTTCTGCCCGCTGTGCTTTATTCCTTTCAGCTCCTCCGCCCGGTCCAGTGCTTGTTTAGCAAATTTGTTCAACTTTTCCTTCTTTTCGCGATCCTCCAGGCGAAGGATTCTCTCCACGGCTTGGCCATACAGGTCGATGGCTTCGTCTTTCCTACCAGCCTCATCAGCGTCAAGTGCACGCGCAAGGATGGAACGAACGTCGGATTCACTACTCATGAGTGAGCACTAGTCAGCACACTCGGAAGAGAAATGGAACAGCGGGCCACAACAAAAATCACCGATAGACACAGGATGAGTCACGGCGGAGATAGGACATATAGATACGGATTATTTGAGGGATTAAAATGAACTCGAAACAAGGAATTAACGGATAGTGACGGAGCACTGGTGCCGACAGGTGACTCAGCCGCGCTATTGTTTTTGTTTACGTTTCTTCTCATGTCATGTTGGGGCTTCCAATACCTGCGCGCTACGAAATCGTAGTTTTCCAATGACAATTGTTGGACCCCTCGTCCCAACGAACGTTTTGCCGCGCTTTGCATAAACGCCATCCAGTGTGTTTTCACATTTTGTTTGTTTCTTTCGCTAAAAGTTTGTGTTTTTCATACGCAGTATGGCCGCGGACAAAGGTTTTGAGTTAATAAGAGAGTTCGAACGTTCAACTGACCCCATCCCAGCATTCAACGTTAGTTCTAGTTGCCTCTGCCATATTTAAGGACACATTTTGACCTGTGTTTATTCGTTTGCAGGATGATGGTGTTCGATCTGTTCTCGAGGATATTTCAAAGATATATCAGGAGAACTATGCTCATGCGTAAGACGAAAAGAACGATTCTTATGACGTTTTAGTAACCATAGTTCCATCTGTCTGCAGCATAACATTCAACGAGACTGGTGATCGCAAGTTTCTTCCGCTGGTCATGTACCGACACAAGCTTATTCAACGGCAGAAACGTTGCGTCTTGGCCTATCTAGCCAATCGATTGTTTCGCCTGAAAGCGCTCCGGTGGCATGTTGGAGCCACTCTTCCACCAGAAATCAAAGCATGCATCAACGACCCCGAATCGTTGTGGTTTAACAAATACTCCAAAATGCTTGCCGAATATATGGCCTCCATCCACGACGGATACGGGTTAAACCTCACGAATGATATTAAACCACCGAAGTCGCTTTTCATAGAGGTGCGCTGTGTGACAGATTATGGAAAGTTTGAACTCGACAATGGTGAGATCATTTTGCTGAAAAAAAACAGCCAGCATTACTTACCAAAGCTACAGTGCGAACAGTTGATTAGGCAAGGCATTCTAGAACACATTATTTAAGTGTATTAAAAGGTTTCTTTGTTCAAAGCTATTCAACAATTTGTCTATCACCCGTAAAACTATTATTAAAACACGAACGAAAGTCTACAACACCATAACCTTCTTGAACGTATCACTCCGGTAGTCGCAAACATTGCATTGAAATCCATCGTCGGCTAACTGGTTTCCTTTAAGACAGTAGTAACAAAACACATGACTGCATCCCATGTGGTGAGGAAGGATAACGCGCTCGTTGCAGTACGCACACTTGCTTTCCGTGGTTAGCTCGACCCGTTCAACTGCCTGCTGGATCGTGTCCAGGCGGAGGAAATTTCTCATCTTTCGCTTCAGCGAATGGTAATTGATAAAGGGGATGGTGAATCCAAGAAATTCCATAAACCCAGCCCACACTAACTCGCGCGTCATGTAGGAGTACCCAATGGTGCGCCGTTTCGCACCGTCCAGGGAACGGTGGTTGATGCGCAGCAAACAATCCACCAGCGTTGGCTGTTTCCCCGCTTTGAGGAACTTGAAGAAATTCAACAGGTTGAACAGAACTAGTGCGTTCTCCACCAGCGAGAGCACCTTCTGAAGCGAAGCCCAGCTAGTTAGCCGATATTGACAAGTTTCTTTCGCGTATGGAAGAAATGTGGTCAAAAAATAGTGAAGTGCTAGCTTAACCGGAGGTAGCTGATCCTTCTCGTATGTTATCGACAACATCTGCTGTCCAAAGGTTGCATATGACCTGGGTATAGAAAAATTCCATAGTGCCGAGTTGAGAACGAAATTTATCTCTGGCTGCAGGTGGCTCAGCAAACCCGGCTGCAAAAAACGGAAATGTACAAACAGGATAATAGAGACCACCAAAGTTGTTTACCGGTAGGCATTGCAAAATGTTTTGAATTTGTTGTCGCAAAAGGTTCTTTATTTCACTGTCCAATTGAATAGAGTCCAACTGCAAATAGGTAACAAGTAAGTGAAGAGGTACATTACAAGCTTTCAATAATACGCACCTGATTCACTCGGGGTACAAAATTTGTTTTCATTATTAAGTACTTTGTTTACGTCAGGATTCCATATTTCTGGATTTCATGTTTTCACCTTGTGTCGAATGTCATCTTCGCTCTTTGACAGTATGTGTCAGTTACCCATATTTTGTAACGAAACTAGAAAACCGCAAAAAACATATTCAAACAATTAAATGAACAAAAGTTCAACTTTGCCTAGGAGGATATACCCTAGCTCGCAGAAGAAGAAGAAGAAGAAGAAACAATAAAGTTTCCATTTTTGGATGGTGCACTTTTTGATATGTATTTACAAATGCAATTAAATGATTTCCAGAAAGATACTTTTCGTTACCAATTCGTTACAATTACCCTACGCCATATATCAATCGTTACGGAGGCTGTCATTGCATTGACAGCTTCACTCGCGACAACACTAATCCGTCGGTGACGTTGTAGGTATTTTGCAGCGTTTGGATCCGACGTGGAATCCAAAACGGACACAAACTTGTGAACTGTGGTCGAGGTCGGTGCGTATCGCTTATTTCATCTCGAAAGTTCGCTTGCGTTGGATCTCGTGTTGCTGGAAACAACCAAGAATCTTTAAAGGTAAGCGGTCGTCGTGCAAGTTTAGCTGTGAATGGTACACTAATCTGTTATTTCCGCAGTGCTAAAATGGACCAATTTACAAAGTTCTACGAACCCGGCCGCTCGTTCGCGAAGGATTCCATCCGACTGATCAAGCGCTGCACTAAGCCAGATCGCCGGGAGTTCCAGAAGATCGCTATTGCCACCGCCATCGGTTTCTGCATCATGGGATTCATCGGTTTCTTCGTGAAACTGATACACATCCCGATCAACAACATCATTGTCGGATCATAAACTGCGAATTATCCATCCTTTCCTGCATAGCAAAACCTTCAATTTCCTACGGCTGATACCCGTACGTTCAACTACTTTCACCACAACCCTAATCACAACCCCATGTTGGCACGAAGACGATTGGCAGCATTGAGCGAATACTCCCGAAAGTAACATGAAGCAACCTGGATCATGCTTTATTCTGTCGGGTTGGGGGAGTTACGGAACCGTGTTTCATGCGCTTGCAATTATTATAGAGTATCATTCTGTTCTCGTGCGTTATTAGTTGTAATCTATCTTGTGACCCGTTATTTGAAGTAGCGAGTGTTGCGTATTTTTGTGAAATCCAATAAATAACTTATTGTTTCACTAAGGAACATTTTTTTGTTATAGTACACTCGAAAGAATTGCTTAACATCACATCATCTTTTTGTTAGATATTCGATATCCGCATTGAACATTAAAACATGGTTGGATCTTTAAAATGTATTAATAGTAAAAATACTGTAAAAAGTATATACAGTAATTTTCAACCTATCTCACAACCGTAAAAGCTTTCTCAAATCCGTAAAATTATTCTATCTCATAAAAGGTACCACATATCGTTCAATACTTTAAAAGCAACGCCACATGGTAACTTAAGGCAATTAGGCATGGGAAGTATTCAACCTCAAGGCATAATCGATGACTGGTGGCACCAACACCATGTCATACTCCTATAGGTATACAGTTCGGAACACTCACCCAATTCAGTTCAGTACTACTTGAAACGTTCAACAGTGAAGTGCTACTGTTCTTAAGCGGTCCCAGCAGTCTTGATAGAACTTCGAGAACTTTGAAAAATGCTACCGCAAATGAAGTGGTGAGTAATTCAACTGCATTCGAAGGGTGTACGTGCGCACCATATGTGGGTAATTCAATGCACATCAACACTCATTCTGGGCATGGCCAACTGCCGTGAAGTTATATTGCATGCTTGTTCGTTTTCAATTGTCCGCCTCAACGGCAGACAATTCCTCGTAGAATGCTCTGTAGCCGTAAAGATATGAGTGTGCGGTTCGATGCTAATTTCAGGGAGTATATGCAATACGCTGGTGGTTATGGCCGTTCACCGGTTCACGGTTTTTCACGCCTGCGTGCTACCCAAGACGACGACAACGCTTCTGGCTGTCACGTTTGGTGTGTTTTGGTTTTCCCACTATTTCCGCACCTGCCGGTCACCGCGCTGGACTCCAGCCCGTGTGTGGAGTCCTACAATAGGTCTACCTTAGTTCGCAGAAAAAGCAACACCGTTAGTCATTGATTTGCACTTCCGTGCTATTTCTTCTTTGATGATCAATGATGAAGTTCGCGACGAACAGACCTTGGCATGTGATATTTCTAGCTTGGGTGGGCGCAGTTTACTATCGCACTCAAATAAACGAAAAAATAAGTCTCATTGGTGGAAAGCATTGTTAAAATAGCTAATCAAAATGAACAAATATTAAAAGCTGTTCAAAAAACGCCCCCACACATAACGAAAAATTTTAAGCAAGTTTGTTTTTTCAAGTACAGTTGAAATGTACGAAATATTTTATTCTCGGGGTATTCTAATTGCCGGGCATCATATTACCATCGCTGCCGCTTCGAAATAAAATCTTTATCGTTTGTTGCTCAAGAGGCTTGACGAACCATGTTTACTTCACTTTACAGAAGTTTCAATTTCGGGGTTTTCCTTGGAAATACTCAAACAGGCTTACCTAATTCACACCCGACTTGTTCGAGCGGGAAAGAGAGGGCACACCAAATGGTTCAGCACCGCACAGTTCCGAGTGTTTATTTCTCTACACTCTGACAGAAAGTAAACACACATGCTAGGGGCGGGATGGGAACTTTAGAACGTGTTGGTCAACGTTGTCCAGAATTCGGTTAGCTAATAAATCAAAATCATGCACCCCTCGACCTCTTGCCATCGTGAAATGTGCGTCGATTGAGTAGCATAGAATTCTTTGGTACGTCATTTACATGAATTTATGTTTCAGTCACGTCGCCTTGCTGCCGCTCCTGTGCGCCCTCCTATTTCCCTCTGTGGCCGGCTCCACCTACGAGTGTGCTATGGAAAAGCGCCACGAGGAGCAAGTTTGCGTGTTCCGCAATGTGGCGTACCGTTCGTCCAGCGCGAACGTTGTGTTCAAGGCACCAGGGTCTGCGAAGGTGCACCATGTGGCGTTCGAGAGCAGCACGATGGAGCACATTCCGAAGGAGTTCCTGACCGCTTTTCCCGACCTGAAGGCGCTGAACGTGGTTCAGGCGAACCTAAGTTCGGTGGTGATCCCCTCCAAGCTGGAGCGTTTGTACGCGTCGGACAACCGCATCTCCAAAGTGATCGTGCACCAGACGAAGGAAAGCACATCCATGCTCGAGCTGATGCTCGACTCGAACCAGCTGAAGGACATCACCAACCTGACGCGGCTGGCGAAGCTGGAGATACTGAATCTCAGCGGCAACCAGGAGCTCCCGGTGGACGATACGATCGATCTCGGCCGGTTCAAGGGCTTGGATAGCCTGCGCCATCTGCTGCTCTCGGACGTCGGGATGCTTTACGTAGAGAACAAAAATAATGTCGCCCTGCCCGCTCTGGAGCTGCTCGATCTGTCCAACAACGACCTCATCACGTCGAACCTGTACATGGAGGTGTTTGCGCCCATGAAGGAACTGCAGATCCTCCGGCTGTCGCACACCCGCATAACCCAGCTGGATGTGATGCAGCTGACGAAAAATAACGGCCGCCTGAAGGAGGTGTACCTGGAGGGTAGCGACTTCAAGTGTAACTTGCAGAAGCACATCCTGTCTGATCTGCACGCTGCCGGTATCGCAACACCGGTGGTAAATAAGGACGTCCCCTGTATGCTTGGCTTCGACAAGCAAAACGACATATGCTGCCAAACGGACGCGCTCGGCATGCTGCCTCAGTGGGTTAAGCCTACTCCGGCAACGTCATCCGGAGAGGCCAGCGGCCAAACGACCCAGCATGGTCCAGTCACACCGCGGATGCCGACTAACAACGACCACACCACGACTGCGGACTCCAAAGTGTCGACCAACATGGACGACGGTAAAGGCGTCGCTACGATGGTCACGTTGGGCAACAGCATGTTGAGCCTTATGCTCTTCGCCATCGTCAAGCAGGCGCTCTTCTAATCCGCTTCCTGGCGCGCCAACCATTGCGGGGGCAGGGATTATATCGTTTCACACTGAACTGAACGAAATGTCCGATCGATTATGCCGGCTAAATGAACTGAACGTCACTTTGATGCCGTCATACTTTGTGGTGAAGTTTTGTCTTTGTACTCTCGGAGTTTGGTGGAAGGAAGATGTGAACAAGCGCGAGTTTGTTGTATTTATAGATCGCCCCAGAGGTAAGCCGATGAGGAGACGGGGTTGCAAAAAACGGTGGTAATCTAACAGTACTGATTGCAATCTAATTTCAATTCGGACACGATTACCACTTTCTAAATTTGTATTATTTTGATTTCTGGGGGTAACACTTTCCAACACTTCTCTCCTCCGCGGAGTGGTTTGGTTTTTGTTTTATCAAACGTATTCTAATGGCCCCAAACCGCCGCCCCCTACTGGGCTGGGATGAGCAACTCCCATACGCCATTAGCTTGTCTTAGATGTCGTACCAACGTCCGGCGTCTTTATCCCCGTGCGCACACGATAGCAACAGTTTGTCATGCGTTGCGTAATGGAAAGTACTAACGGACTAACTACACACGAAAGTCTGAACGTGACTGTTGCGTCAACTGAAAAGTGGCGAAACTAACGGATTTATACATAACATCACAATGCGCATTATTGTGTTTATGTGTTGCTATCGTGCGAGCGGTCAGCTGAGGCAATAGTGTAGAACTTTCAGTGGAGTAAGCAACTTGCCAGCTTTGCTACTCTTACCTTTCAATAACCTTCCAATCAACATGCTAGGATACGTAGTTTAACATGAGCAGAGATAATTGTGCTATAGATACTAGAATTCTTCTGTTTCGCAAAAGCGCTAGCTTTCACGCGAGGGAAAAGGAGCCAAAATTGAATTCATCGAATGAATGATAATTAGGAGTTTGGGTTTGTTGCTTTCATTTAACATGCTATTAAAAACCACATACATCACAATGTGTGAAATCTAAAGGTGTTATAGTTTTCAATTGATGATAACCGATTTATGAATGAAAAACCAAGCCGTAAAGCCGTTCCGTTAATTCGTAATTTACAGGTTACGGATTAAAACAAACATCCGCATACACCGATTTCCGTGCTCGTAATTGTCCTGTGCTATTGGTTTTGTTTTTCCTTTGCCAAAGAGCAATGATTTTGTTCAACGCTACTGTAACATTTGTCTGTGGGCGGATGAGGAAAACAGGATTATTGGAATTATTAGAGGTCCCACTGTCCCACCATGTAGGGCATCGGTACGGTGCACCGACAGTGCGTGACTATGATAGATGTAGGTGTTAGCCATAAGTTAAAAGATAAAATAACAACAACAATCTCAACCCTTATCAATTAACAAACCATTAACCGCGTTCACAACTAACAACTAGTCATTAAAGCTAATGGAACATATTTGAAAATATGCGCTCTGCGATGAACTACACGCGAGAAAAGCGAGGGCGGCAAAACTTTAACGGTTTACTACAACGATTTTTACAATGTTTTGTATCACATTTTGGCAGCTTCGCCAAAAAGGGCCGAGGGCTTTTCCAGGGTTGGGGATGAGGGAGTGGTGTTGGGTGCAAGAGAATGATAGCAGTACGGCAAGTGCTCTTAGTGGAGAAGTAATTGAAAACAAACACGAGGAAAACATTTCACATAACATCTCGTTTGTGGATGATATGCCAGAAGATGGCGAACAAAACTGACGACGATTCAGGAAGAACTTCATTGTATGGATTCGATTTAGTTGTAGCTTGAAGCACTAATATTATCCCAATGCCTGCGCGCATGCCAAAACACACTCAAAAACACACAGACACACACGCGATACAGTTGTCTAACGAACGCTGCGAGTGCTGCTATTCTACATTTTAATCGTAACTAGTAATTCTCTTTGTAATGGCTCCAAAGAAGCGAAGCGGGAAGTATCAGCATCGACTAAAACTCTACTCTGTCTATAATACTGCTTGGTAGAACTCAACATTATTGGCGCAGTTTTTACAATCCAACACGCTCCCCTTTTTTGCGTGATTAAATCGTATGGTGCTATGCGAGCAAGTTGCCGAACCACACTCTGCTAACTGAAGCCAAACATTTAGTGTCCCACATGTTCCCTTTTCCCGTGCGTGCCGCCACCGCAGCCTCCACCACCGATGCACGACACCGCACAGTATTCATTGTAATCATGCTTTATCGTGGTAGAAGTAAACGATTTTAAAATCAAAAAACACACTGGATCGAAGCGAATGCGTTTGGCAAACGGGAAAATATGAGAAACGGGCAATGAACCGAATTAAAAACATAGAACGAATCTGCAATCCGGTGCAACGTGAGCCAAGTTATGCTTACCGTTTCCAGATTGTTTTATGCTTGCGATTATGTTTTGCATCATTGCAACCAGTTCTTTCAGTGTGAAATAAAATAAGAGTACACTTCTATCCATCAATTATCAAATTGCTGAAAGAAAAATATCAAACTCACCATGATTAAATATACGCTTTCTATTTATTCACTTCTTCGCACTCACGTTGTTCGTTCGATACGTTCAAATATCGCACGTTGATAAGTCTCTTTCTTCACCACGGTATAGGTAGCTTATTTACACTCATGCTTTCATTCGTACGCATTTAGTAATGCACTTTTCACATGCGGACTGCGTTGCCACGGATGATATTATAATTTAAAACGCGGCCCAGACCGTTTCCGCTAGGTTATGTCGGTTGGATTCTTTCCAACACTGATCAACCGGCCTCATTAGGTGAGATTGCTTTCGATAATAGTGATTAGCTATTTTGAGTGTGTGTTTCTTTTTTATACAATACTATGCGCTCCCAGGTTCATCGTCGGTTACAAAACGTAGGATAATGTACGTTAAAATCGAGGCTGCATTCGTAAGCTTTTTACAACATCTTTTGGCCATTTACATCGCACAGGTGCGTGGATAGTTCGGCGGCTATGGAATCTCCTCCACGTAGGTGGCCGGAAAGATACCGATCTGGCCGCGGAGTGCCCCCAGCCACCAGCCGTCCTCCTGCTTGATGTGCACCTCGAGAATGTCGCCGGGCTGCAGCTCCAGCTCGTCGTAAAGCTTTGGTGTGTAGTTGAAAAGGGCCCGGCAGTGGCCCAGGACGACCGGCTGCGGGTCCGCACCGGAGTTTGTGATGGTGCTGTCCACGGGCGCACCGCCCCCGCCGGTTCCGTTGACCATCGTCGCGTGGCACCCGTTGTCTTGCACCTGCTTCGGATCGTCATCTTCGTCCTGGGAGGAAAATTCATCTGCAAAGTACCCGGTGCCGTTAGTGCAACGTCTGGCAATTGAATGAAGGTTGTGTTTTTATTGAATACAAACCAAAATCGGAATCGGGCTGATTGGATACACCGTCAGCAACGCCGCGATCCCAGACTAGGCTGCTTTCGTCATGCAGCGTCGACTTTCCGGCTTTGTTCACAGTCTGGAAGAAGAGTTGTAGGGTATTCGTCAAAACCCCCAAAGACCTATACAGTAGAACATAGAACGATGCTTACATAATGGCCTGCTTCTCCGTTGCACCCATTCCGGGCATACTTGTGCACGATGTGTTTGATGAGGGCATCGTTTTTAATGTCCAGGCAGCTCTGCTCGCTGGTTTCGTCCGATACAATCGTTCCGTTGTTTTGTGCGGTGTAGTCGTTGGCACCGCTTGGTTCCAGGCTGCCCTCATCGTCCTGGTCGTGCTTCAGCCAGATGGGTACCTTTAGCACACTCGTCTGTAGCCCGGTACGATCGCGTGTTATCTGGAAACAGAGGGTGCATTTCAAATGATGTGCCCGGTACCGATAAAACTGATAAATACACGATACAAATCATCATGAAAGCCTCTGAAAGTTATGCAATCGGCTACACACTTCACGAATTGCATAACTTTAGGCGCTTTCTAATGAAACGACAAAACGACGGGAAGAACGAGCTCACCTGAATATGTTGCGCAAGTGGATGGCTCGACCGGGGTTTGTGGTCCAGTTCCAGCAGCGCCGATTGCAGCTTGTACCGAGCACCCTCGAGGTACGTGAGCATTGATCTTATCTATGTAATCGAACAGAGAAACGGTCAGCAAAATGGGGACAACTGAATGTGTCAGCGTTGTTTGGTAGCATGCGACACCTACATGGTACAACTTGTCGGCAATGTTCTGGTTGCTCTCGCCGCTCTTATCGAGCGTTTGGGAGAATCCCTTCAGCCCGTTGCGCGATCTCCGCTCCCGGTCCAGATCCTGCCGGATGAGTTGCAGCAGCTTGACCAGCGATTGCTTTCGCCGTTCGCGGTTCATCGCTAGTGTCGTGTGCTCGCAGTAGAAGTCGGGCAGCAGCTGCTCACTCGGGCCCTCCGTCGCCCGGCGGATATTCTTCAGCACGTCCAGGTCCTTCGCCACGCTGCACATGGCCACCTGCGGGCTCAGCCGGTCGATCGTTTTCGTGAGCAGCGGGCTCATCTCGGCCGACAGCTTAAGGTAGTCGGAGACGTACGTTTTGAACTGCGCCAACCGTTGGCTCTCGAGTGTCTGCAGCATGGAGGAGCCGCGCAGGACGGACATTTCCCAGTCAACGCGGGCCCGTTCCGCCCGGATGCACAGTGTGTAGTACTCAACGTCAGCCTTTTTCACTGCCTCCTCCGCCTTCTTCCGCTTTCCTTCGAGCTTGCTGCTGTCCTTCTCCGATACTTTTACGTCCTTTTCGCTGGTTTTGTGCAGCAGTCCGATCGATGGGGTGCGCTGAAGTCTGGAAGCAAGCGAGTAGGAAGATAGTACTCTATTTCTTTGACAATCGTTAAGAAGATGTAGAGCAGTATATCGCTAGATCAAAACATGAAACTACCACGACGCTAACCAGAGCAACTGTCAAACCAGAGGATATCCAATACTTACAGTTGCTACACTCTGTATCCAGAAACTGTTAGTGGGTAATTCACGACTACTTTGATTTTAAGAAAAAAACTACAACTCACTTCACATCCAGCATTGCGTCCTGCAGCTTCTCGTTTTCCCGCGCCGCACCGTGCGAGTTCTTCTTCGCCTTGATCTCGGCCGTCCGCCACTCGGCCAGTATGCGGGCTGACTTGTCCACGTTCGTCTCGATCGTCTTGCGCGACTTGTGCTGGTTCTCGATGACCGCCTTCAGCGGCTTCACCACCTCTTCTGCCAGCGAGTTCGAGAACTGCCGGTGCACCTCGCTGCGGCCCTCCAGCTCGGTCGAAACGGAGCGCCACGAGTCGGCGATCGTGCCCGGCAGGTCCCGGCACGCCTTGTTCAGTTTGTTGGCGATCTTCGACAGCGATTTGGCGTACAGCTGCTCGATCTCCGTGCGCTCGTGCAGGATCGCCACCAGGTCCTTGCCGAAGTCGCCGCCCTGTTTGACGAAGCGGCGTACCTCCTCGAACCCATTCTGGCCCTGGAAGTAAAGTGAAGCGTAGTGTTTTACGATTAGCATTTTGTGTCAAACGAACTGTTGCTGTATGCAAAGTGTATTTTGGTCCAAACTAAGATAAGAATGATGTAAGCAGTGGATGTGACACTAATCATAGTGCCTTGAGTTGCCTCAGCACATCGCAATCTGAAACACTTCTTCTCCTTCATTTGCAGTAGCGCAATTTTATCGCCCCATTACGATTGTTGTAACATTATGCAACACCCTGGAGCAGCTTTGTAGTGGCCACCTATTGAACCGTGCAGACTTCGGCCGAATCACGATGCAGTTGCGAGTGCCTGCCATCGCGGTTGAACCATAAATTCACCAGGGTGACACAAAGCTATCGCTGTCGATTAGAGACGATGACGAAGAAATTATGGAGCTCTGAAAGGGGCAGCAGGTCTTTTAGACAGGTCCAACAAGTCCCACCGCAATATTCAACCCCCAGTGCCGCTGGACACTGTTATGGAAGCAATTGTACAATGTTTCTCCCCTCAACGGATGTTTCCGGATTGACTGCAACGCTAATTCCGTTTATTGCAAACCTCTGACAGACTTCATATCAGGCGCAGGGACCGGACCGACCATGGCATCCACGGTGTTGGGAGGATTTTTCCTGGCTACCCCCGGGTGGGGGTTGTATTTATTGCTATTAATAAGCAGTAGCAACAAACATGGCCGATCTGGTGTCCCCTCTTTGGGGTGGATTCCTATCTAATCTTCCCTGCCCGAACAGAAGCTACGACACTCTGGCAGATCTCTCTAGTTTGTCCGGTGGCAGGTTTTTCTGAGACAGCAAAATAAATCTCACATTAAATGAGGAAGAGAGCAGGTGCCACACGGCGGACGAAAAGTTACTCGTTTTTATTATCACTTCTTGTCGCCGGTAAGTGGTAGCCGCAAAACAAGTCGTACACGGAAACACTCAGCCGAAGAGTACGCAATTCGTCACCACTCTACTCTTCCTGCATATCTTTTTATCTACCTTTTTTTTATTAATTTCATTTTTCCCAGCTGAAAAAGTCGGCCGCGCAGATCTCGCTAGACTCGTTTGGTTAGGATACGTGCGTTTCTCGCTTTGATTTATGTGGCCCTTTTTTTTCTATCGGTATCAAGAAACGGATACTCGATCGAGTAGATTGATAGATTTTAAAATTTCAGCGACTTCGGACCGGCAGTAGAGGGGGGAAAATAAAACCCACCCCAACCAACGTACGTGAAGGATCAAGTTCGACCGGCGCAGAGAGTGGTCTCACGTTTTGATAACCCTAAAAGGGAAAGCCCAGGAAAGTTTGTTTTTCCTCTTTCGTCCCCACCCGGCGGAAGATAATGAAACGGAAAGGCGTGTGCCGGTCGAACGTAGGAATTAATTTTTGGACTTCCGGTCCTACGCTAGCCAATAGAGCTGAGGGGATGATGGCACAAGATGCGAAATGATCAAAACAAACTCATTACTTTTCCAACCCGCGTATCGACGATCAATAGATGTGATTGAATACGTTACTTCTTTCGGGTTTCTTTCTCTTCGACGGCTCGACTCGTTGCAATGACCAATGTCGCGCTACTCCTTGAAAAAAACAACCCCTCCATCTCCGCCTCGATGATCGATCGTCAATGTGGAAAATGTGGTGCGAGCTATTGGGTTTGCTTTAATTACTGTACTTCCGGTATTACGGGGTGAGGCCTAAACTTCCTCCTACGAAACGGCCGCAACGGCAAACGACAACGACGCGATCCAGCAGAGCCGCCCATGTGCAACAAAAGTATGTGAGGAATTCGATCGGAGGAAACAATCCTTCGCATCGGCAATCATCTGTAAAAGTCTCGTAACGTCAGCAGCATTGATCAAACTGGATATTCATTGCGAACATGTTGCGTATGACATTGCAAGAGCTTACTACAAATAGCGAGAGTTACATCATATTAATGTCAATCGTATGAACGATTCTGGAAGCAGATAACAGGAAACATTAGGTATCTGGAGTAAATTCAAAATTCAGTAGAGTTTTCCATAGCTTCAAACATCATGTTTCCAAATGCTGTTCAAAACATTAACGATTCCCATAAAATTCGTTAGTTCGAGTCATCATTTAAAAGGCAAACGGCACATGTATTCTATTAAGCCATCAACAGCGAATACCTTAGTCATTGCCATGGCAAATGGTTCGCGAATTGTCCCTCACATCGCCTGGGGAATGTTCGAAACACCACAAAGATTAACCGACATGATTTAAACCTGGGTGTCGGCAACAAATTATGCCCACCCGTTGCCCGTCACGATCTGGTACTGCAGGATTGTCCTAGGTCCAATTACGAACCACCGAACGCTCATCGAACAAGTGCGTAAACATTACATGCAGAGGAGCTGCCGACTGCATCGATGCACCGATGTCAAGTCGAGTCGCGGGTACAGGCGTGCAATTCCAAACGGAACGAACGAACGTGGGTTGTTCCTTTAGGACCGCGTTGCGAAGCACTTACAGAAGCCAACAGCAAAAAAAAAACAGAGGGAAAACAGATTACCATCGTTAACCGGCGAGCGGATAAGGATCAGTGAGGGAACGAAAAAAAAAACCAAACGGTCGAAACAAGCTCCATCTGCACCCCAATCGGACGCCACACGTTCGGCTTCAATCGACGAGAGATGTGCGATTGGATTTCATGTTCCTACTGGGAGGGATCAGGCCCGAAGTTGCGGGTAAACATTTTGAAGACATGAAGCATGCGCATGGCATAGGCCATTAGGAAATGTAACCCACAGCTTATCATTATTTTCAAACCGCTTTGCTAATTACATTGTGTTTTCCAATGCCCCCGCCAATTAACTAAGTGAGGAGAAGAAAACTTGTTTTCGCGTAAGAGGAATATCGGATACGAGAGACTGTTTGTGTCGGTGGATGATGTTTTCCGATTTCCTGATCCAAAACAACATTTCGCCATACAGAAATGTGCTCAGGAATTGCGTTTGATTTGACTTTCTTTGAGCAGCATTCGTCCCATATGTTCCGTGATCGAGAGAAACACAGACAGACCTGTTAACGTAACGGGTCCTGTCTGGGTCAAGTGGTTTCGGGTTTATTTACAGCCGATACTTTGACGGTTATTGAATAGTTTTCGTGCGCAGTCTTTTAAAAG
>JAOEFI010000007.1:3671967-3692624 GCA_034621735.1 Anopheles plumbeus
GACGTGTTCAACCACTCAGTAATTTTCCTAAGACCTATCTTGTCCCAGCCATCATTACGTGATCCATGATTTGTCCAAATCATATTAGCTTATCTAGATGCTGGAAAGAAACATTAGCACTAATGCATCTCCACTACATCGGATTTTGTCATCACGCCCACACGTTAGCGTACTTGGTTCCACCGCGAAGACACTTTTAAAAAATCAATTAAATAGTTTATTACAATCTAGCGCTGGAAGGCCCCTTCGATTCGAGCCGCTCCTGCTCTTCATTCCTCGTCTTTCGCTAGCGCACTGCATCGGGGCGCGTCGTGTATGTACAGCCAAAACAAGAGAGACAGAGTGGCATCCTCTGCCAACGTTGCATTCGGTTCCATAATTTAATTGAAGGGCTCGACCACGACTATGGTCCGGTAGAGCCGGCGCATCCTCTCCCACGCTGGCGAGACCATTCAACACCCGGTAGGGAAGCCGCCAGCCGCGGATCGCTTACAACTTAGTGTACAGCACTATAATTTACTTGTTAATGAAAGGCACTTGTGAGCGCTTCCTTAATGAAGCGTACTGCTTCCTACTCGAACATAAATTAAGCTAAAACACTCTATAATGTAAAGTTTGAACTTTCTACAACCTACCTAGGGTGTATTATTATCTCGGTTTCGTGATTCCGGGCTGCTTGCCCGTTTCATTTGTACAGTGTCGCACGCGTAGCGTGGCCACATAATCGGCAAGATTAGTGTTGGCGGGGGGTTCGTGGACTGAACCATTCTCAATTCACTATCATCAGTGATTAACTGCATTCAAAGACGTGATGGTTCGGTAATTCGGTTACCATCAGCAAAACACTGAACTGCAATGGAAGACTACATTCAACTATGCTTACGTACCTACTATGTACAAATGTACCCTATTATCTTTACTCGAAAAATTATTTCATATACGGCAATCGCAAAAATGTGTTGGGGGAAAAAGGGAAACTGCCGAAAGTAACCCGAATTATATGAACATAAAATACAGCGAGCATTGTACAAAATTCAGTCCTACACTTTAAGACTACCTTGTCGAAAGCACGCCAGTGTGCCATGATTTCGACGAGTGGAATGTTTCCCGCGCGGGGATGGAATCGATAAGAACTGGGGGTTGGTGGGTGGTGAGACACCCCCAGGGTAGTTTACCCTAAAACTCGCTCTAGATACAACAAAGGTTTGAATCTCTTTTTCTCTTCGCGAATGTACGTGTTAAGATTGTCACGGTTGTTTTGTTTTAATTAGCGGTTCTCTGTCCTTTTCTTCAAACTAGGTACACATTCTTATTAGCACCGTCAACGGGAGTACAGGAGGGTGCGCTCGACAACCATATCTAGAGCATTTTTCTAACGTTAGCTACACTTCCATTCACAACAGCAAACCACCATCCATCCCCGTCCCTGGGATTGCTAGAAGGCAACGATCCTGTTACAACCTGCAAAAGTAGGACCATTTGGACTCGAGTGGAAGAAAACCAGACTAAGAAGCCATTATCGCTTCAAGTCAACTCGTTGCCCTCGTACAGACTTTCGCAGTTTTCGATCAGCCGCAGGATCGGTGTGATGTTGTAAGGGAACAACGTGTCGGCGACGAGCCGGCTGATCTGCATCCGCAAGCTGATCAGCACCGTCATCACGCTGTCCAGGATGACGTTCGCGTTCGCCGAACCGGGAGCATCGCCCGCCGTTAGACCGATGGCACTGCCGGGAAGCACGATTCCGCTGCCCCCGGCTGCATTGGAGGCGGCGACCCGCAATCGGTTCTGCAGCAGCGTGGCCGCGTTGCTGTAGCTGTTGTGCCGGTAGTAGTTGTAGCAGCTCTGTGTGAACATCGACCAGTTCTGGCGGATGTACTTGAGAAAGCGCAGCAGGAAGAGCAGAAAGCACGTTTCCGGGCTGATGAGCAGGTCGAGAAAGAGGTGCGTGATGTTCGGACCCAGGTTCGAGAACTCGATGAACGTGTAGACCGGGTTGAGCATCGCGATCAGCTCCGGGAACGCGTTGTTGCGGAAGGAGATGCCCGACGTCACGTCCAGCGTGCAGACCATCGCCTCCACCAGGTAGTCGTCCTGGTCGTCGAACAGGTGTATCAGCACCTTGCTGAGGTGGCTCTCCGGGTGGAACTCGAGCTGCGCCTTCAGGAACGTCTCGAGTTTCTTCACCACGTCCCGTATGCTGCGCTCTATCATCTGGATCTCCTGCATGTCGAAGTCGCTGCTGTCCACGCTCGAGTCGCTCGAGTCGCAACGGATCTCCTTCACGATCACGGCCACCGCCTTCAGCACCAGCAGGGCCATCTTCTGCAGCAGCGTCCGATCGTAGCACGTTTCCACGCCGGCAACGACAGGTGCACCGCCACCGGCTGGCGACACCGCCGTTTCTTGGATCCGCTGTAACCGTCGGTCCTGGTACCGCACCATTTGTCCCTGATACCCGAGGAACCCCAGGTGATTGCTGTACGAAGACTTCGGCATCTTGTCCAGTATCCGGTAGTCCTTAACCGAGCGCACTATGTTGTGCGCCAGACTGCCCACCTCCTCCGGGATGAGGTCCTGGAGCGCGAGAGTGCTGCCGTAGCACAGGGCTTCGTTAAACAGCGTCAGCATCTGACGGTAGATCACGGCATTTTTCGTCACCAGCAGCAGTAACTGGAAGCTATCGAGCTGCGAGTGGAAAGGTTGCGTCTCCACCACCGACAGATTCGCTTTCACGCTTATTATGCTCTCCCAGAGCCGCAGGAAGGTGAGAATGCAGGTTTCCGTGGCGACCGTCACCGCCGCACTACTACTGTTTGCCTGCGCCCGGACCAGCGAGCTGATGTGTTTGACAAGCGCAGACCACTTGCCGCCCAGGATGTTAATCGTCTCGAACTTGATGCGTGTCGTGTCGAAGCTCTCCGAATCGGTGAGCGTCACATACCGGCAGTGGGACCCTTCCTGTGGCTGATGGGCAGGAGGCGTCGGGGGAGGAGCTGGAGTTGTTGCCGGAGCATGCGCAGGAAGGTGTTGATGGTGGAAGAGGTGACCTTGACTAGATGCCGCCGATGCCGCCGAAGCCGCCGCTGATGCTTGTGCTCCTGGTGCTTTGGACGTAGCCGAATCTGGCGTACCTGACGAGCCTGAGCCGGATGCTGACTCCGCGGGAACTCCAGCGGGGTGGAAAATGCTACTTGCCGCCTGTGCACCATCCTCGTACTGGTAGTGTGTCGCAAAGTAGTTCTCTGCCAGTGAGGGTACTCCATAAACACCCCCGGCAGTCGCCACACCTAGCGCCATCGACCCCGCAGAGGAACTGGAGCCAACCGGCCAGTCGGAAGGACCACCACCGCCGATGCCAGCAGCACCACCATCATTGCCATTCCCGCCGCCACCCGCATCCTCGTCCAGCGGGTGCTCGGTTTCGTCCTTCCACTCGACGATCCGCTTGATCACCTCGAGGCTAGCGTTGATCTTGCGCACCGCGCGCAGATCCAGGTGGCCGAAGTCGAACAGGTTGGCGACCAGCTTTTCCAGCCATCGGTCATCGTCGGGGTCGTCCTTGACGATGATCAGAAAGGAGGACAGTATGCGCCCCGCGAGGTAACTGAGGTACTTGCTGCTGCAGCTGCACAGCCCGATCAACTCGTCGATGTCTAGCGCCGTTAGCGCGTGCTGCGCAGGACGCTGGTGATGCTGCTGATGCTGCTGCTGCTGCTGCTCGTCGCTGCGGATCAGGTAGTTGCACAGCTCCATCACACCCGCGCAGATGTTACCTTTAATGTTCTGCTTCAGGTAGGTGTCGAACAGCAGCTGTACGTTCGAAAGGAACCGGAGCAGGTGTTCGAAGGGCCACTCGGATAGCGGGTGCACGGTGGCCGTCGCTTCGCTCGTCACGTCCTCGAAAGTACAGTACACCTTGAAGCACGCCAGGATCACCCCGGAATCGAGCGTGCAGAGACACTGCCGACCGATCGCGTCCTGAAACCGCGCGTGACAGTCGTCAAGTGCCAACAGGTGATCATGTCGTTGGTGATGTTGGTGGTGGTGATGATGATGTTGAAGATGATGATGTTGATTCGGCGGTGTCGTGTCGTGCTGCGTCGTAGGCAGGAGATGAGAAGCCGACTGTTGCTGTTCGTCGTCCGACGAGTGCTCCAGGGAGGACGGAATCAGCTTGGTCGAGGAGCAGGACGGCGAGGACGATAGGGACGTCGACGAGGAGCACGCCGACGACGCATTGGACGAGTTACCACTGGTCGAACTCGACGGAGTCGTACTGGTCGTCGTTGATGCAATGCCATTACTCCTACTGCTCGTGCCGCTCGTTCCCTGCAGCACCTCGCGCCCCGTTCTCTCGGTCGTGCCCTGGTCGTGTTCTATTCGTTGTCGCTTGATCACCGGTTGCTCGTGGGCGTGCCGCTCTCCGCTGCCAAGTGGGTTCGAGGACGCGGAACAGGATGAAACCGTTGCTCCGCTAATCCCTGCCCCGAGGACACCATTCGACGGGGAAGCCAGGACGGAAGGCTGTGCCGTTTCGGCGGAGGAGGAAGTCAACGACCGGGTCATCTCATTGTCGGTGTCCATAATGCTACTGCTGCTGGAGGTGCGGTTAATGGTGTTGTCACCATTACCACCGTTACCGGGTGTCGAACCCTTCACCGATTGGCGCCCTTTTTGTAGCACCATGCGTCGGATGCGGGGAACGTTGGTCGGCCTAATGCTCCTCGGAATACCTTAACCGAAATCGTTTGCTTCCGTGGATCCGCGGAATTCAGTTGCCGCTCGCGACTACAATATTGCTGGCCGATACGTGCCGTTCGGGTGAGCCACAACAATTGTACATTGCATCATGTAGAAAGGACTAAAATGAGAAGAAAAAAACCATATAAGTACGAAAAGCAACAATTGGAGCAAGTGGCGAAGATACTTCATAAGGCTAATCAAGAATTCGGTTAGATCTTAGCCCAAACGTCTTCACAGTTTTCGCGGATCCAAAGTTAAGATCACAGCACACTGCGACCTACGCAGAATACCACCACCAGAATATAACCAGCACTAGGCTTATTACATCTCTTTAAGCGTTAGCTATGAAGCTTTTTGGCAGCACATCGACAACTGAAGGAGATTTCAATGGAGATTGTTCAAAACTTTGGCGAAACCCCACGAACCACAAAGCATAATTACGCGAAAATCGACAATTTGTCACAAAACATCACGGGGCTTGGCTTGAAGCAATAATCGAAATCCATTTGGTCCGCAAGAAAACTATTACTACAGAGTGAAGTGACGCATGGGCAAGACAAGGTAATAATTACAAATATTCAAAACCCCCCATCGAATTTTCCATTTTCAAACTTTATAACGTAAGCTTCCGTTGGAATCCATCGTTTCATTCACTCAACTCCAATGACAACCGTCCCGGAGATTGTGTTCGCACGTCGCAGGATCGCGATCCGGTTGGTTTGCGGTGGTATGCGCCAGTAATAACGGAAGGCACCCCTCGCTTTTATACCCTTCGGGCAGCATCAGAAGCCGCCACGCCACCACATTCCAACTCCCGTTCTTCTCGGGCGGACGGACGTGCGGGTAGGCAGCAGCATCTCACATATCTTCATCAGCCGAAGTGCGCCGACTTGCCGCGTGCGGCAGTGTGTGGGTCGTCCGTTGTGTCGACGACAACACCACCAAGCCTGCCAGCCAGCGAGTAGTAATATAGCCCCAAGGTCGAATAGCAACGCGCACGAACGAACGTGTCGGAGTGGCCGGATCAGATGCAGAGCAAACCGCGGCCATCTGCTTGTGTATGGAGCACACGGTGGGCCATTAGGAAAAGCCAAAAAAGAGAAATAAAAAGCTCGCGGTTGGATAGAGCAGCGGCCGCACTTTCCGCGCACGCACATGCGACGCGTCCCGGTTCCCGCGAACGATCACCGATCATCAAAAGCAAAAGCAAAAGGAAAAAAAGATACATATATCGATTAACCCGAATGACCGATTTCGGACGACGCACACAACGCAGAGGTACGGTACGGCACACACGCCGCTGCCGTTTATGCGTGCATCGAGGAGAGGGAGAGAGATATTTCCAAAATGTTTTACCACCGCGAGAGGGCAAAAGAAGAACAACAAAAGCGCAACGCGCAGAAAAGAACTCACTCGGGAGATCAGAGAAATTTTATTTTATTTTTTTTCCACGAATACGAGACACGGACCGCCAACGTTAAATGCACGCACGCCTTTTTCCTCCGCTGCTTTCGTCCACATTCGCTGCGCTGCTCATCTCGCGCGGTGCGGGTTCGTTTCTATCTTCCTTTCTTTCGAGCACGCACGCACACACAGGGGCGCACAGGCGCACACAACTGCGCTTGCTAACCCTGTGCCCGGAAGTCATCAAAATTCCTTAGAACCGTGTGTGTGCATGCAGGAAAGCACTTTCCGAGAAGAAAGATCATTGAGCCCACAGATCCCATAGATCTCGTCCGACAGGCAGCGTTCCGTACCCTTGCCGAAATGCAAGCGATGCGATCAATCGAAAAGCCTGTATCGGAGCACTATGGCAGAAGTGGTAGAGAACTACCGTAAACGGCAACAAATCTTTCGCTCGCGGCTTGTGCCCTACCACAGTTTTCCCAACCCATAAAGACGAAAGTGATCGCCCAAATTTTGATCAAAAGGGATTATGTATTGCTGTGTTCGATTCTTATCCATTCGAGTCCTTTACTTTCCAGCCCGAACGAAGTCCAGCCATTCATTTCGTTTTTCCCGTCTATAAAAAACACCTACCATCATAATGAATTCCATTCCATAAACGATGATGATCGAGCCAAAATTGAATGAATGAAAGCGGCGCAAGCATACGACGCGTCGCACTCGAATCACACACTACTGCGATCTATGCTGCTGTGGCTAAACAAACGCACACAAACACACCAATCGAGCCTCCGACGAACGCAACGCTGCTCTCAGGCCTGTTCCAATCGTCGATCCCTTCACTGTGTTAGTGAGTGTGTAAGTGTCAAAAAACAGTAGCACTTTTCAAAATATTTCCTTTTTGCATGGAGGAGCTTGCCGCGGTTTTGCAAAGCACTTCTTCACACTTCGCGAGCACAGAGTATGGATATTTTGGCACGGTTTTCACCTTCACTTCATCAAATTCGCGATCAACGCGAGACGAATTTCCACGCGGAAAAAGACACTGCACACTTGTTGCTTCTGAACGTGTGGGTTCCAGAGGAAAAGTAACAGAGCCACCGAGGAAGTCATACGAGCCAGCATACCACACGGGAGCACCCCTTGGAAAGGCGCAGATTTTGTTGCCAAGGCACTGTCGAATTGATCAAAGCTCACTTTTTCAAACTTCACGGCACTTTTGCGTCCACTTTTTACAACAATAATCCCGTGGAAACCTCTGACACGACGATACTTCGCGAAACGAACCGAGAAGATCGAGCGATGCTGTGTCCGCTGTGACACACACGATTTTTTTCTAAAATGGCGGCGCTAGTATTGAGAGGTCCAATCTGCACCTAGTTCTTTGAACCCAGTTCTATGAAATCTAGGATCAGAAATGTGCACCTACATCCAACATACAAACCAACGACCAAAGCTAAAAATGTGAAGACGAATCCTACAAGTCGTATGTTATAAATGTGTGCCAATTTCTTCAAACTAGATTGTTAGTAGATTCTTTTCTTCAGTTCTGTCTCCATGGTTATCAGTTCCGTTCAGACTATGATACACCACCCTATTTATCTTGGTAACGACGTTTTGGAGCAACCGGCTATACCAGGATGAAAAGATCTCTACTTTATTCATCTCGTTCCGAAGAGCTTTTTTATGGCACGTTATCAGTAAAATCTGTCACTTTTGTTTACCGAAATTCAAGGATATTTATTGTCTATCGAATGATTCACTGCTATGGTTTTCTAATTATTTAGTGCAAACTAAGTAACGGATAGGAATGTGAATTTTCTATTTGTATCAAAAGAAAGCCTCAGCGCAATGCATACGTATAGTGTACCGGTCGTGAAGCACGATATGCGTCACGAGGAGACTATCCTTGACGCGATCAATGCTTTCCAACATCTAAATCAGGTATGAACAAACGAGCGAGAGCCGATGCAAAATGGGAGTTCTTCAACGGTCTTTTAATTGCCACCCGGACAGGTGATCGAAGACGTGTTTGGGAAGATAAACACACGCATCGAGCAGAACCGGACTCGCCTAGAAGCGCTGGATGTCAGGGTGGAAAAGGTGAACGCGGACGTACGTCGATTGTATGATACGAAAGAGGCCATCATAATCTATTCCCCAAGCCGGTATCCGGCGAGCGATATGGATTCCGCCTTGGAGCCGACGTTCACACCGACGAACGGAATCGTCTTTCCCGAATGCACCTACCGCTTGAAAGATAAGCCTTACCTTCCATCGCACTCGCTCCAGGAAAAGATACAGTTCTATCACGTGAAATCCCCGCGTGAAAACGAAAGAATTTTTCCATTCGAAAGTACGAAAAGTCCCACGGAAACTGTACCTACAGGGAGACAATTGGGACCATTCTTGGATACGCTCCTACTTTTTAACGAAGATGAGTATGTACAGGAGTACAGGGGACAAGATTGGAAACGTTTGGCGCGCAAGGGTTCTCCCCATGGGAGTATGATACGAGAGGAAAAAATCATATCCTCTTCGTCACCAATCATTCGCCAGCGGACAAAAAAGAAAAGTCAGGACATTTTCTACACACCCTCGCTGAATGATGCCCCGAAGCTGGACGTACCGATTGACTTACCTGATCTACCGGGAATAGTCAGCAATATCAACTATGTGGGTAACAGCACATTGATCGCTCCATCACTCCAACTAGCTGGAATTATCGAGCAGTTGCCCTCGCTGGAGGATCTCACCGTTGCGATCGATGTGGCCGATCACTTGGAAAGAAAGGACAAAAAAAAGCTCAACGCACCTCCTCCACCAGGACAAAATAGTGCCGTAAGCACAGCACCACCTACGACATCGCTTCCTCCGCCTCCACCACCTCCCCCACCCCCTCCTCCGCAACCGGCAACACTTCTCGCGGAACCCAGTGCCAGAGCTGGCCAACACCAAAAATCCGCAAAAGAGATCTCAGCAGCTGCAACGACAGCGGACACTACCGAAAAAAGGAAAAAAGATTCTCTACCGCCTGCTCCGATCGGTGATGCCCACTTCAATCTGATGGAGGCAATCAGACAGGCGGGTGGTGCGAAAAAAGCAAACCTTCGCCAGAGCGATCCTTCCAACCGGCGGGAAGTGGATGCGAAACTTGGCGGTCGAGGTGCAACAACGGAACCGAAAAGTCTCATCGACGACCTCCACAACAAGCTTCAAATGCGCCGCAAGGGTATATCGGGCACGCGCGATGCCCAAGAACCGGCCAATGTGATAGACCGACTGTCCGCTTTGATTCCGCCACCACCGGCAAGGCTGGCCGCGGATGCTTCGGCTAGCGAAAGTAATGAAGAAGACTGGGAGTGAGCGAAAAGTGTCCTTCACGTTTATTGTTAAATATTACAAAGAATTTGTAACCATATATACGGGGAAGCCGTCAGTGCACATGAGGGTTACTTCAATAATAAAAGGAAAATCTCTCCAAACCGTTTCAAAACGCGTGTTGTATCGCACAATTCGATTAGATCGGCTTGATTTTAAAGTGGAGTCCAATTAACGAAAATACTAGACACTTTAGATCCTGCACGAGATAGTAGAACCCACGCAATCCTTCAGGGTCTTTGGATTGGTTGACGTCGACCAAGGAGCCCGTTTTCGAGGTAGTGAAAGAAATGTGCTCGTCACCAATCACGATTTCCAGCTCCTGCAAAATATAAAACCACGACGCTAGGTATCGATCGGATCGTGTAAGATAGAAATGCTTGAACGTTACCTGTCTTCCAACACGGTCCGGCGGTGGCCAAAGGGAGTCATCTTCGGCCATAATTTCTGAATCGAGAATTATGCGCTTTAGCTCCTCCATTACCGATTGATGCACGTACGCCTCCTTTCGAATCATGGTGTCGTTTTTGTAGTTTGAGTTGTTGGCGTATCGCAGCTTACCATCCGGTCGGAACTCGAACTCGAGAAACTCATGGCCAAACTTTCCCTTGTGTCCCACGTAGTAACGCAAATAGAAATCTTCTGTACTGGACGACATTTTTTAGCGTTCTTTCCCGGTTAGCGTTTGTAAACTTTCGCTTGGTGCTGGCCGCTCTACCAGAAACTACGATAAAAGTGTCAAATATTCTGACAACCTTGTTTTGACATTTGGCCTTAACCGGTTTTGATTTGTCTACGCACAAGGTATAGCTAACGAAAAGTACCTATTGCAAATGCAACCGGTTCGCTATTTGGCCTTTCCGAAAATAAACGGTTATTAATTGTTTTTAAATGTAGTCAGCTCACAATTAGTAATTCAAAAACAAATTGTATGAATAAACTTTTTTTTTAAACTATCAAGTCAATTAAATGCCTTTCTTATATTTCGTAAATCTCAACTACTTTTCCTTTATTCAATGTTTTTACGAGCGGTTTCATGTAACATCTGTTGATTAAATACGACCATAGTAACGAAATTCTCCCAACATGTATCTCACTGTTAAGGAAGATCTTTTATCATATCTTTTTTTTTATAGTTATTTATGTTCCCCACTTATTTGTTAAGCTAAGGTGAGGGTCAACCACATGCCACAAATGACGATAATATTACAAAACGATTCTCTCTATCGAACAAAACGCACTGCTCTAAACTGAGAAACGTCTAAGAGGACTTGGTGCAAGATAGTTTGCAACTTAAGTTCAAACAGCATGTCATTGTAACACAATCATCACTATCGATCGATCTTATATCCTCTCCCTACAAACGATAGAACTGTGCACAAAAGCTGCACATCTCACTACAAATGTTTTGTTAACTTTGCTCCAGTTCCGCTCCCGAACTCAAACATAGGCTTGAGTGTAAGGCGACACATGCTTGTAAAAAATGTATTTGCATTTGACGTTCTTTTGATTTCTCTTACTCTCTCTCTCTCTCTTCACTTTTCCAACAGAACATTTTGAATATCACTACATAACGTAAATGTTTATAAAATGCACTAGAACTAGTGGGGTTGGGGTAACGTTACGTTCCCTTTGATAACGTACAATAAAACGGGAGGCACTTGATATGATTTTGACCACTGTTATCTGGCGTATTTCCACCACGTCTTGCTTTTTGACAATTTTACCGTTTTTCAAGTTGATTTCATCATCGATCCGCCAATATATTTACATCAAAAATGTGTTAAGGCTGAACTGCGTCCTCGTGTTACACTTTTAGTTTTATGAACGGCAATAATATAGCAATAGCAATAATCGAACGCATTCGCTCTGAAGAACAACAGAATCGGGTAATAAATTGATCAAATTCGACCAAGAAATATCCTTTCCAATGCCTTTTTCAGCGCTTAAGTCGTGGCGCGCATATACATTATAACCAATGAGATGGGGACGAGCAAACGAGCCCTTAAGTAGAATTAAAATATTGCTTGTTGAACTATGTACAGCTTTGTAGTGAAATAATACATCTACACTACACTCAGCTTACTTCGAGACACATAAGGTACACTCTATATCCTACACTGGAGTCTCGACCTATAGGCGTTTCTCTATTGGCCTGTTTCACTATTTCACAGAAGATTGTTTCTTCGATATGAGCAATGCGCGGTACGCGTACGCGTACACACATGAGATATGAACAGATGTTAATATGTTTTCGACTGTGTTTGAACGCTGCAAATGCAAACGTACCAAACGTACCAGCAGTGGATTATACTTGTGAATAAATGCAAATGTATCAAACTATCGCCACGTTTGTGATAAAAATTCTCCCTATAAAATGTTCTACTCGTTTCAAAACTCGTTAGGTACAAAATAACAGTAAAACACGCACGCACCACTTCTCTCATCATCATCATCAACATGGTTCTTAAAGTTTTGAGCTACCCTGCGTCCTGTCCGTGTTCATTGGTTCCACTACCGGCTACATTAACAGTCGTGCTACGTTATTCTAATGGTGTAAGGCAAGACATTTTCACAGGATGGAATACATTGGTTTGTTGGTTTGTTTGTTTGTTTGTTCGTCTCTACGTATATATTTACTTCAGTTCAGTTCAGATTTGGTGAGGAGGTCCCTAAATGCGTCTTCACGAGAGTCTTCTTCCATCGTCGGCATCGACTGACAGACAACTTGGAGTACGTTTGTTTCAGAATATGCAAAACTCCGATGGGACAATCACCCACAGAGGCACGTCTAAGCTGCCCCAGTTTGGAAAAGAGACAACGAATGAATATGTTTCGATAAAGAACAGATAATAAACTAGCAGACAGCATACAAAAAAGAAACAGTTAAAATTGGCTAGAAATTGATGAAGAATTGAATTGCTGCCGTGCTTTCGTTTCCCATTCCCATCTGCTACCAAATTGTAGTAACGTACTCCATTTCTCCGTGGAAATTTTGATACCCGGGTCGAAGCATATGTGCATTTGAATCCGTTTCACGCCAACCCTCAATTTGCACGCACCATGGAGGAACCACCGTTGTATCATGCACTGTGAGTCAACGTTACGTTCTCACAACGCGCGATGCATGTGCATGGGCTGTAAGTCGTTCTTTTCCTATTGAGCAATTCTTACCAATGGACCCACACTGGGACTCAAACAATCACTCTCAAGTTACGAAAGGGAAGGCAACCTCAACAAAGGTAACAACGATGCTGAGAGATTTGCGCTACAAATTCCCACGCATTTTCCCAACACAGCATGGAGCCAGAAGTGATGTGAAGGAAGAGCTGTACTCTGGCACAGACACAGGTAAAAGCTGGAGATCGTACGATAGAATGGAAAAGCATGAGCGTTCCATGAAATGCTGGTGCTCCGGTTACGGTCGACAAAACCTAACCGGTCGATTTTAGCGAAACATTTGCATGTTTCGAGGCCCCGAGCAGAATGAAGAATGAAATGACGGATAACCTGCAACGGCCGGGCCAACATCTCAGGGCGGCAATGGGTGCTGATAGTCTTCTTAATCTGTAAGTAAACCTGTAACCGCCACCGACGCGCATTCGGCGCGCGGCGAAACGCGCCGCACACGGTAGCTCATCCTAGGACTTTGGTAAATGATAGCCAACCCCGGCTGCTTAATCCTTCTGCCCGTCCCCGGTTGGAGCGCCAGCTGCGGTGGCCGAACTGGCCTGAGGGAGATGGGAGCGCTCGCTCAGCTGCTGCTGGAGGCGGACCCTCAATCAGGAAATGATCGCCGGGTACCGGTTGATCGTTGGGCCAGTATTGCCGCCACTGGCCGTGCTGTTGCTACTCACGTACAGGTCCGTGTTGGAGCTGAGCATCGGCCCGCTACCGTTCAGACCGTTTCCGTCGCCACTGCCGCCGTTACCAACGGGCCCATTCGGGCCGTGCGCTCCCGACGTGGGGACGCTGGGCTGGATGAGCGAGCCGATCGCGGGATGCATGATGCCGTCGCGCGGACTGTCGATCGTCAGCTTCACCTGCAGGCCCGACTCCTTGATCAGGTTGACCACATCGCTGTGGCTCATACCAGTGATGTCGATCGCGTTGACGGCGACGATCCGATCGCCAATCTTTAACTCTCCGCACCGCTCTGCCGGGCTACCGGGGATGAGGTCGCCGATGGACGAGCCGAGAAACTGGCCGGCGGAGGAGATGATAACGAACCCGAAGCCCTCGTTTTCCTTCCGTGTTACCAGCACGTTGTACGGGTAGCGCGGGTTCGGAGGCGGGGGCGGTGGTGGCGGCACCATCGGTTTCGAGAGCTGTCGCCGGCGAAGTATCATGGACACCTGGCCGCGCAGGCCCGCCTCACCCATCAGCTGCACCACGCGGTGATGCGATGCATTTTCCTGTGGAAATGCAAAGGAAAAACATAAGCGGCGGAGGTTTTATAACGTTCTCACTTGTACTACTACTAGCAATAATTATAAAAATATCGAAACAAATAAGTTATCATGTTTAACAAATAAAACACGACATGTACGCTGAGTACGGGAAATACAAAAAATAAATCATATATATGCTTACCACATTCACCCCGTTGATGTTCAGAATCTCGTCACCGGTCGCGATGCGTGTGTCCTTATCGGCGGCTCCGCCCGGCACGATGTGCCCCACCGTCACCTGCGATCCCTCCTCCGTGCCGCCGACGATACGAAAGCCGAAACCGAGCGCCTGCCGCTCCAGCGTCACCTCCGTGAGTGTGTACTCTGTGTCCATGCCGGGTGCGGCATAACCGTTGCCACCTCCCATTCCCCCGCCCACGAACGGCCCACCGTACATGTGATGCTGTTGGGAGGGTGAGTGTTGTTGCTGGTGCTGCCCGGGGCTCATTTTCCAGCCATTGCCGTGATGCAACGGGCCCTGATGGCCGTAGAAATGGTGCGCCATTTGCTGATGCTGCTGCTGCTGCTGTTGTGAGTCGTACAAGGACATCCCACCGCCACCCGGAGACTGCTGCTGTAGATGATGCAGTGGCGCTGGCGGCGGCAGTCCCTGCTGCATGTGATGGAGATGGTGATGGGGAAGGTAAAGATTGTCGTACTGCGGAATGGCCACGGGTGCCGGTGGCTGATTGGGTCCTTGCTGCTGCATCGACCGCTTCCGGTCCATCAGATAATCGTTCAGCCTTTTGCCGATGTTGTCACTCATCTGGGGAGGTAAGTTGTACAGACCGTGTTGTTGCTGCTGATGCTGCTGCTGCTGCTGAAGCTGTTGCTGCTGCTGTTGCTGATGCTGCTGCAGGTGAGGCGAGCTGTTCATGTGATGCATTTGCGATTGGCGGTTCAGCAACGCATGCTGCTGCTGCTGTAGCTGTTGCTGTTGTTGCAGTTGCTGCTGTTGCTGTCGCTGGTAGTCCTGGCAGTCGTAGCAGAAGCAGTTCTCGTGATGATACGGTGGCGCCTGCCCTCCGAGTAGCACTCCGGGGTGCGGCGGTACCGGTGGCGGTGGTACGATGGGCGGTGAGTAGAGTTGGTTGTAGCCACCGCCACCAACGTGCTGATAACCGCCGCCTCCACCACCACCAGTATTTTGGTGGTACGGAACTGGCGGATGATTGTGGTACATAGTGGCCGTATCGCTCGTGCTGTTGTTCGAGCTGCCACCGATCGTCAGCTCTCCCAGCCGATCTGCCAGACCCGCATGTTTCATATGCCCGTGATGGAAGCCGTGATGGTACTGGTCCTCCCCATGTTGGTGATGGTACAGCCCGATATCGTTCGCGATAGAGTCGTTATCATGCGAGCTGCCGTTCGACTTTAGGTTCAGCTCCAGTTTGGAGTCGAGAGGCCCTTTCGGACCCACGTCCAGCTCGATCTCGTCCGTGTTGAGGTCGGTCAGGGGTAGCGAGGGCGTCTTGGCCCGGGCTCGCGTATCGACCAGCGGTGTTTTCGGGCGCGTCGGCAAGATCTCCTTCGTCTGCGTGCTGTACAGGTCGGCTGTGGGCGTTTTGCTGCGGAATAGATTGCTGCCAACGCCAGCGCCCCCGTCCTTCTTCAACATGGCACCACCAGCTCCACCACCAAACTTTGCCATCTCGATGCTCTTCCGCAGCTTGTTGGTGAGCTTGCTGCTCGCAGGGAGTGACGAGGTGGTTGCCGCGACCGTGAGAACACCTCCCGCTCCTACTGCTGTTCCTCCTCCAGCCACCAGTAAACCACCACCGGGACCCCGTTGCACTTTGAGCGTGGTCTCGATGTTCTTCGGGCAGTCCTTCAGCACCTGCACGACCTCGTTGTGGCTCATGTCCTTGACGGAGATCGAGTTGATGCTCAGCAGCACGTCGCCCTCCTGGAGATTTTTGCAGCACTGCCGGTCGAGGATCTTCTTCACGCGCTGCCCATACGAGCTGTCCGTGATGGTGAAGCCGAACCCGTTGTCGCTCTTGACGATATTTATGTGTAGCACCTCCGGTAGCTCGAACTGGCCTTTGCCCTTGTTGTAGTGCTGCTGGTACGAGAGCGTGTCGTTGAAGTACACATCGCCGCCGTTCGAGGTGACCGTGGGACCATTTCCGAGCCCTGCCACGGCCGACTGTATCTTCGCCAGGGGGTTCTTGTGCAGCACTTCCGGACCACCCGGGCGGTGCTCCTCCAGGAACCCGCCGTTTTCCAAGAACTTCAAGTCGCTGTCCGTGACGGCGCCCGCGCCATTCGCCAGCCCATCAACTGCAATAGTCGTGACCACCTCCGTGTTGGGATCATTCGGATCAAACGGGAGCGGGTAGCCGCGGCAAACGTCCAGATGCACCTCCTCGCTGGGCAGGATCGACTGGAAGATGTTCACCATCTCGTGATGCGTGAAGCCCAGCACGCAGATATCGTTCACGTACACCAGGACGTCGCCCATCTGCAGCTGTCCATCCTGCCAGGCCGGCCCGTTCGGGACGATCGATTTGATCTGCAGGAACTCCTCCACGTTGTCGTCCCCGCCGACGATCGTGAAGCCAAGCCCGCGTGTCGATTTGACCAGCGTCGTCATCATTCGCTCGCCGCGCAGGTTGGCCGGGTTCTTGGTGAAATGATTGACACGGCTTCCTCCCACACCACCGATGCCGCCACTGCCTCCCGCCTGCCCAAGCAGGCCTCCCGGCCCGCTGCCACCTCCCGGCATCATGCTGGGTGGAGGGGCACCGCGTTCTTGCATTCTTTTCGCCTGCAGCACCGGATTCTCGTACTGCGTTTTGCGGTTCACGTGGTCAATGTAGTATGTACCGTAGTGCGGGTCGCAAATTTTCTCCCATCCGTACGGCAGCTCATCGTCCTGACAGTCCTCAAGCGATTTTTTCTGAAACTTCGACAGCCGCGGATCTAGCCAATGCGATGTGCCGGTATTATGACTGGAAATAAGAGAACGAGGAGAGAACACGGGTCAAGAACCGATGTAGCGATGGTGTACTAAAAGGGTATAGCGAACAAAATCTCACAGCTGATGGATGTAACAACAGATCAATCGATCCTGAATGAACGATTTCAGGCTGTGAATCATGATTTATTCACACGTCGGTAATTATAATGAGTCATCAGCACATCGTGCACTTCTTTTAACAGGTTGGGAAGTACAACTGAATACGGTTTTTTTAATGACTTTCAGCAGGAACGCAAGTGACATTTGAACCTATGCCCGTCATCATTACTGCTCGATGAGATGTCGTTTGTGATGTTCTTTTCGCTGCATCATGGGATCGTGGCCCAGAAATTGCGTATATAAAATGTTTTGTACGCAAATGCGCACAAAAAAAACATAACGATAGAATCTTCCGAATACAGAATGTGTCTATTTGGACGAAAATCTCGTCAATTGCGTACAGAACCCACAGCCCCTTGGCTATATACTTACTCGATAAAGTATACCTCGCCGCTGTCCGTGAATGCTTTCTCCCATTTCGGCGGCAGCGGACCCAGCCCATCTTCGTCCTCCAGGTGGTGCGAAGGAAGGTCGGGTTTTTGGTCATAGAAGCTGCCCGTTTCGCTATCGCCCGCGGCGATAGACGAGACACTGGTGCCGTTGTTGTTAGCTTGCGGCTGTTGCGCATGATGGTGATGATGGTGGTGATGATGATGATGCTGGTGAAGGTGTGGATTATGGAGATGTGGATGCGTGCCGGTCAGGTTACCATTGCTCCCGTTGTTGCTGCCGTTGCCGGTGGCTGCGGGAATACCGGAAGGGCCACTGGCACCGTTATAGGCCAGCCGCCCACCGTTGCCAGAATTGTCTATTGCATCGCCGGCGTTTGTCAAGCCATCACCAGCACCTCCCAGCATGGAGGCATCCGATCCGTGGTTGCTGCTGCTACGTTTATCATCGCCACCGCCGACGCCCACATGCGAAACATCCTTGCCAGAATCCGATTTCACGCCCATGATGCTGCCGCCGGTAGCTTCTTCGCTCATCGTGTTTCACACTTCCGAGGGGGGGAAAACTACTCTGTTTGTCGGTGCAACCACGCACTCGAACACTGCACCGTTGTGGTTTGGCTCCGTGTATGACAGGATCGTTTCTCCACAGTCTGAGGGGCGTTTTTGGATGAAGTAATCTTATAGTCGACACGCTCTCGATGTCAAATGTACGTCACTTTCGTGATATCAGCAGACGAAACACAACTTTTTTTTTCCTTTCTTCAAATCACACACAATGAGTCAATCGCATCGCACACTTGGTTGAACCAGAACATCGGTGGTGCAGATGAACAGCAACACAAAGGGGCTTCGGCGGAGTCGTGCACCGCGTTCACCACTGGCTCGCAGCAAGTCTCAGCAAGGGCAGCGCTGGATGCGACGATCGCGACGAATGCGACGGTCGATGGCCAAAAATATACACTTTCACCGGCACGAACGTGTGGCACGTCGCTGTGTGCTGCGGGCGGATCGAACCGAACTTTTTAATTCACCTTGATTGACGACTGGAGGAGTGCACTTTTGACAGCGATCACGATGGAGGTCACACCATCATCATCATCAGTCGGTCGCGCCTGCCACACCACACGCCACACCTGTCATAGGACACCACCGGTAGTTGAACACGTTGATCCAAACGGCGAACCGAAGCTGCGGATGTTCCTCCCTTTTTCAGTTGGTCCTCGAACAACACTAAACACTCCCGCGAACGTGTGGCTGAACAATGTTCACACATAGACACAACGAGACACCGTGAAACTCGGTAAATGCCTTGCGCGTGGCTAAACTCCGATCGCGCTGCTGTCGCTGCGGTCCGCCGTTAAGGTAAACATTTTCGCTGCATTTTGAACCCGCGCAGGACAGGCGGCGATGCTCTCGGAATGCTGTACTGCTGCCAGCGACCGTCGGACGCCGGAGCGACCGGTTGATGACGTCGGTTTCGGGGCAGCAAATTCCTTTCGGTGCCGCGATCGGTGTGTCATCATCACCGTCGTCGTGGTACCTCCGCAGCTAATGGCGGTAGGCTATGAATCACCATTTCACCACCATGACACGGGTCGGCGCAGCACTGCGCGCTCGTTACAAATTTTGTGATTCCTGTTTTTACCTCACCATATAAGCAACCTTTTCGATGGCACACAGCGAGAAGACGCGGGCCACTGAATTAGCACGCCGCGTTCAGTGGAAAAATGGATACGTACGAACTGACCACGACCGGCTACGGACTTTTCGTACTGTCACTTCTCGCTTCAGTGGATTCACAGTTTTGGGCACAGATGATTCACGTTCGAGATTTTTTATACACTATTTATACTACACTAGTAAATTGCCAAACAACCTTTACGCCGTGTGTATCACAAAAACCTAGTGTGGAACAATAGAAGAAAAAGGTTTAATTCAAACTCATAATCTATGTTCTAACTACTAACAGCTTGTCCATTTTTTTCTCATCCCGAAGATTCACTACAACAAATGCTGGCATGATAGCACTATTTAAAAGGAACCACACGACGCGCACACCATGTCCACCTGTTGGACATCCATTGCCCTAAGGGCGGGTGACATAAAACTCGGTCGCACATATCCGGCACGTTGGTCCTCGGTCGTCAGAGGCGTTTCATCACAAAAGTAAGCGAGGCACGCTAGGAAATGCTCTTTAACTTTCTTTTCATTCATTCTCTTCACCGACGGCACGGCAGTCGCGGCCGGGGAACAAGATCAACAAAAAACTATCTCCGGCGAAAATCAAAGGAAAGAGTAGCTATCCCTCGAGAGCTGCCCGCGCGAATCGTCCATCCATCGTCGCATCGCACAGTGGACAAATGGTGCTGTGTGCAGCTCGTGCGTGCCATGATACGGTCAAACCCAGTGGAACGACGGAGATAGCAAGCAAGCGAACTGGATACGAACGGTGGAATGGACGAAGAGGCGAAAGTTGCATAATAAACATGTCATTATTTCTATCATTCATCTGCCCTCTCTGTTTCTCTTCGCACGGTTGCTTGCGTTGCCTTCGCCGTTGCCCGCTGGACGGTTTCCCAAGCACGCCCTCCCGTTGTTCACCTGCTACTATGTCGCATTCCTCGTCCCTCGACCGGCAGCATGCGCAGAAAGCACCGTATGCTCACCGTGCGAACAGGTTAATGATGTTCCACGGACAAAAAACTACTAAACCGTAAACTTTTGTTTTCTTTCTCCCCTTTCCCGCTCTGTTTACACACACAACGGCTGCTTCGTGTTTTTCCCACCGCGAATGCCAGCAACCACATAAACACACACCTTCGCATATGCATGCATACAGGCGAGGAGACTCTCTTGCCAACGACACCTAATTATGTTTCTTCTTGTTCCACGCCACTAACCGCTCTTTCGTACAGGAGGCGAGGAATCAAGATAGCCAACCCAAAGGAAAAGGGTGCAACGCTCATCGGTGTCCCATCTTAAATTCTTCTTCGCTTTTCCTCAAGCCGGCACTTGAAATGATCGATGAGGACACAATGCACTCGTCGGTTTTTGTCCTTTCGATCGATAAAGGGCACTTTCCGTCCAGCGGCAGTTTTACTACGCCGGAAGGGGAGAATATTTTTTATGTGCATTCCATTCCGCGGCATCTGAACGACAAGTGAATGCGATTTGATGAAAACCATTCGAAGAGATGTG
>JAOEFI010000007.1:3698536-3731132 GCA_034621735.1 Anopheles plumbeus
GCAAGATTTGGAGCTTTCCATTGAAGTTCCCTAGTCCGGTCCGCCTAGATCCTAGACAATTTCACGGGGAGGCTACGCACGCTAATGCATGCATCTAAGAACCAACTACTATATTTACAATGATTTAAAGAGCGATACGCTGGACCGAAACTAATTCGGTCTTGTATCGATCCTTTTCTCGTTTGGGTTCAATGTTTGGTGGCAATGGTTTGCTAACTTAAAAAAACAATCGGGGAACAAAGGAAGGAATAAATGCATGCGTGTTCCAAGGTACGGCGAGTGCCAAATTTGAGGTAATACCGTGCAACATTTTGCTGTTTTTGTGTGCAATAATAAGTTAAATATCGTCATAGTCTTCGTCCATGCCCGGTATGGTAGAGGAAATGGCCGAAAAGAGTGGCGGTATCGATGAAAGCGGACTTTGGATGAGAGGCGTCGTGGAGGAGGTAGAACAGGGCGATGCCTGGTATTTGCTGCCCCCGCTGCTGACCATTTGTTTCTGGGTGCTTCCAGCTTCCACCGTGAGTCCCGTAGACGAGGACGACGCAGTTAAACTGGTGAGATCAATTTTGATCGTTGGTTGGATCGGGGTCGCTCGGACCGAGGACACCGTCGCGCCCAAAGATGACGGGGACGATGAGGCGGGCAATTTGAGGTTTGAATAGTCGAGCTTAATTACAGGCTCCATTGTGGTAGACCCCGTGGGGGACGGCGAGGACGACGGTAGCCGTTCAAATTTGTAACTTATTTGGGGTGTAATGGCAACGGGGGTCAGTTTGCCCGTCGCGTTGGACGCGCCGGCCGATGGGAGGTTTGGTAGGATATCGATCTTAAACGGCAGGCGAGTCGTTGTCGCGCCCCCGGCGGGTGCGGAATTGAGGCGGGTCAGCTTCGGCGGCGGAGGGCTGCTGGTGCCCTCGAGTGGTATTTCCTTGTAGAAATTTAAACTTCCTCCCTGGACGGCGCCTCGCTTGTGCTGTTGACTGTTTTGGGCCGTTAGTGCCACTGAGGCTGGCGAGTACGACTCGGACCGCTGCAGCATTGTGGTGCCCTCGTATGAATGATGACCAGCAACGCCTCCCGTCGTGCTGCCCCCGTTCGAGAACGATGCGGACGACGAGGTCGATGTGGATGCGGGTGAGGTTCCCTCGGCGCCATAGCCGGCTTCCGACCCAGATAAGTCTTCGTTGATGCCAATGTCCGGTATGTTTTTCACCAGGTCGCGCAGAAAGTCGAAGCGGCTCTCCGAGATGATGCACTGTTTCATATGCGACGGGGACAACGTTTTTGCGTTGCGCGCGTTCGTGATCTTTAACGTTTTCGTTAGGAGGGACTCCACGAACAACTCCAACGTTCTAGGTACGCTAATGGGAAAGACAAGAGTTAAGGAAAGTGCACTGCGAAGCTTTGAAAGTTTACATTTTTAACTGAAATAAGTTAGTTTTTGAAAAGGATATAGATTATTACTGGAACTGCTTGTGCGACTTTGCCCACTTCCTCGTCCGTTTGCATTATCTTCTTGATGCGTCCCTAAAGGAGAAACAAGTTAGTTAGTACCGGTTTTCGCTACCTCGTTGGTCAGGTTGGCTGCTCGAGCCGGTTAGCTGCAGCATCCAGTACACTCACCGCCGGAAAACGAGCGTTATACTTTTTCTTTTTCGATGGCATCCTTTCGGGGCGTTTTGCGATAAAGGTTGCTATATATACACTCTCAGATGGTAATGCGTATTTCGAACTAATCCCGAATGAGGGTGAAATCAAGAACTTTTACAAATTCTTATCACTGAAACTTTTTACGTTAGAACCGCACCTTTCACGTTAGAAGTATATCGGAGGCATTGCTACTGGCTAAACTGGCAACGCTACGTCTGCTTGGACGTGATAATGTCGTTTCACCGGCCCCGAATCTTTCTACAACGCTACCAGTGAAATCTATATCAAAAGAAATACAAACAAAAACGATTTTGATGTGCGCTTAAAATTTGGCGTTCTAAAGACAATTCTTGAAGTATCAAGAACCATGCAAATACATCCGACTCAAACCAGCTGTCGTTTTTTTTTGTTATGGCCATCTGTCAAATCAAGTATGCCATTTCGGAATTTTGGGTGGTGCAATTGAGGGGGATTAATCGAGGGGTGTAGCATTCAACTATTTTTATTTATTCGTCTTGACAAATTAAAAAAGGTAGAAACGTACAAAACAGCATACTAAATTAGCAACAAAGGACCGAATTTTAATCTAAGCATATTTCGTAGTAATCCCTACAAGCACGCATTCATAGTATATTTCACATGCTCTGAGTAGTTGATCCGACGTTGTTTACCTTATTCTGGAACTGTCAATGATAAACATTGGACCGTGTGGGCTGCTCGTTGACGCTGTTTCGTAAGAACTTGATTTACCCGGTCAGACGGACGAAGAGTTGATTGCGAAAAGTTTTAAGCACGTTGTTGATGGATGTAGTATACATTTGAGACAATTCGACGCGATCTTCCGTATGGGACATCTGGCAAAAATCGGAGTCGGGTGGTGAGTTAACGAGATTTGAAGTTCTTCCATCATTTCTGCAACCTTTCGCATGATTTACCAGCCATGGGAAAGTGTACGTTCTGTTGTTAAAATGTCTTGTTTTTGCAGGGCCATTATAAGCATAGTTGGAATAGGTGCGTTTGTAGCATCAAAGCAGTCCGTGGATGCAAATCGCTACAAGAATATGAAAGTTCGCGAACGTATGCGACAGTCAAACGTTGGTGAATACGAAGTGAAAGAGCCCCGCCGGTTCGACGCCTAAAAGGAGTTCGACGAAATTGTTCCTGGATATTTTAACCAACAAAAAAGATACTGATCTATATCCACTGTCATAGTACGAACTATTCGTCACAGGATCAGTTTAACAAAAATAAGCCTTTACCAAAATGAGTATGCCCGAGCTCGATGCCGCCCAGCAGGCTAAGCTGCAGCTTATGCAGGAGATGGAAATAGAAATGATGTCCGATTTGTACAGTCGGATGACGCAGGCTTGCCACAAAAAGTGTATCCCCCCTAAATATGGCGATTCAGAGCTTGGTATGTTGTCCTACAATCAATAGCAGATTTCCCGTTAACAAAAGTGGCTTATGTAATCTATTCTACTCATCTTTCGATATTTGTTGCAGGAAAAGGAGAGTCTGTCTGCATCGACCGATGTGTGGCGAAGTATCTCGAAGTGCACGAACGAATCGGTAAAAAACTAACCGCCATGTCAGCACAGGACGAGGACCTCAAGAAGAAGATGGGCGTTTAGAAATGTGAGGCCAAGTTGGCAGATGGAATTATTTGTACATTAGATGTTCATTTCAAAGTTTGTCATGGCGTTTGTCCCATTCAAATTGTTTTCCTGCATTGTTCTTTATTAGCTAAAAATCCAAGGCAGTCGAATGACGACTACTTCAGTCACTGCTGTCAGCGATTCATCTCATCGCGGGTTGATATCGGTTTAATTTGTTGGCATAGATTACATTGTATATGCCGCATAACACGATCGAAATCGCCCCATTAGAAGAATAAACAACATGCTGGACGATTGAAGAAAACTCATTTGATTTCATCCAGAAATTGCCACTCTCACTCGTCCCTAAGTATTGCCAGTTCCTCCGGTATCGCGTGCACTCGCAGCTGTTTTTCCATCATCAGATCGAGCAACGCGGACAGCTCCTGCGGCGCACAGGATGCCCCATCGAGGTAGAGTGCCTTATTCCAGGGACATGCCTCGAGCGCAGCGTACAGCGTTCGCCGACACTGCTCTAGGACACTGTACCCTCGGGGAGCGTTCGGTTGGTCAAACATCTCTCGCAAGTACAAACGCCAGAGGAGTGCGTTCTGGTGCAGCGATGCTTCAGAAGACTTGACCGCAACGCTCAGCAGATTCAATATACGCCGTTTGTAAGGGACCTCCTCAGTCTGTTCCTCCGGGTTGGCGAGGGAACCGCGATGACGAGCCGCTACGACTAGCAAAAGCACTGCCTTCGGTGTAAGATGTTTTCCGAGTGTGTTTCGTAAGCGAAACCAGGGTAAGTGTTCATTGAAGATGACCGGATGAAGCGTGCTCAGGTTTGAAGGGAACTCCTTCAGTGTACGATCTGCCAAGTCGAGAAACACCTTAACGCTTTCCTGCGGTGTAGGGCGGTCATGGGCCCCACATGTCCGACCGATTTTGAACAGATGTATGTAGAGTTCATACAAATGCATTCGCAAGTATCGATGCCGCGCGTTTGTGGGTTCGTTAAACAGAAAAAGAAACGTTTCCAGCTGCTTCATGGCTTCGGACATATTGGATCGCACTAACGCTAGGTAAAGCACGTACGCTTTGATTGCACTTATCAACCCACTCGGCTGAAGGCGCTGCTCTGCGGTTGCGGCAATCGAATTGATTTCCGTTTCTTGTCGTACGCCACGGTTGACCCGATCGTTGAGTTTCTGCTGAGCCGAAAGTTTCACCGTATCCGGTGGTACCGGAATTGATTTGCCTTCACTGTCCTCGAAACTCAGTCGTTCTGGATTAAGCGCAAGATTCGTCAGGGCTGCGATGGCCTCCGCCTTGCGACCGTTCACCAGCAGCACGTCCACCATCGTCAAAACCAGCAAAAACAGATCAGCATCGTTCTCGTCGTTCGTCAAACGATCCGGGTTGTGTTCGCCCTGTTCCCGATTGGAACAGAACACCTGCACGGAGGTGGTGAAGATTTTTCGGCACGCGTCACCCAGTCCGGTCATTTCGTACTCCAAAAGTCCGTACTCGGCGTACACGAGCAGATTGTTCTGATTCGAGCGATGGGTATGCTTTAGTAAATGTTTGACCTGTGCACGATAGGACTTCACTTTCCCTGCCTCGAGCTCGCCTGAAGTGGATGTTGCCTTTTCCGTTCCCACAAGTATTCGCTGTAGCTGCAGGTACAGAATCAGCAATATCGCGCTTTGTGCCCCTTCAAAATGATCAATCGCTAGTGTAAGAAATTGTTGCACCAGATCGAGGTATGATTCATGCGCAAGATTTGCTCCGACGTACGATGGTGCTGCGCTCAGCAGCTTGATAAGAGCCCACAGCTCGGCGTCCAGTGTGCGATTTCGGTACACGTCCAGGAGTAGTGGCAGTAGCTGCTCGGAGCAGTCCGGCTCATATGGTTCCTCACGAAAGCACTCAAGGTCTTCAGGAAGCAAACTCGAAGCAAATGGAAACTTCAATAAGCGCAGCACAGTAAGGGTGAGCTCGAACGAGTAGCGCTTGTTGATAAGTGGATAGACGAATCCAACCACGTCGTCATTAAGAACCATTCGCTGCGGGTCGCTGGTCAACTGACCGGAACCCTCGAAGGGAAGGTAATGGTAGGCCGATCTTAGTAATTCGACCCTCAGCCATATCTCGTTCATTGGCAGTCCCGATTTCAGTATCAGTTCCTCGTACTCAATCAGCTGCGGGAAGATTTCGGGAGAGGTGAACAGTCCACTACTCTCTGATGCAAATCGACCTCCGACGTTCATGCCAAGCGCCAGCTGCACCAAGCCGAACATCAGCTCGTTTAGTCCGGCCTGGCGGCAGAAGGTGGCACAATTTTTAAATAGCTGCAGCATCGTTGCATCACTCCGACGTGCCATGAACAGCGAACGGGTGCTCTTCTCGTAAAGCTTCAACACGTCCGGCACTATACACTGCGCCATGGCGCACTGTTTGTTGCGGATAAGCGCACCCCAAAGCATCACATTCGTTTCGTCTTTCGCGATTGCTCGCCGAATGAGATCGAGCACCTCGTCGGTGGGATGGACACGGACGATTGCATCCAGGTAGAGCTGCAGGAGCTGATCTTCCAGCGGGAAGTGCCGACGAGCGCGTTCAACGAGTGACAGTTCCCGTTTGTGATTCTGGTAGCTGTCGATGTGAATGGGGTTATCTTGCCGGTAGCGTATAAGCTCAACCCATTTGTCGATCGTTTCATCCGCTCGCAACGAACGCTCCAGGGCTTCCTCCCGGTCCAATATTTCTTCGTGCGATTCCTTTACCCCTTCCCTTTGGACATTCTTCCGACCTGTTCGGTAGTAGCGTCTGCAACGTTCCTGTGCTGAGCCATGGCCTCGGAAGTGGGCCGCTCCGAGTGGTTTCCTCGTGATCAGGTGGTACTTGGGACACGCGGGACGATGAAGTTTCTCGACGGTGAGGTATATCTTCAACGGATTCACATCGGTATAGTATTCCGCCTCAGAAATCCGAGGACATGTTTGGGACGACAACACAGACTCTTGTTTCTCGCTCGACGTTCCCGACTGGGGAGATACGCTTCTACTTCTATGTTTTCCATGTTGTTTCTTGTGTTTCTTCTTATGTTTCGTTTTGCGCTTTTCCGAACCCTTATAATTCTCGCTTAGAGTTTCCGTTTCATGACTCTGCTGATCGGCTTTTGCCAAATGTTTGTTTTCACCGTTTGATGAATCATCTTTTCTTTCCGAGAGTGGTATAAAACTTTGATTCGTCAGCCAGGAAAGCTCTGTGGATGTGTTAGCACCTGGTGCCAAAAGAATAATAATGAACAAGTGTGAACAAGTGCACGCATAAACTCTTTGTACCTTCAGCACTAGCATCGTTTGATGTTGAACCATATGCAGGAAATAGGGACATCGAAAAACTGACTGCTACCACTATAGTAGCTAAACAATTGAGCAAGAACGTAGAACCAAGATGAATACTACGTAAGTGTCAAATGATTGTTTACAAATAATGCAATCGGCATTGCACCCTTTGGAAACGATTATTTTTTGAACGCATACATTCAAACTATTTTTCGGCTGGCATGGCTATGCGGGTTTGTACAAATTTGCCAGAAATGTCGACTGAATAAATATAAATTTGCAAAAATGTATACCTACATTCACAAATTTGATTCCGCAGCCTTAACAATACGTATTTTTTCAGGCTGAGATCATTCAGCAGCACACGTTTGTAAACACTCAGTGGAAACTGGCATTGCCGGGTTTGAAGGATGTTTTTTGTTTACACAAACGGGATCCCTGAGACCCTATTTAGATTCTCTGAAACGCGTTGGCGCCTTCAGTTTTTTGATACTGCAGTAATTTTCTAGGGCATTCTGAAAGAAATTCAATGTTCGACATGGAAGTAACTACACCGGATCTTCAACAGAAAAAAATTGACCTATTGATCCATAGTTATGGCCATATTTGTCGCTTCTGCTCAGAGGAACGATTTCTACGTCCGATATTCCAAAACATTCCGGATGGAACTGATGGAAAAGTGTTCAACGATGAAAGACAAATAGGAATGATGATTTCGACGTACGTAGAGGTAAGAAAATGAGGCTATCAACACTCGAATTGAAATGATACCGAAAATTCAATTTTCCAGTACGATTTGGAGCGCGAGATCGGTCTTCCGAAGTATATTTGCGACGACTGCACTGACGAGCTTCTACGGTGGCATCGTTTTCAAGTGCGCTGTGCTGCCACCACCAACCTCTTGCTCAAAGCACTGGCACAAATAAAGAAAACTGTTGAACTATCTGTTGAGGTTCAACAAGAAGAGGAACACCAGCTGTGCGCTTCCGTTCACGCACTGAACGTGGAAGAAATTAATTCGCGCTCCACAGAAATGATGCTACATAGCGAAACCGCGTCACAGAAAAATATCAGTTCAAAAGCAACATCGAATATTCCTCCGCAGGAATCCGTGGTTGACATCCAGAGCCAAGAAATAGACACAGCAATCAAAGCCACTGTTAGGCAATGTCCGGTCTGTGGGGTTTTTGTAAAAGCCAAACTAAAGCATCACCTGCTGCGGCACGCTGATTGCAATGGGCGCCCGTTCAAATGTGAGCAGTGTGATAAAGCGTACAGATTCAAACGCACTCTCGTAATGCACGTGAAACATGTGCACGAGAACTTACTCTTTCGGTGTGAGGTGTGCTGTAAACAGTTCTGCAGCAAGGATGTACTGCGTGTCCATATGAAGCTGCACACGAACTCCGAGCAGCAGTACCGTTGTGAAACTTGCGGACGTTGTTTCAAGCAGCTTATGTACCTCCGAAAGCATCTCAGCGTCCACGACGCGGAGCATCAATTCCAATGCGATCACTGCGGCAAAGCGTTCCGTATAAAGTACATAATTTAAAGCATTTTTACGAAAGTGCCAATGTTCACTAAATCCACTTCCACTTTTTCCCATTAGGCAACAATTGAAGCAGCACATTCGCGTCCACACTGGCGAGAAACCACACGAGTGTCCACTGTGCTGCAAACGGTTCCGTTCACTGAACAACCTTCGGCAACACAATCGCAGCCACGCGAAGGAGAAGCCATTCAGTTGCGCGAAGTGTGTGATGGCATTTTCCAACAGACAATCCCTAACTCGACACGAGAAGTCTTCAAAATGCAGCAAGATGAAGTTTGGCGCTTCGGAGACAGTTGCCAAATAATGGCGAAGAAATTCTACAGGTGTGCAATGCATTTTGTTTACAGGTTAATTTATATTCAACGGTTCGATTGTTTCGTCTGTGTGTCTGCAAACGCGTGAATTTTGAAATTAACGAATAAGCTAATCAACGGCTTTAATCGTCAATAAAATAAATTCCCTCCCGGAATAACAATTCAACACGATCGTTACGAAACACCGGTCGTCAGTTTTAACGTGTAAAACGCAACAAATTTTCTTCGGTAGTAAAGTAACGCTGAATTAAGTTAATGAGCCGTTTTGGAAAATCCATCGTTCCAGCAATGAGGCTGAGTATGGCACAGTGCCGTATGATGGTTTGCTTCAATGGTACTGTTTGTATACCAAATTCACTGATGCGACTGTTTCCTCACCATATCGACAATCGCTCTTGGCACGTCCATCGTCTGATCATCGATCAGTACTATATCGAACGCATCCATGTAACGTGGTAGGTTCAATTCCGGCTGGAAATAAAAGTGTTCAAAGCTATTAGATTCTGATCTGTTTGCTAGCGATAGTTAAAACGTACATGATCGAAAAGAAACCCTATCTTGAGGATGTGCGAGGATAACGGTACGCCACTGGCCATTCCGGCGTCTCCCAGTGAATCACCCATGACAATGACGTGATCCCGCGAGTGGACGATATCGTAGTACTCGGTGCCCTCGAGCACGGTTTCATTTTTGTTAAACGAATGTATCATTTGATCCTGCAGCCCGTTGAGCATGCCGTTGTCGCAGAATTGCAAAAAATTGGACACCAACTGGAAAAAAGGGAATGGAATTAGTCATGGAATAAATCAATTGTCGCCAATTTCCGGTCCACTCTACATACTTTTACATTTGGAAACATGACTTTGGCATGCTTCAATACAGATAGTACACAGTCACCCAGACCAGCCGAAAAGACAAGACAAGGCACGTTTAGCTCATGCAGTTCCTTGAACAAATCGTCAGTCCCGTCTCGCAGACCATCCTTATACCGTACTGCGACTTCGTCGATGTCTTCCTGAAGCAATTTAAAGCCTCTGAAAGAGATAATGAAAAACATTCTGCATTGCTTGGCAATTTTGACACATTAACCTTATGATCTTAGCTTTGCTGAAACTAAGATGAAGTTTGAGATTATTTATTGCCTAGTTTTTCACATCGAAGAGAACCGAAAAATGTTTTCTTTTTTGTTGACACCGAAAATTCTCACAATATTTGTGCAAAATTTTTGTTTTTCTACTTTATAAACCAGAATATTGCGGTTGTCAACGGATGCGTATGCAATCGATAGAGCGTCCAGTGGCAATGTGGCGTACACCCAACACAATCTTCTTCGATATTGTGATATTGGGGTTCGATTGATGTCACAGATGACCCTCTAGGGATTGAGTTGTTTTTTTTAAACTTATGTCAGCATTACACAGGACAGAAATAACTTCTGCACAGATTTGTGGAATTTGAGCAAAATACGAAAATGCTGTAAATTACTTTAGAAGGTCACCCGTTTTGGACCACCATTCGATCATATAGCCCAGTTTTTCGTCGTGTTCCATGTGCGGATCGATTTCGATGGGACGGTACTTGTGATACAAATTGCGTTGCTCCAGTATCACATCGGGAGGGATCGATTTGCATTCGTTGAACATGCCAAAGCTCGTCAGCACCTTCTCTCCGTTGCTAAGACGCTGCTTGGTGATTGTGTAATCGAAATCCGTCACCACCTGCAGCTTCTCCGTGCCACCGTTCACCAACTCGTTCAGCATCATCTCCACCTTGGCTGGGTCGCGAATTTTTACATGGTCCCGCTGGAGGGCAGCCACTTCGCTCAGTTGAAACTTAGCCTGTCCCACCATTATGCTTCGCCGAAGGACCACCTTCCACAGCAGAATGTTTCCGACTGGCTTGTACACGAAGTGGCGAACCGAAAAAGCAATTCGCCCACGTCGCCCTACTGGTCACTCGTTTTGGTCGGTACCAGAGTAAACAGCTAAAACCGCGATCCGTAGGTGCCGCCGTGCACTGTGTGGATGTACGTAGCCGGACAGGAGAGGAAATGAAAATGCTATTTTTACGCAGACCCTCGCAGGATTTTCGTGTAACCTGACGCTTTCGCTCGGGAGAGCAGCCGTTCGTTGACAACTTGTTGCACTTCACCTTGCTCAATATACGACCGAGAATGCACGAGATTGTTTTGAAGCAAGAACATAAAAACAACAAAGCAATAGGGTACCGAAATCGCAGCGCATGGAAGGTCGCTTTGCCACGGTGATAGTTTTTGACGCATATAAACAGCGTACGATCAAAAACTGTTGCACAATTGCGAGACTCGAGAGTTGGGAAGAAACCCAACGCAGGGATAACTATCGAAGCACAGGCACAAGGTTGTTTGTCCGCAGTTCGGAAACAGGCCAGCAACTAAACAGGATGGTTTTCACTTTCTTTTGACGAATCGTGCGCGTATACACCAGAAGGGCTGATCTGATGTAAACAACAAGGCTTACCAAACTGGTCTGTCAAACGCACATCGTACGTTGCTTGGAAACCAGCTGATGTGCCGAAAAGGATCTAATGAGATGACAGTTGTAGACTCGGTAGAGTACAGTAACTTTTGTTCTTCAACATCGATATCGGAACCAACTTTTTCGGAGGACAGACTAAATATACTTTACCAAAAAAATGTTTGGAAATCATATCTATTGATCATTATTCCAATGCAAGCTACTGAAGGATTTTTGAAAGGAGTCTAAAACAGAAGATAAGCAGCTAGCGAAACAATACGATGTCTACGAGAACAGTACAGCGTGGACGTGGATCAATCTGTTTACAAAACACGTCCCAGCTGGGCTCCCTAGGGAGCTCCTACCTACCGCGTTGTCTGTAAGAAAAAAAGACCAACTGGTTGACCTTGACAGTAGAACATTTATTTGTCCCTTTTCAAGTTTTGGCCCCGTTCTACAAGGGTACGCGTTTTAAACCTGAAAACATTATAGTATGCAATTTACGACTATCGCATCGCTAATTAGGCTTTGGCGATGATCATTTATCACGCTGCTCATGGCTTTTTAGTGTCTTCTTCGTTAGCAAAAACATTATCATCGTCTGATTCCATGTACGGTTGGTCCGAACAGTCCCTGTACTCCGTGAGCATTGGGTTTGCTAGCAATTGCTTCGGAAAACTTTGAAGTAGATAAATCCAACACTTCATAACACTGTCGTCATCGCATCTCCGAATCGACTCCGTGCGCCGTGCATACAAGCGTGGGTAGCCTTCCACGACGTCGAGCCGGTCGAGCATCCGTTCGTCTATTTCGTATATTTCCCCACTGACTAAATGCCCCGTTCCGGGTACATCGAGCAAAAAGGGAATATTGAAGCGCGAGCCGATAACGAGCGGATACCGGATAGTGGTGGTTCCCTTCGCGATGAACTGCGCCCGTCCATTGGCCATATTAGTCAACCAGTGGTGGTTTGGTTCGCCTTGCTTAAGCGTCCCATAGACGAAGACACGACGTAGTGCAGTCGACATTATCAAACCGTTCGAATTCCGCACACCGTACACGAGATGACTTCTGACCCAGGCCAAGCCCACACGAAACGCAACAGTAGCAATCTAGCGAACGTCAACACGGCCACAAATCCAGCCGGCTGCTATCAGCAACCGGCACGAACCTCCACTAGATGGTAGCTCCAGCGCAATCTCACTAGCCTTTGCGCGATGACACTTTGACAAGCGAAAAGAAAGCATATCTTGTGATGAGCAGGAAGGAAAACGTGTTCTTTGCGACCACTTTCTGGTGACATAATTTTATTTGATGCTTACTCGTTAGCTAACCGGCAACTGGGCCATCTTTTGCAGTTGATGTTGTAATATATCGAAAACATTTGATTCATTATCATTATAAGAACATGTATGCTTAAGTACCAGTTTGATTTTCACGTTGTACCTCACGTAAAAGAATACTTCAAGCAACATCGCACGCTCATATGCGATTGATCGCTGCCCATTTAGATTTTCTCGCTAATCGTCGCCCTTGAGAAGTTCCTCGAAGATGTTCACCTTTCCAGCTGGCCTCCTAGAGTACGGTTTATCCAGCGTGTTCTTATACTCCGTCAGCATCGGCAGCTTCAGCAACCGGTCCGGGCAGTTGCGCAGTAGATACAACCAGCACGGAACATTGCCACCTTCGATGCCTACGTTGATATCCTCGATCTGGCGATCATACAGCTTCCGATAGTCCTCCAGTACGTCGAGCTGCTCGAACAGTGGATCGTCAACCTCATAGATTTCGCCAGTTACATAACTACCGGTTCCCGGTTTGTCCAGCAGAAAGGGGATATTGTACCGGGTGGCGACGATCAACGGGAACCGCCGATTGGTCGAACCTTTGCAGATGAACTTGGCGTACCCATTGTCTGCGTCGGCCAGCAGATGGTGGTTCGGTTCGCCGCGCTTCAGTGTACCATACACAAACACGCGCCGCAGAGCTCTTTGGGCCATTTCGACAGTTTTTTCGCTTCTACGTTTTCACAACAGGTTTAGGACGTTAAGGAACTTTGTTTGAGGAACTCGATCGGAGTACTGGAGGCACAGTTTTGACTAGATACAATGTATGTGGTTCCAAAATTCTAAACGAAACCTGTATAAATCAGAGGTAGTTAAAAAACACGCACAAGAAACACACTTCCAGTTATGACACCGTGTCCCGCGAAACCATGAAAAAACTCTAACGATACTGGTAACACAAGCTCACTATCGCACGAACGAACGATCGAATGCAACTGATGAAAGTCAAATAAGAACCAAATACAAACGATATCTGTTATTTCCAGGACACTGGATCCGCAGCCACCGTTGGATTCTTCTGTACGCTACGATGGACGTTTCACGGCAGGACCAGGACACACCGGTTTTGGGTCGTTCTTCTGCCAAACCGGTTAGGACAATGTTCGACGTCACGGGCTAGGTTGCATTAGTTCACGATCCGCGGCAATTTTATCAAGCCATCGGTTGACAGTTCAGTCTGGCGATGGTGTGCGTTTGTTTCGTGCTACCGTTCTACTTGTATTTATATATTTCTTTTTTTGGAATGTCGTATTTTCGAGCTCCATTTTTACATTAGTTTCTACTCGCTTGCAACCATCATCTTTTCTTTTATTTTGAAAAAAAAGAGAAAAGAAATGTTTCGTTATCTCACGCAAAAATGATTGAGCTTCTCTTATCGAGTAATTGAACATCACTTTTGAAGCTATCTTCACAATGATAATTATGATCTTCATTACTCTACACAAGCTCACTCGTGCTTAAGATATGGTTATCGTTTTCTGGACTTCCACTGTATAATACGTGTATTTCCCTTTAACAACCCTATCTACTTTGATGTAATCCAATTGGGCGAAATCGTATTTTCAAAATTTTGAAAATTAAGACAACAATTTAAGCCACCATCGAGTACACTTGTCTGTTTATTTCATACATTTATATCAACGGATTAGCGCAAAACTCTTGCTAAGCCAATGGAACATCACCACAAATATCGCTTGCCATGAGACTTTTCTTTTAATTTCTTGCAAAAATGTATCTAAAATTATATATTATTACTAACCACCGCCATTTGCGCTTTGTCTAAGGATACGCCCCAACGAGCCTTGCTGAATGGTCCGTATTCCGTTAGCTACAGCATTTCTTGTTAGAATTTGAGGTGTCCATTATCGTCGATGAGTCCTTTTGCCAGCAGCTCTCCATGATGCTTCGATTTCATGTGCACACTGCGCGCCTTATGATGCGCGAAGGACATTCCACAGAACCGACAAGTAAGCGGCTTCTCTCCGGTGTGCGTCCGCATGTGCACGACTTTGTGCGTAGCCGTGCGAAAACGCTTGTCGCAAAGGTCGCATTTGTGTGGTCTTTCGCCCGTGTGCACGTTCAGGTGCTTGTTCAGTGTGGTGCGCATCAGGAACATTTTTCCGCAGATTTGGCACTCGTGAGTTTTCTCTTGCGTGTGAGTCAGCTTATGGCAGCGCAGTGTCCCCGCGAACAGGAACGCCTTCGGACAGAGATCACATGCGTACTTACGCTCGCCGCTGTGTATGCGCATATGTCCCTTCAGATTGTTCTTCTCCAAGAAGGCTTTACCGCAGACATCGCAGTTGAAGTCACGCTTCCTTAGGTGGACACTGTTGGTATGCGATTGGAGTTTGTTACGCGAGGTAAATCTTTTCGGGCACTGGTCGCACTGGTGCGGCCGAACGTCATTGTGTATGACCAGATGTGCTTTAATATTGTTTACCATTGACCCGCAGATGGGACAAACGATCTTCTCCTTGTTGGTCGGTCTATCGTTTTTCGCTTCCTCTTTTTTAGGTGCTTGTCGTCGTGCGCGAGACTTTCTTCCAAATGGGTCCGCTGGCTTCTGATCTGCAGCGCATTCCTCATCTCGACGATCCTGTTGCTGATTCCGAGAATCTGGTTGTTTATCATGGACATGCTGCTCTTGCGCACCATTGTCTTTATTAAAACCGACGGTTTCCTTGAACTGTTCTAAAAATTGTTCCTCTGCTTCAAGAAACTCTATTACCTTTTCTGCCTGAGAAAATTTCAATGGGTCCTCTTGTTTTATCCTCTGCTCTTCATTACATCTTTCATCTCCGCGGCCCTCCTCCTGATCCTGATTATCCGGTACTTCATCAACGAAATGCTCTTCTTGCGCGCCAGTTTCGACAATCACATCCTCTTGTTCCAAATGTTCGTTTTTGACTACATTCTGTTCTACGCAGCTTTTATGTCGCGTTGCGATGGGGAGTTGCTGGACATGTTCCGGTTCCTCTTCTGCGGTGCAGCTAGCAGACAGGCTCACGTTTAATTTTGCAACATTGATCTCCTGTGGCAGCTGGTGGGAATATACAATATAATCGCTTGAAGATCACTTTTCGGGTTTGTTTTTTACAACTTTACCTTCCGTAGTATTTCCTCACAATCTTTTCTCGTCGATTTCAATTTCCTTTTTCTCTTACGATGCACCTTCAGTTTCTTCTCGACAGTTTCGGGATGCGGGTTATTAATCTCCTTGTGACTCGCAATACTGTTTTTTACACGCTGCAAAATGGCAAACGACTTGTCGCACTTTTGTTTGAAATTTGTAATTATGTACAAGTTATGCTCGCAACGCTCACATAGAAAATTCGGCAGAGCATCATGCTTGTTAATCTGTAACAAAATTAAACGTTTCTCGTGAGATGTTGCAGTATCGTTCAGGCCAGCCACTTACTTTAACGGCTAATAAATCTAGGGCGTATTTCACAAAACGGGGCAAATAGAACAAATTTCTCCCCTGCACCTCAGAATAGAGAGACACCAGCCGCTTTTTGGACAGGCACAGTCGGCAGAGGCGATCAAAATTGTCCGCATAGTACTGAAGTTCACTAAGCTCCTCCTGAGGTTCGCCTTCTTCTACAGACTGTACGGAAACAAGCGTAGCCATTCTGAAGTAGTAAAATCTGCAGTATCGATTTTAAGATTCGCAATCGATATGAACATTGTTAAACATTCGGCTATTTCTATTCGTAGTCTCTTTCCGATCGTGTAATATGCGGCCCGGAAGTCAACGGGACTTCATACCCGGTCCGTCTAGTTCAGAGCTTGGATCTTAACTCCCGCTATGCACGGGAAACCATATTTCACTTCTTGTTCGAGGCTGAAAACATAAACAAAAACATATTAGGCGCCCCACACTACACCCTGACGGAAATGTACGTTTATAGTGTCTGGTAGAGTTCGAGTTGAGTTTATGCTCTATTTAAAAAAAAGGATTATCTGACAATTCTATTGCCGCCATTATCTAAATGTTAGCAGTCGTGTTGAAAGAACAAGGAGTTTTCGCGCATTTACCCAGAGATCTTATTTACTTCACAGGCCACAGGCACACGGTCTCGTTTATTAGGTTTTCTCCTATATTAGAGTCACCTTTACCCTTCTCCTTTGGCATACGATGTCCCCTATTTATCTGGATGGAAAACGAAAACTATTCCCTGCTTGTGGAAATAAGTACAAACATGAACATACTACAGCAGTGCTCACTCAAAGTTAGGGAGGAAAAATCTATCATTCTTGTTTCCGCTAGATGTGTTTTGCGGAGTGATAGTTCCTGGAATACTTGATTACGTTAACACACTGCATAAACGACACCATTACTTACCTGACAAAAGTATTAGAGCAGAAAAAAGTAACGCATCACAGGATGACACGAAGCAGATGTAAAAAAAAATGTTGTACCAGTTTATGATTTTCGTGCTGTTTAATTGCAGTTGTCCCCTTCTTTCTACTTACAAACTAAACGCAGCTTATACCCTAAACACTAACAATCAACACTGTTGATTGGAACAAAGGGGACAAAAACTCTAGGATTTACACTCATTTCTTGCTCACCGTTCAAGCATGTTTCAGGCATTAATCATCATCGATTACAATCACAGATTCAGGGATGCATGGGGTCGCCGACAAGAGGGGTTGAGTTAGGCTAGCGTCGTCTTCGGCAGAAAGCCCAGCTTTTAATCGCTTCAACTTTTCCTGATTCCTTTTGACGAGCTTCAAAGAATTGTTCTTCCCGTCAAGGAGCATTTTCTCACGCTTCTTCAGTGCGTCAATGGACGCTACAGCCTGTGGAAAAAGAGTCGAAGGGAGAGCAATTGTGCATAACTAGTCATTCTATTAAATGTGGTTAATTACTGCAAAAAAAAAGAGTAATAAAGTACCCACCCGGTCAGCGATTTTGTAGCATTCCTTCTCGACATAACATTTCTCCTTCTCATAGACTACCTTTGGGCAGGTATAGACAGCCAGCTTCAACAGAAGAAGTCTCTCGTAGATGGCAGGATGACCTTCTTGCATTTCCTGCACTTCCTCCGGCTTCAATACATCCACGATACCATCACTTGTGACGACCTGTCGCGCAAACCAGCAGCAGGAGTTTTAATTTCACAGGGCTCTTATTTAAAACCGAATTCCGCATTACTTACGCTATGCTGGTTGATTATCTTTGTCAGGTCTTCGTGAAATTCCAGTGGCTTCAACCGTTGCACGAACTTCCACTCGATGTTGAGATCGAACGGTATATACGTGTACGTGTTCCGCTGGATAAACCTGAACAAAAAGTATGAAGAACGCAAATGAAAGGTACATATCATACGTTAGGGGAATACGTATTTCGTATTCGTTACTCACTCGTTGACCAGCGCGATGGCATCCTCCATGGTTGGCACTTTCACGAACTGCTGCTGGCTGGTCAGCTCTCTCATGCGGATGATCACTTCGTTATCGACCCGCACGACCTCAACGAGCCCGAGTCCGTCAATATTCGACTTCAGTACGCCCCTCCTGTGCGGTCTCTTCAGCAGAAAGGCCTCCGCGGCGGGCGTCAAACACTTCACGTCGGCCCGGCCGCTCGAGCTTCCCCCGGATGAAGAACCGCTCGCTTCGGGACGCGATATAATATGTTTTGTTCCTGCGCTCGTGAATGGGGGCGCCCGCGGAACAACTTTCATTCTAGGGAGTGTCACCTTGGATGTCGTGGGGACTTGTGGGGAAATCACCATGGTCGCGGTGGCCGTCGTCGTCGCTGGCGCCATTACCGCAGTCGTCGCTGTGGTCGTTGCGGGTTTCGAGGTAGTGCCGAGTGTCGCTTGTTTCAGCAACTGCGAGCTATCTTTGGCTATCGTTGAAGTGGAGGGTCGTTTCTTCGTCAGTACAGGCACACCCGTTGCAGGATTGAGCTTGCGGTCTTTCTGTGATGGTACCGATGGTGCTGGTGGAGCGACCATCGCTCGACGGCCATTTGCAACTCCAGACACGGTCTTACCGACAACATTACCTGTATCGTCATCATCATCGATGCAGACCACGTCCTCGTCTGTATTTGTTGGCAGGAGCTTTTCTAGGGGCTTTACAGTCACCACCCCCTTAGAGATCGTCGGCTGCACGACTGGACGCGTCGTAACACTCATTGCTCTCGTGGGTAAATTCCGTTGGCCCGACGGATCTCCTGCTCGCAGCCACCCGTTGGCTTTTCGACGGACAGTAGTGTCCGGTTCATTGCCCAGAGGTGTTTGTATCCCTTTTGGTGTTTTGAATGACTGATCCAAGGCCGGATGCGGCAGGGACATCCTTGCGATGGAATTACGCCTTGGCACGCTGGCGACAGTCTTCGAGAGGAGGCGCTGGCTCGGCTTGTCGACGGAAGTTCGGGTGGCGCTGCCTTCACAAGCGATCGGCGTAGATCGGCGCCCAATCTTTGCGGAACTAGTGGTCCCCTTGGGGCCGTCGATCGACTTCCGCTTTCTGCCAACATTGCCGTCTGCCGCGAGGGCTAGTGTTCTGGTGTTCTGCTCGAGACATTCTAGCGTACGCCTCTCCTCTTTCGTTTGCTGCATCGTCTTTTCGACCAACCGTAAAAGATTGAGTCGCTGGACGGTGTCAGGCGCATCGGGCGCCGCCTTAGTGGTGCTCGGCGGCGTTTCACCATCGTCGCCCTCCTTGTGACTGCCGCTCAGGGTCAGTAGCTGTGCACGGATACGCGTCACCATGTCTTCGGCCTCGCTGACGTGCTGCAAAGCCGCACTAGTAGTGGGGCATTCAGGCGCGGGATCCTCATCGTCATCGTCGAGAACAACAATCGGCTCACCATTATGGATGCGTGCTACCTTTTCCATCGACGGCCTCGGTTGCTGGCTGTTGTTCAGATTCCGTTTGAGAAGTGACCGCTGCGTCCCGCTGGCACCTTCCCCGCCGCCATTCCGTGCCGCGGCCACTGCCGCTTCCTTTTGTTCTGCCTTGGCAAGTACGTCCTTTAGCGTACCGGGCGTACCGTGCGTATCGATCCAGCAGCCCGTCGTCCTTTCCTTGGCATTCACGTTGATCGTGTTCGCCCGCTGGAACTCCTCCCGCGTGCACAACTGTCCGTCTACCATTTGGCACAATATAATATCGACCGTATGCTGCATCGCCGGGAAGGGCCCTAGGAATACCGCCAGACCCTGTTCCGGAATGGCGTACAAGCGAGGAATCGACTGTGCCACGTCCGGGACCCCTTCGCTGTCGCCTTCCTCCCGGACGAATGGAGCCTGCATGCAAACTGCTGTTTTCTGCTTGTTCGCATTAAGTATCACGGTCATGATACGACTGTACGAGACGCAGCTCTTCCAGCTCGGTATGTACATGTCGCTGAAGTCGTTGGTAATCTTCAGCCTCATCCAGCGGGTATTTTCACTGTTTGCGTTTGCAGTTTGCGGCGCCCCAGATTCTGCCGGTGACTGTGCCAGCGTCGAAAGTATCTGCACTAGGTACGTGGCGACGAAAGGATCACGCGTGCAGATTTCCACGTTTGATGATGTTCTATTCGCCAGAGTGGCCGATCGTAGGATTTCTTTGCCAGCCGCTGTGCCTGTTTTCGCATTGCCCAGCTGCTTTGACTTAGCGGCTGCAACGGCTTTACTGTAGTGGTCTCGCAACCGTTCCTTAACTTTCACACTGCCCTGAGTAGACGGTTCGAGTATTATATTAGAATTGCTAGCGTTCGGCTGACCACGTCCCGTATCGACGAAGCCACAGAAGTACCAAAACATGTCACTTCCCAGCAGCATCAAGCCCAATTGGTTTGTTTTCACGTTGTCCACCTGCTGGATCAACATCTGCAGCAGCAGGGAAGGCCGTCGCCGGTTGGCACCGGACTCCATGCTCGTTGCGAACGTCGAGCGCCGCGCGCTAATAACTTCCCGCACGGTCTGCGTTGACGGCTTGCAAAATTGATCCGCGCTGCTACTGATTACCGTGCGCTCAGTTCCGTTCGAGAATACCACATCCAACACATCGATTTGGCCGAGCACGAACGCGTTCAGGATCAGCTTCCAGCGGCAAATGTTCATGATGCCTAGCTTGGGACGTACGTTCAGTTTCGACCGACAGAGCATTTCGTTGATGTGTCGCATCAGCGAGACGAGCTGATAATCCGTTCGCTTCACCAACACTTTGTGCTGTGCCGATACTTCCGGTGATAATGGGGAGGACGAACTCGAATCCGAAGTCGAGGAATGGGACGAGTTCTGTGCATGAACCGGCAATGAAACGCCCTTATGCGCCGGTTGGGTTTGTGGCCTTGGTATTTGGACGATGTAAGTCTGCCGATCCGGGTAGAGCGAGACCCATGTGGGTGGCTTCCCCGTCTGGAAATCTACACTCCTAATAAACGTTTTCAGATCGCCACAGATCACTAACTTTTTCGTACCATCGACGAGGATGTTGAGCTGCGGGGAATTATCAATGTTCTCCTCACTATCCACTAGATCGACATAACAGAACTGCTGGTTGACGGTTCGTTTTGTCGTTGGCTTAGTAATGGTATCTGTCGATTTTTTGATGCTATTGTTCTCCCTGTACATAATTCTTTTCAACTCGGCCACCGTGATGCTCCTGTTCTGCTGCCCATTTTCTTGCCTCTCGCTGAAATTTGGATTGTCGTTTTGCGTCACGACTTTCTTCACACTCTTCGGGGATGTAATCTTTGTGCGAACGATGGAGGGGGCTGGTGGTGATTGTGGTGGTGGAATACGCTTGATAATAAGGTTAGAAATGCCAGCCTTGCCTGCGGCGTTTTTGGGCGGTTGCGAAACAATCGTGTACTGAGGAGCATCACATGGAGGCTTCGGTGAAACAAATGGCTCACTCCGGCGTGCTGCTACCTTTAGGGACGACGCGGAAGATGTAGACGATAGGGATTCCGATGATGGAAGCCCATCTTGAAAGACACAGAACGAAGCTTTCTCTCTGGCCGCAATCGAGGCGCGTCTTTTTGGCAATGATGTGACCCTGGTTGCGACCGAGTCCATTCTAACAGCCACAGAAGCCCGACGATGGTGTGTCACCTCGTTGAGGGTTTTCGTTTTCTTCCCCTTCGTAGCTTTCTTCTCGAACGGTGGTTTGTAGGATTCCTCCGAACTGTCACGCTGCCGACGGCGGAACGCAAGGTAGCGTGAGGGCGTGTTGGCATTGTTGAATTGCAACGGCTTTGTCACCTTCGGCGGTTCCATGTGGTTGTACGCTTCGGCGTGAGGCTTTTCAAATGAGTACAAACGCTTCCGCCGCGTATCGTACAACGCCGCCTGGGACGACTCAAAGTGGCTGGCGTTTACCATTTCCACACCGCCCAGTTTGGCAGCAGCCGGACCAGTTGCTGATTTCGTCATCCGACTGGCCGTTGCGGGCGGAATACTTCCCGCCCGACTACTAGCCTTGGATGATGTTGCGGACACACTTTCTTCCCCTTTACCCTGCGCCAGTTTCGATGGTATAGAAATACAGTTCTCCTCCGTAAACGAGAACGGTTTTCCCTGCGTTGCTTTACCACCGCAGAAGCAACGGTACAGCTCGTGCACCATACACCACGGCTCGACGTTGTCCAGCTCCGGCAGCTTGTGCAGCAGGACGTGCGCATGGCGCATCCGTTCGGCTGGGCTCATCGGTACGGCGTGGGCCGGCGGTTTACTGATGATAGCGGCCGACGCCCCGCCGACTACACCACCGCCATTCAGCAGACACTGTACGCTCTTCTCGTTGTAGTAGTCGTCGTACTTTTTCGGCATTTTCTTTTGGCGGCGGGCTTCCGACTCCGAGTTACGCACTACGACCGCCGCATTGTCCGTGACAATTACGGTCGAAGTAAACTGGCGTTCTTCTTTTGCCAGCCTGTCTGTAACGGCTTCGTGCAAGTGCTTCATGTCCGCACTGAATAGAGGCTTTGTTTCGCACTTCTGGTCTTGTTCGATATCCATCTAGAAACACAGAAAGGAACGAAAAGAATACGACAAGATATATATTTCACCCTTTCAGTGCATTTATATGCTGGTCTGTCATTTTGTTGGCCGTGGGTTTGAGCGATAAAGGGATAGATTGAAGTATGGGAACATAGAAATTAAGCACGGAACAATCACATTTTGTTGCAATTTCCTTTGCAGGGCTTTGAACAGTGTCAACGGTGAGCTTGTTTTGTAAACGGGCAGGCATTTCCATTGCTTCTGTGAGGTTATACTACGGTAAGATAAAGGAATTCCCGAACCATTCCTTACTAATCCAAGGGATAGATTTTAGTCAAAACCTTATATCTGCTACCTGCTAGTCTCGTATGGAAACAATCCACATATCGGCCACAGGCCCAGGAAGCTAAATTTAATACACCGACCGACGTAAATCCTCGCATAAGAAGAAGGAGAATATTTGTTTGGTTCGTTCGTATAAAAGCCTATTTTTTGGTTTATTGCATGCTGAGCAACAACCCATGATTGGAAATAACTTGTGAGGCCCGTTTGTTCAGAGGACCCTTGTTAAAGAATGAAACAAGATTGACTAAATGTTGTCCCAAAAACAAATGGAGAGCCTAGAGCTGTTTGTTTTTTCGAGCAACCCGGCAGATTCTATGACCTATAGAAACGAAACTATTAGAAGCCAAAAAAAGTATTTACCTGCACATCGAGCGTGTAGTAATTGCCCACCTTCTTCTGCTCGTAGCCACAGTAGCAGCCAAACACACAATCGATTTGGCTGCAGTGATATTCTAGCAATTCATTGGGGGCCGTAGGGATATGCGATCCAGATAGGACGTCACAGATGCAGCCACGGGCGCAATACTGCGGGTCACATCGCTGCTTCCGGGGCTCCTCGACGGTGCTCCACTTGGACTGGCTAGGGCGTTCGATAATTGTCGCATTGAGACGCTTCATCTCGCGGCTAGACGGGGAGGGGGGAACGGTATTATTGAAATTATACCTGCTGCAATGAGATGATGATGAAGGGTGTGTTGTTTTATGTTTCGCATGTAAAATGGCATTGATTTAGCGTTGATTGAATTGGTTGTTACATTCGTTACTGACATTTAACAAACATGTTCAGCACTACAATATAAGAATTATGGTTTGCTTTGAAGTCTGTATCGTGTACTAAAATAAAATAAAGACACCTATTTTTAAATACTGCGCATAGTTGTTAAAAATAAATATAATTTTTTCGTCTCTCATTAAGACTATCCAGAGATGATGAATTGTTAAGACGTTATTTATATTACTACGATACCACCCCAGGAACTAATAATACATTCAAAACATGAAAATATCACGCTAACATTTGCACGCATGATACACCTAAAAACATTCTTATTAGCTTACCCTTTCAACCCAATAAGGATGGAAGTGTTAAAACTGGAAGAATATACATCGGAAAACTTAATCCATGACATTCATTGATTCTTTGAAACATGGACATCCAAAGTTTGTGCAAAAAAAAAAAAAGCATACGCCAAATGTGATGGTGAATAAAAATAGAAGCATAAAAGGTATAAAACTTACAGCAGTTTCAATTTAGCAGGGTCGTTCGTCTTGCTGCACTCTGCCGCAATCACGGGTGCTGGATTGGGTACTCCTCCATGAGCAGCTTTAGGAGCCTCTTTGGAAGCATCGCCGACAGGAGGGGGAGGAATAAGAGAACTCGCAGTCGCGCATGACGACGATAACGGTGGTGCTGAGACTAATTCTTTAGTTTTGAGTGGTTCATCCTTTCTAGTGTAATTCACATCCGGATCATCCTTCTGGAAAATGTCCTCAGCCAATGCGATCGCCACCGAATCCGTCATCTCGCTTAGTACGTCGGCACAGATCCGCTCATCCTCGTCAACCTCTCCCGGATCTGCACGGTCGATTGCTTCCCGAAAGGCTAGCTTTTCGAGCATCAGCTTCTCGAACCGCCCAACGTCGATATTCACCGTCGATACGGTGGTACCGGGGCGCACTATAAGTCTACGACGGATAAGCATTCTCCGCTGATTGTTCGCATACGGTAACTGAAAAACAAACGACCGTTCTTCACTCGACTGCTCAAGTGCCGCTCCTAGCTCATTGTGTTTTCCCTTCCCAGTTTCCGTAGCCATTGGGACGCGCAAAGTCGACACGGCAAAGCGAGCCCAGTTCTCGGTGATACCGCTGTGGGGCAGTATCAGCTTCAAGAATGGTTTCACTTGCCCGTCTAGCGGACGATTAATTTTGGGGAACACTTCCAGCTCCACCGGGGGCATATGAAACACTTCCAACGGTCCCAGATAAGGGTCTTCTTCGAACGGTGTAAGTTGCAAGCACTTGGAGGAGAGCGGACCGGGCTTGAGGTGCGGGTAGGATAGATGCGTCCGATAGTCTTGCGCATCGGGAAGGAGTTTCGGCCTTCGCCTCTGCCTCATCCCCTCACCATCGTCATCATTGTGCACCGGCGCGTTTGGTGGAGGAATATCCAGAGTCAAGTTCTCCGGATACTCCGGACAACGGCAATTGCTGATGTAATGATAACGGCAGCCACCTGATGCCAAGACCGGACTAGAGAAAATTGGCTTCCGCGTGATTAGCCGCCGGGGATGATTTCCCCCGCAGCCAGCCATTTTGACCGTTCGACCGTCGATGGTGAGCGTCTGGAAGTAGTAACAATCCTTCGCCGTGCGCAACCAAGCAAGCGCTTTCCAGGTGTCACGGGTGAACGGAATCGGCTGGTCCTGCAGTTCCTTCATGCGCTGGAAATCGTGCACGACGTCTATGTTTCTGTTGCGCTTTTCGATGAAGTGGTAAATTTTCGACTCATTATCGATCATCAGATACCGGACGTCGTTCTCCTTCTGCAGCAGGATGCGTTTCTGGGCGACGGTACGCGGCCGCACCATATCATTCGGACGCTGCGGGCACTCGAGCCGCGGTGGTAACGAACCGAATGAAATGAGACCCACATCGCGGTAGAGGGAGCTCCGTGTTTCGGGCTCTGTTCCGGAATCGTCTGCCGCGTCGATGCTCGTCCCGTACGACAGGAATGGTGCGTACGGCTGCGACTTTTTTACAATTGGCGTCGGTAGCAGCCCTGGCAGACTCGGCTTATCCAGCTTCACCACCTCTCCTTCGTCGAACCCGTAGAACTCAGTTGACGAGTTTGAGCTTGTACATTCCAGGTCGATGTTGAGGCTTTTGTGCAGCTGTCCGAACACTTTCGATACGCGCACCTTTCGGGGTTCTTCCGGTACTTCGATATAACGCGGCCGGGCAGCAATTTTCTTGCGGTCTCGCAAGCAACGACGTGTTTTCCCCCACTGGTCTTCCTCGCTGCCGTTGTTAAAACTGCACGGCAGCAACACCGGCGGCTTCACCGGGGGTAACAGGTTAAATTTATTTAGCAGCGAGTCCACGATGGAGGATTTCCGATTTTCCAATGGCTCCAGAGCTATATCACATGTGTAGGCGGGATCAAGGATGTTACTCTTAGATGCCTCCAGCAAGCTGTAGGATGGCCGCCGGCTATCATCTTTCGAATCCCGTTTGGCTGATGTGGAAAGGGTGCGATCCGTGGATTCTGCTTCCAACATTTCCACATTCTGCGTGCCTTCCATCGAACGCACGGCGGATTCTTTGCTCGTTTCCTTATCTGAATCATTCTTTTCGGTCCGTTTTTCTCGACAAGTTGTACTAGACCGGTCTCCACCATCTTCTGCGGCCTTTTGCTGAGGACTGACGCAGTCGTGGCTTTTTTCGATCCCATTTTGCAAAGCCACCAACGGTTGGGAGCCATTCTCTTTGGTTAATTCAGTTTCCTGTTCCAGCTCTTCTAGACGTTCCTGTAACATCGAGAACAACAGTCGGATCTGACAGTATTCCTTGAAATTTTTCTTAAAGGATTCAAAGGCGCCTAGTCGATCGTCGGTTGTTGTCTCTGGAGTGGATACTCCGCCGCACTTGCTTCCTTCTCCAGAAAATTCCTCAGGAGAGACTTGAACTTCTTCGGTTTCGGCTTTCTCAAGCGTATCTCCTTCTGGCGATCCTTGAATTCCCTCGTAAGATATGAGCACTTCTTCACCAGACGTTACCACCACCGTTTCGAAATGTTCGTTAGGTTTCGGGGCAGAGGCAGCCTTAGCGATTTCCGTACGCTCTCTTGGAATGATATTCTTTGCACCGAGTTTTCGCTTTATCCGCTTTTGAAAGTAGTTCGGAAGTATGGCGCGATGGGTTCCAAACGACGAGTAGGCTCCAAAGATCCGGTGCGTCTTTTCAAGCACCAAGCGACGATTTCGTTGGTGCCCCACATCCAACTTGTCACCACTTGGTACTTTCCTATTCATCCGGAATCAGGAACTGCAAAACTCCCAATTGGTCACTGCAGCCGTAGTGACACCGTTGTACTGAATCGAAAAGAAAAATTAAATGAACACACAATTAGAAATCATAGAGCGTTTGTAATTTTGTCGATTTACACCCAAGTAGCCGCGCAATAGGTTTGTGTGAAAAAAAATGAAATCACCATTGCTGCTGTAGTACCCTTTGCGACAATATTACCTTAGCAACTACGCACTAGCATGGAATATATAGTGAGGATCCGTATCATCAATTAATTCTAATTAATGTTGCTCTTGGATTAATTATCTTCTTTTTTTTTATTGCAATTATGCCTACCGTCAGTCGTAGCTTTTGAGACCGAGCGATGGGTTAACTTTTTCCACATTCATCCATCCATCCACATACACACTTGTAGGTATAGATAATTTTCACGACAGAAGAAGACTGCCGCGGCCTATTGCGATTGATGATACTCTGTTTCCGAAACCAAGTGTACTGACAACTGGTCGGCTAACAATTCTACCACCATGATTTTCCGAGCTGTAATTAAGGTGGGGTCACAAATCGAAAAATGGCGCACCTCATCCTGTACATCGAAACATGTTCGAAAATTTGGGTTTTTTATTCTCTTCAATTCTCTCCTAAATTTAATTATTTAAACTATGTAATAGTTGAAAACGCGACTTATGTGTCCTTAGGGTCGAGGGAAAGAAATTAGAATAAAATTACACACATTTCTCCTAGAACGAGTAGGCGAGAAATATTCAAGAAAAAATATATATAAGATGGCCGTCTGTCATTTCGAACCGCTAATCCTCAAACAGCATTTCGCATTTAGAAAACTAGCTTACTCGAAGTATGCTCCCATGTTGAGGAATGCGCATACCAGACAATATGATTCTATTCTATGAAAACTCATTCATACATGTGCTTGGAAATTAAATCGCTAACAGCGAAGCAGGATGAAAGAAGAACACACGAACAATAAGAAAACACGTTAAAAGGAATCCCATATTTTTCTCACCGTCACAGACTGTTAGTGAACCGCGCGGAAAGAGAGAAACACATACCTGCGAAGAATTCTTGTGGAACAAATCTATAGCATGGTTACTGCAGATGACGGGAACCAAATACCCATTGTCTGGGTACGTGTGCGTATCCGACGATGCACCATCAGCATCCGCTCTCTTTTTTTATTCAACCATTAGTCTTTTATTGAAGGGCTGCCTGTGTCACATTAAAACCATCGCACACTTCTCTACGCCTATCATTGAGCGTCACCAAACATCGGTTTGCAACATGAAGCAATAGCCAAAACTGTACACACCGACTATACGCAGCAGTAGCATCTCGCCATTTTCACAAACCTTCTCAACAACGCACCGGCCGATCGCAAAAAACAGTGGGCAAATGGGTCTGGCGTTAGTTTTTTGCTAGTTTACCCGAACGCAGCGGGCAAACGAATCAAACTACACCAAAGGATGACAGCGACGGGTGCTCGGATAACTGAGGCGGAAGCGTATGTCACATTTTACTTTAATAACAATCACGCATCGTTTGACAACTCAACGATGGTCAAAAACAGAACATTGGCCACGAAAGGAAACTATTCTTCTCGTAATGCAGTGAATCAATACTACACCAACAATGAGATCGAGAGAAAGCAAAGAAAGGGAAAGGGCAGTGTAGAACGAGTGTGGGGGGGGGGGGGGGGGGAGAGAGAGAGAGCGCATCGCAAAACGAAAAAGGACAAGGGAAGATAGAACCGGGAAAATTTAATAAATCTTCTTGAAACGCTGACTGATGTTATTTGAAGGGAAAAAAAATTGAAAAATTACCTAATAATCCACACATACACGTACAATGGATATGTGAAAGAAACGCTATCAAAGAACTTGATTGATATACGTACTTCCTTTCTTTTATCGTTGCCGTACAAAATAACAACTTTTAACCACAACTTATAAGAGACGTCAGGCAACCTGCACTTCTACTATACAACTGAACAAGCAGTTCCGTCTATTTCCATTCTTCCATCCGCCATCTTGTTTTTCAATCGGGCAACACTAAATTGACGATCCTCGAAAGGAGCAAATGGCTGCGCAATTAGAGCTAACAAATCTAGTTGGCACTGTATATCCTGCCACTATATGCTTCAAATAGTGATGTAAAAACTTTGGAGGTAGTAAACTATTCTTCTTTAGATCTTCGTCAATAAGTCAAGCAAAACTGAACGAAACTTCATGGTTGTAGGTTAGGTGTTTCCGGTTCCACGAACGAGACGAATTATGCTGCTAAACATGGCAACCCTGTGCATCACCGGTACGCTTCCTGTTCTATCTCGCTTATATTCCGTACTATAAAACTTTCAGAAAGACTCAACTCTAGAAACGATCTCGTTCTCGATTCTCGAACACTGTCTGCTCCTGTTTGTTAGTTCACCGCAATCCCTCAAGTGCCGTAAATATCACTTACTGCATCTGTTTGTTAACTCGTCTTCGGACGCTGGAGTGGAAATATTCTTTTTCGTCGTACGTAATACAACTTCTGACGATCTGTCAAATGATTAACGAAATGTAAAGACTTTCTTCACGCCAGGGTTTCTTGTGTGGGAATGTATGCATGAATGGGTTTGTGTGCGAGCGTGAATTGTTTGGTTATGTCGTTCCATGGTGGAAAATAATAGGCAATACCGCTTCGGGAATTTCTACAGTTTACCAGCGATTGCCTCAGTATGTAAATTTACGTATAAAAATACGTTTTCGAGTGAAAAGATCCTCAATAACCTTCAACATTAATTGAGTCTGCTTTAAAAAAAAACTGCCCAAAGAGTGACATTTCCAAACGGTATCTTTGAAGGAGTTTCAAACCGGTTTGAAAAGGACTGCCAGCTTGAAAATCCATGGGATGTGTAATAACGCGCCTGATTTGTTTACGAATAGACCCCAGTCAAACCCATAGTCCGGGATTCACACGTCTTTGGCGTTTACATAAAGCGCTTGTGGCTAGCAAAATGGCCTCTGTAATCTTTGTTCAGATCGGAAGTTAGAGATTCTACAGACGTGCTGCTTCTACACACTTTTTTCGGAGTGTCGCTTCTAGTTTTGAGTTATTTTACCACTCATTTTGCCCAAAAGCGCTTCAAATAGAAGCTCATCGTGTAGATGCGATTGCCTCGATCGATGCCGCTTTCGAATGCCGCTTGGCTCCGAATTCCTGTGTCTCGATGTGTGGCCACACGCGAGAACAAGCGACTAAAAGAATAGGAAAGGAAGCGCGTAGAAGCTACCCGTCTGTAAAAGCTCTTATGCTTGCTTTCCGTGGTTTCCGAAAAAACCCACTCCTTGCAATGAAAACAACGGTGGGGAAAGGTCCCTCGTATCAACATGGCATCAACAGGAAGGAGAAGGAGAATCTCAACTCCATTATCCTAAACACGCAGGAACTGTTTCGTGCACGTAGAATCTATGTGACCCTATAGCTTTCGCTTCGTGTAGGTAGGATTTGTGCATATGAATAGTGTATGGTAGTTTTGGTTTTAAGATTTCGTATTTGTTAAATCATTTCAGACGAGCAAGGGAAAGACGATATTCTTCTTCATAATTTAGGTCTTTGTTCAACTAGTGTTTCCTTTTAATAGTTCCGCTTGGACTAGGAGGTAGGTCCGTTCCGTTCCTTGTAATTTACATCTCCTTCGTCTCTACTACAGACTGGCATTGACATGTAATCGGCGTTCGAGCTTCGCACAAACACACTCTCAAAATTGGACCTTGTGTTAAGATTGCTGCACGTGCGCGGGGAAGAGAAGGGGAAAGAGAGTATGAAGCGAGGGACAGAGAGCGAGAGAGATGCGAGTAAAGAGAGAAAGAGAGAGTAAAGAGAGAGGGCGGATCACGAGCAAACTATTGGATCCCGACGTCGATCGCGGGAGCAATAAAGTCTTCTTCAACGCGTTTCGCGTTATTTCCGCCGCGGTCGGTTGGGCACGGTTGGTCCGTCGAGATGCTCGCAATTCGCGGCTGTGCTCTCGGAGGCGAAGGCTATGTTAGAAGAGGTTAACGGTGTTCAACTGGAGTCTTCATTTTCCATTCACCGTTGCCTCAGTAGTGATGTGTTCGGTGTTTTGCGAGTTCGTTTGCATAAACTAGCGGCATACTTGGGAGAAGTTCAGTTATAAAAACAAAGATCTTAGGAAACTCGAAAAGGTATTAATAGTAAAGAGATTGCAACAATCATCAGCACGCTTGGTGACGTAGACGAATTACAACGATTATATCAAATCGAGTGATGTGATCATCCGTCCCCGAAAGCGATCTTCGGGGTCCTTTACTGCCACTGCTATGTTGTGACGTTTTCATTCGCTCGTTACAACCTACAAAAGTGTGGGAGGGGATTACAGTCTAATAATGTGTGCGGTTATTAACAGAATAATATATTTTGCTAAAGCAGCCAACTTCACGAAGAACGTGATCTAATTGTAAACAAATATCGTGCGATATTGATGTCTGAACATTGTGAAATCTAGTGGTCCACAGGTCATATTTAGGCACCGAATGACCTCTGGATCTCCTTTCGCTTCTCCGGGCAGCTTCATCTAACAATCTTCAGTGGAGATAGGATGTATATAGTCCTATGCAGATCGTGATTGCTTATCATCGTGTTTGTATTGTGTTTATTTTAGTATCTTCAAACCTGCTCTCGGAATCGGTTCCACAAGTGTTCAGCCCCGTTGAAAGCAGAGCGGTTTCATTGCCATCAGCTGTGTCGGTTGGCTGGCGTCTGATATGTAATGCGGTGACAAAGGGTGAATGTATTCGGGGAGAACTATGCATAAATTGTTGGCCTTACTTTTCCGGTGTCTTACGTCAGCTCAAACAAGAAGCCGTTGTCGTTAAGGGTTTTTTTTCCCCCCCACTCCGCGGTCAATTCCCTTTCCTACGCGTTCGCTCGGAACCTCGATGGAATAATAGTGCCGTTTTCCTACCGGGTTTGGGGCGAACGAAACATAGCAGAAATAATTCAAATCGCTTGCGGTCCCTCGCCGAGTTCGCCGTACACTTCGTGATCTGTGCTGTGCTGTGTGTGGTGTTGTGTTGTGAGTTCCCGTCATTGGATAATTATTGTTACCGTACACGTGTTCATATTGATCCCACCCCCCAGAGGCACCCTCTGCTGGACTGCATAGTTGTTGTGCACTGTTGTGAACTTGTTGCCAGCCTGCACAACCACAGAAAGCAGCCGAAATTGTAAGCTAACAAATATGGACTTTAAATTATGGTTATATTTCTGTTTAATATTTACTTTAAAGAGAATGTTCTTGGCCACTAGTTTGAAGGGACCGCTTCGAAATGGCAACGGTTTATTTACATTTGTTGTTATGATCTGGCTCACGCTGCCATTGATTCTATATCATCGGAATAGTTTTCCAAGGGCCCGAACGTAGCATTCAATGGCCGTACCAATGTAACTTCTCGCAGAACACGAAGAAGCAAAAGAAGACGTGTTCACAGTGTTCGTGCTCTTGAAATATTTTTAAGCTACACCTTGAATTTCAGAGTACGCCTCCCGTCCGAGTTCAAGGTAAAGTTTTCAAATATTTGAAGGTATAATACAATGTGATCAACGGTGTTTCCTCTTCTTGTTCAGCCCTCAAGAATTACTAGCTTTCTCACGTTTTGGAATTTGAATTTCATTTCGTAATTTTGATTTTTTTCATCCGCGAATCAATCAGTCGAACAACGGTTATTTTTTTCACAGTTTTCACAATCATCTTTTCTTCTTTACATTTTACTTGTAATTGTACTACTCAATGAAATGTGCAGACATGAAACCAGGCTTTGATAGAACATAATTCAATATTTTTTATGTTGTGTATCCGCGTAGAACACTATTTATGTTATATTTTTAAATACTCCCCTGTATTTATCAATCATCAGGACATGGGATCACTCGCTTTTGTATAGG
>JAOEFI010000007.1:3731232-3745326 GCA_034621735.1 Anopheles plumbeus
GAGCCGGGATCTATCGCAAGTGCACGTTTGTCCCTCGGGAGATTGACCGTGCCATTTAACAGCAATTATTGCACTCGGGTGGGTGAGTTTTTCTAATACATTTTAATTTTCCATCGCTAAACCGGCATTCCTGCTTCACTGCTTAATGTTGAGGAGTCTGAATTATTTAAACTTCGGTTCATATGCCATCAATGATCATTCTTTGTGTGCTGGGTTGTGAGTAGAAAAGTCGTCGAATGATGATGAACATTCTAGGCGTCGCGTCTTGGGACCGGCAAATCTTACGACAGTATTCGTCCACCGTTATCGCCCAATTAATCAGATATATCATCTCCGAGGCCGTTTTTTTGAGGCCATGCTGGGGATGAACACATTCTTGATTTAACACGTTTTGGCGGCAACGGCGCACACCATTCTGGAACGATCTACTTGTGTGCGGCCACTTCTATTCTGTCATTTAACGCACTTCCCGCGTGTATCCATTTGGCATAATGAGTTTTGATGGGCTGTCGGATAAGTTGTGGAGAACGGTGCCGATACCGAAGACGTTGTGTTATGCAGGATAGATGGACATAACTATCGTGTAGCATAAATGGCAATCTATGTGTTTGTGGTGCTAACATTCCTTCGGTAATTGAAAGATTGATTTGATCGTTGATACTGAGAGACCGCTCGATCAAGAAGAGATGTTTTCATAATATCGCACAGTTATATATACATGCTCTCGGTAGGATTATATGAAGTTTCTACCAGTTGGAATTATGATAGGTACACTAAAGTTAACAAGTATAAAAATGCCTTAATAACCTAGAGAGGCTCCCAGTCGAGAGCATCGTATTGTAGGCAAGGGCAAACACACCATAAGTTAAACTTATTGCTCGTATATTAGACAACATCTGATGAATGTGGAACCATGGGCGTGGGAGTGTCGCGGGTTTGGAAATCTACGAATGGAAGGTGACAGTTTAAGCTTCCCATCAATGTACAGTAAGAAAGAGGAGAAGCAACTCCGCGCCATATCGATTGAACGCAAACAAAAACACTGTTGAGTGTTTAATTACAGGCGATTGTGGCTTACAGCGTCTTACCGTTGAGTTTGACATTAGAGCGACTTCAAGTTACAGGTCTTCCGCCGTAACGGTTCCCTGGTAATGCTACTTTGAAAACGGTACGAAGGTGAACTGGTCCGTGAAGGATAAAGTCACACCCGTCCCCAAAATTAAATAGTTTTTTTTTAACCACCAACAGCCTTGAACAAACGATATCCTTGGGCCACATTCTCGCCCGTTGCTATCGGTACATTTATTTAGAATACTGGCGAACCGGGCACCAGTGTATATGAGAGTTTTTTTGGCTGCAATCTTCCAGAATAGTGTGTATTTCTGTTTTTACTCTTGATAACAAAAACATTGAAAACAAACTTTTATGAAGTGGTGACCGGACCGCAGCTTTCGACGTGTAGTGCAGTGTTCTGTCACCATTCGAGGTTCGCTATAGTAATGAAGGGAAAATGGTTGTCATTATGATAAGCGAAATGTCAACAGGGGTAGAGAGGAACTAGGTGGCTAGTGAGGGTGGGAAATGCCGGTTCAAAGTGTCTATTGCGTACGCGACCGCCTCTCTCTCTCTCTCTCTCTCTTTCTTTCTCTCTCTCTCTCTCTCTCTCCCTCTCTTTCTCTTCGTTCACTCTTAAGTCGGTGGAGCAAAGTAGAAAAAAGGAACCAGGGCACACACAGAACCGTACCAAGCCAAATCGCACCTGCAGTAGCATATATACGCGTCGCGCGCGGTGTGTGTTATAATGCCTTATCAGTTCGGGGTTCCCGTGTTGCGGTGGGTTTAGTTTGTTTTCAGTATTATTTTGACTGTCGGTGCGATCGTACGTGTTCGGCGCAAGAATTCCGTAATCGAGCAAACAGTGGCAGATCGGGGCGCGCGTATCGCAAACAGCAATAACAACAGCAGGACCACTGTATAGGCGACTACAGTGGCTACTAGTAGTTGTGCTAGCCACCGCCAGTCGTCACTCGGACGCGGCGCGTCCTCGAGCGCTCGATCCTAGCAGTCGGCCACCGAGACGGGCACACGTGGGCACGTGCGTGAGAACGAGAAGGCAACGCTTACTTCCTAGCACGATGGATGCCACTTACAAACAGAAGAAGATCCACCGCAGCATATCGCTGCTGCTGCGGGACATTGGTAGGTGAGGGTGACGAAAAAAGCAGCTTGGAGTTGCAAGAACCTGGCCCCGGGCTAAACAGTCACCCAGAAGTGCGCGCCCGGAAAAACATTGCAGCATTGGCCATGTTGAGTTGATCACTAGAAAGTTGGATCATCGGTGACTTACATCGATCGATAATGGTTGCAGTTTTCCGCTGATGCGATATCCTACACCATGCCAGCCGTGCAGTTCACGTCGGGCCAGTGAGTCCCCTCGGTGGACAAAGGGTTTCGGTATCTAATCTTGCCGGGCAAACTGTTTCGTCACCCAGCTCCCCATGCCTTCTTCCCGCGCAGGAGACGCGACTGATAGCGTTTGCCTGTGATGATTGTATCATTATTCTCACCCATTCTATCAGGTGCGCCTTATCTTGGTCACAGACTGATGTAAAGTGTTGTACTATGTGCCGGAAAACGCGCGCCCGAAAGCGGGGGGGGGGGCGAAGAGAGGCACCAGTTTGTACAGATGATAAACGATCGGTGAAGGAAATTGGGGAAGACAAACGCTTTTCTTCGCGTACCCCACACGCGTGCGATGGGTGGTGGGTGTGTGCGGTGCACCGGATGTGCTGAGTTTTATGCCTTCCGGATGTCCTCCTATCGCACTTGCTTATCGAAGTTGATCTCGAAACCGTGGCATTGAATCTTATGCTGCCATTTCGGGGTGCCGATTACGTGACCGCAGAACGCATTCTACGATAAGATTGGAAACCCCTTGCAGTGGAATGTGACACACTTTCGCGGACGAAGGACAGACAATGGCAGCATGTTGTACGTTTACTATTTTATAGTAAAAAATAGTGCTGAAATATAAGAATGAGTACCACTCTATATTGTTCTATTTACCCAACATGTTTCAAGATGTTTCAAACAACAGGAACCAATTGCAGCAATCGATGCTGCACAAACAAAATCAGTTTGCTCAGTGATAGCAATGAGTGTAACGTGCACATTAGTTATCAAGGGAATGACTAGATAAAGTGACATGCGTGCAATTGGTGAAATAATGAAACGGTCGAAAGTGATAGGCAAGATGGACTGTTAAATCTGTGATTATTGTATACAAAATCAAGTAGTTGTTTAACATCTAAAGTAATCAATTTGTTTAGTTTGGCCGAAGAAGGAGCCATTCAAAGAGGCGGTTATCGATGGCCGTTGCTGACTAGGAGTGTCGAAGGAGAGATCGTGGGTTGGGTGCAGGAGAATTCGCACATATAGAGATATGGTACCATTAGAAAAAGCTAACCCTTGGGATTCTAAAAGCATCCCTTACACATCATCATGTCTCCAGTCACGATCGCGTTCATCAGCCCTTTCGAAGACAGTGTTTCCTCACACAAACCCGTTTCCCTCTGTTGTTGTGATAGATCAGATGTCGATGGACGAGATCGGTACCTCAAATCCAGCGCTGAACTGCGACGACACGGCCACGGCTTCCAACTCCACCGTCCGGGTAGATCATCCGCGTGGCCACACTGCGGCCTGTGCCGAGGGAGGTGGGGAAGGATGCAGGGGCGGTTGCAGGGAGCACGATGCCAGTCTGGCCTGCTTCTCGATCCGCAGCGAGCCGGAGGAGTACGATGAAAACCTGGACGCACCGGACTCGGTCACCTACCTCTCGATCGGTGGCAACAATCCAGTGCTGGTGATGCGTGAGTCCGACGCAGACAGTGTTTCGCCGGCGTCGGAGATCCCGTACAGCTACGTCTACAACGCGCCGGTGAAGTTCGAGTCGATGCGCCGGCACATCTTCATTCCCGGGCTAGAGGTCAACGTCGAGATCGTCGACTACGAGCGGAGTCTGACGTCGCACGTGCTGAATCCTAACTTGTAAGAAACAGGGCCGCAACCGCATGCGCGCAATACCAATGTGGCGTTTCTCTTCGCCGATAGGTACACGGTGAAGCTGACACACGGTCCGTTCTCGTGGACGATCCAGAAGCGCTACAATCAATTTCGCAACCTGCACCAGCAGCTTAAGACGTATCGTACCTCGCTGCACATTCCGTTCCCGACGAAAAGCCACAAGGAGCGACGGGACAGCTTTCGGAATATGCACACCGTGCATCGGACTACGGCATCGGTAAGAATTTGTTTTCCGCAACAATTTCGGTTCGGTTTATCGATTAGTAGTTTGTTTTTTGTTTGTGTTGGAGACTGCAATGCTCTAGTCCATGGCAGTGGAGCGCGCTGTCACTTGGTGAATGATGCCATAAAACCGACGGTATATAAATACCCGCGTGCAGTGTTTTACAGTTTTTCATGTTTAACCCCTTTTTGGCAAAGTCTCTATAATCAAAAAAAGAAAAAAATATTTCATGTTTATCACCCTCAATTGTAGCCCGCCATGCAACAGAAACTCGGGAAGCCGCTGAAAAAGATGAAGAAAAGCGCTCTCCCTCGGTTCCCACTGAAACCGGACTCCCTTGTGCCATTCGACGCCATCCCGCAAAGGATCAAGCAGCTCGAGGAGTATCTGTACAACTTGCTCAACATATCGCTGTACCGCAACTTTCATGGGACGGTAAGAAGCCCACCGTCGGGCCGAACCAACCCATTCGGTAATCGACTCGTTCGCTTCCCTTTCGCAGATCAACTTCCTGGAAGTATCCCACATTTCGTTTATCTCCGTGCTCGGCGAAAAGGGCAAGGAAGGTCCGATCAAGAAGCGCACCGGCTCGACGCGCTCCGGTCAGTCGGGGTGCAACTTCTGTGGTTGCCTCGCCAGCGGCTGCTGCGTTCGGTGTAGCTACTTCTGCACGGACGTCCTGTGGAGCAAGTGGCGCAACCGGTGGTTCTTCGTGAAGGAAACCTGCTACGGGTACTACAACCCGAAGGATGGCGTTCTGCGCAGCGTGGTCCTGTTCGACCAGGGCTTCGACATCTCGTCCGGCATGTACAGTACGGGCATGCGGAACGGGCTGCAGATCGCAACCAACTCGCGCTACCTGGTGATCAAGTATCCGACGCGCCGGACGGCCAGAGAGTGGATATCGTACATGAAGGCGGTCGCGAACGGGAGCGCGCGCGACTTCACCCTAACGAATGCGCACCAGTCGTACGCACCGTCACGACCGGGTGTCCAGGCCGGATGGTTTGTGGACGGAGCGGGCTACATGAGCGCGGTGGCCGACGCGCTCGAGGGTGCGACGGAGGAAATATTTATCACCGGTTGGATGATCAGTCCCGAGATCTACATGAAGCGCCCAGCGATCGACGGCGACTATTGGCGGCTGGACAAGATTCTGAAGCGCAAGGCGGAGCAGGGCATCAAGATCTTCGTTTTGCTGTTCAAGGAGCTGGACTTTGCGCTTGGCATCAACAGCTACTACAGCAAGCAGCGGTTAGTGGGGCAGCACGAGAACATTAAGGTATTGTCGAAGGGGCTTGAGTCATCGGCTAACGCGTCGCGTCACCTCGTAACCGTATTTCACATACAGGATTGTCGTGTTTCGCTCAGCTTGAAATGTAACTATTGTTGAACTAACCGACCATTTTTTCTTTCTCACTTTCACTCGACAATAGGTCCTCCGTCATCCGGATCACGCTAAGGCGGGTATTCTGTTCTGGGCCCACCACGAGAAGCTCGTGGTCGTCGACCAGACGTACGCGTTCGTGGGCGGTATCGATCTGTGCTACGGCCGGTGGGACGACTACCAACACCGGCTGACCGACCTCGGCAGCATCTCGTCGTCGACGAGCAGCTCCGCCAACAACACCACCACCCGGAAGCCATCGACCGTGCTGGAGCTGGACGAGAACGGGTCGGTGGCGAATTTGCTCAAGTCTAGCAAAAGCATTGCCATAGCCACGGCGGTGGACCGGGAAGCGACAGCCACCGACCGGGGCGACCAGTCCACCAACGACGGTCCAGGTGCGAAAGGCATGAAAAGGCTCAAGCAAAGGTTTAACCAGAAGGACCCGGACCTACCGAGTGGGGCCGGAGATCCACCAGACAAGCTGCTGATCGCGGCCGCGCAGGCCCTCGGTGCCGGCACCATTGAGTATCCGGTGGAGGAGCGAGACACTCTGCCCGAGTACATCAAACAGAACACCCCGGAGATGGAGCGGCGCAACATTATGGAAAAAATCAAGGACATGGGGCGAGACTTGAAGAATCGCATCACCCTGTTGGATGCACCGGAACCGGCGAATGGTACCGACGCACTAGCGCCCAACGGGGGTGGCACGGGCAATGCGGTGAAGAGCGACGTTACCAGTCCTTGCTGCCTTTCGGAGGAGGAACGGCGAAAGGCGCAGCAGTACGCTGGAGAAATGCAGACGATAGTCGTGGGCGATCGTGGGGTTCTTAGCCCACAGCCGTTTAAAAATGCGCCCATTTTCGAGCTGGACGGGCAGGCAAAGCTGTGGGTAGGGAAGGACTACACCAATTTCATCATCAAAGACTTTACCAACCTCGACATGCCGTATGTAGGTAAGTTTTACGAGTAGCACGTAAGAGTATGCGTTTGTGATCCGGCCGTGGTAGGATAGGATTTTCAAACATACCTTTTTTCCTACGTGCCGTAGATTTGGTGGACCGGACGACAACGGTGCGAATGCCGTGGCATGATGTTGCCACCGTCGTCCTCGGGCAGGCGGCGCGGGACGTGGCCCGTCATTTCATCGAGCGGTGGAACGCAGTAAAGCTGGAAAAATGCCGTGATAATGCCAACTATCCGTACCTGCTGCCAAAGAGCTACAATGACATCCGCATAGATACTAAATTTCTGAATGTTCCGCTGCACCATGTTACCTGCCAGGTGCTGCGCAGTGCCTCCAGCTGGAACTGCGGCTTCATCGAGGCGGACTTCGTCGAGCAGAGCATACACGAAGCGTATGTCCAGACGATCTCCAAGGCGCAGCACTATATCTACATCGAGAACCAGTTCTTCATCAGCTTGGAGCTGGGGAACAGCGTGGTCAAGAACCAGATATCGGAGTACCTGTTCAAGCGCATTGTTCGTGCGTACCGGGAGAAGAAAGTATTCCGGGTGTACGTCGTGATGCCACTGCTTCCCGGTTTCGAGGGTGACGTGGGCGGTGCGACTGGAATCTCGTTACGGGCCATCACCCACTGGAACTACGCGTCCATTTCGAGGTATCTCCATTGCTTGACTTTCTGCGGTTATTCCACTCGAGAATGCGCTAATCAATTGAATCATTGCACTGTACGATCTTGCCGTTTCAGAGGGAAAACGTCGCTTCTATCTAGGCTGCGGGCGGCCGGCATCGAAAATCCTTTCGAGTACATTTCGTTCCACAGTCTGCGCACGAACTCCATGCTGAATGGGATGCATGTCTCGGAGCTCATCTACGTGCATTCGAAGCTACTGATAGCCGACGACAAGGTTGTGATCTGCGGTTCTGCCAACATCAACGATCGTTCCTTGCTCGGCAAACGGGACTCGGAAATTTGCGTAATGATTACGGTAGGTGAATTATTGCGGGCCATCTAACAATCGGTGTTTTTTTTAGCCAAGTGTAACTTCCCTTTTGCTTCTTTCTTCTCAATTCTTTCTCCGGCAGGACGAATCCTTCGAAGAAGGTCGCATGAACGGCGAATCCTACCCGTGCGGCATATTTGCGGGCAAGCTGCGCAAGTTTTTGTTCCGCGAGCACCTCGGGCTGTTGGAGCCGGACCCGAAGCGAACTCCGGTCGACATCACGGATCCGGTGATCCATTCGTTCTGGAACGATGTCTGGCGGCGAACGTCCCGGCGCAATACGATCATCTATGACGAAGTGTTCCGCTGCATTCCCTCCGATAATGTGCAATCGTTTGTGATGATGAAGAAATTTCTCGAGGACAAAAGCTTGCTGCAGTCCAACCCGGAGGGCATTCAGCAGGCCATTTCCCGCATCGAGGGCAATCTGGTAGACCTACCGCTGAAATTCCTCTGCAATGAAATACTTACACCGCCCGGCACGAGCAAAGAGGGCATAATGCCGACCTACATGTGGACGTAGTTTGACGCAATTTGTTAGAGACAATTTGGTGCACTGTTTTTTTTGTTTTTTGTTGCATTTCGTTATATTTTTTGACCAGCTTTTACACATTGTTCTAAACCTTTTACATTGCCAGCGCACCATCATTCCATCAACAGTTACAATTTAAGTTAATTTAAATGCATAGATGAACAACTTTTACCTTTTACACTTTACTGTTTTACGTGTATTTATTTGTTGTCTTACGATGCGAAGACAAACAGAATAAGCTGAATAGTATATTCAACCGTAGCACAACATAAGCACTCCTCGAGCACTTTTGGTAGCGAGCTACGTAAAAAATTGCTCCAAATTTTACGGGACGAAAACCGAGACACTTACACAGGTATTCCGTATAAAGAAGTACGGTAGAAATGGTATGACCGGGTTTCAGAGTAGTCAAAAACTGTTCTTCAAATAAGGCTGTAACTATAAAATCCTTTTAGATTAGCATATTAAAGTATGTAGAACGTTCCGTAGAACAACGATTAAAAATTAAATAAAAAACGGACAGATTTTTTTTTTAAATGTTCAAATTCCTTTTGTAGTGGGGTACATATTAGAAGAAAAATTCCGTGTGGCTTCATTTGTTTTGAATTGGGTCGATTTCTGCGTATCCCTCGATCATTCCGACTGTGGACAGCATGTGGGTTCCACTCCCGCGCCTTTTCACAGTAATTTCGTTACAGACTTTCACAACAGATGGCGCTACAAGAAATACTGAAGAAATTCAGTCCGGTATATATACACAACTTCATTTCCTTCCATTTGATGTATGGTTATACCAACAAAAAAGGCGTGTAGCCTAATATATGGCTTCAGAGACACAAGACCCAGCAAAGTGTTAGTTGCCCCAAAATAACAATAACCAGCATGAATAGATTTGGAACGCGGTATGTTTCTCGATGCAATTGTTTGCCATCCCTGGAAAAGCGTGATGTCTCAGCTCTGCCCCATGACAGATTGTAAATGTTTTCTTATCTCTTTCCATCCGCACGTCTGCCGAAGGGGCGAAAGAGAACAACCGCTGCACATGGCTTTTGTTGTTGCTGTCAGTTTCCGAGCATCATCTGCCTGCCTATGGATGGTTCAAGCGCCGGTACGGGGACCCCATTCGCAGAGTAAGAAACAGAAAATCGCGTTGGCCTAGTGCGGTACAATCGGTAGTAAAGTGTTGAAGTGAAAACAACGACAGTGGAACTGGAAACTGCTTCTAGATCTAGACTCGAGTGTGATATGTGTGAAAACAATACATTGTTCCTAGGTGCGTACCGCCATCATAGCCGAACAGCTTCATATTTTGGTTGGATGGTGACAATCGTGGCTGAGAATCCACATTCAGTCTACAGAATATCATTAATATTCCTAATTGCTAGTAGTTTAGTGACTGAATATCAATTTATACTTTCAGGGCTTGGTAGTCGAAAAGCGCACAAAAGCGGGAACGGAGTACTTTGACGTTCGTAAACACAAACATACAATGCAGAGAAGTACGTGAAGCTTATTAACTCGGTTTGGGGCCATTGCACCCTATGGGAAATATTAGTGAGATGCCATCATTGTTCGCTATTGATCGTCTAATCAGAAGGATCCTTATCAAATTTGAGGCGCACCTTAACCGGCAAACTTCCTCGGTTCGATTATGGAGTATATCGCTAGCAAACGTGTTAAGACCGGTACGTGGACACGCACACAAGAAAATATGTTTATCCCACAAAACGTAGCCAGCAACAGGTGGCTTTATGTTATCGAATCTTTAGAAGGTTAAAGTTAGGGTTTGAAATATGAGTATGGCTTGTATAATTATTCCATAGATCATCGTACACATTTGTTGTATCCAACATTGATTTATGTATTTTTTTTCCTTAGTTACGCTTCAACTCATCATCTGTGAAGGTGTGCTGTGCAATCGAAAATTGTCCATTCATGCTGTCCAGTTACGGAAAACGACGGGTGAACTATCAGGATTGCGAATATCTTCTAAAAGTTGAACCAGGTACGTCACAACTCCAACTTGCTAGTATCTCGAATATCAATTATCCACGAACTGCGAAGCAACAGCAACATTTTAATAGACATGGTTTACCACGAGAAACGTTTCCAAGGGCAGTTCCTTTGACCTCTGTCAGGTGAACGAAAATTTATCTGCAGTAGCGTTATATAGACGATAGTTTTTAGCTGTGTTCTGGTCAGCTGGAATGTTGAGAGTTCGAGGATTGAAGGATACATTTTTTGGCTTCTTTGAAATTGAACTGCAAATGTACGAACTGTGTAACGGAAAGCGCGGATTTGGAAAGCAAGAGTACTTAATGCGAAGGCTATTGCGCCGTAGAGCAATAGCGAATACTTTGTATTCTTCTCCACTTCACTCTTCCTTTTTCAACATTTACCCACCAGCATTTGTAGTGTATTTCAGCGGTTGAAATAATCCAACAAGAATGTGGTTCGCCAGTGTTGGTAGAGAGTAAATTTTGAATTCTTGGAAATATTCTATACTACAACCGCCTGTTGGCAGTGGTTTAGTTAACTTTTTTCACGAGAGATGTCGCAGCAAGAAGCTCAGACGGCATATCCGGATATCCGGATCGTTGCAGCGATCCAACAACATGAGTATCTGTGATTTTTCTAAAAACATTTGGAATTTGTTTATACTACCATTAGATTATAAATTAGTAGGAAAAGTTGTGCAATGTAAAACGGCTACTGGTCCAATTATTGAGAGTGAACATCTGTTGGATATAGTTGAACTGTGAAATCTTCTCTTGTGAAGAGTTACAGCAGCGGGGTGAGCGGAACGATGAGAAATATGGCATATCGTAAGAATTTCACACATCGATGCTTCACAACTCCAACTCCACTGCTAAAAAAAGCCCTTTTCCAAAGGTTGTCAACCCTCCGTAAACGAAAGTAAGCGATTACACTCCAAGGAGCAGGGGGTGTGATTGCCCAGACAGAATCCATTCCGGGTGAAATTTTATTGGTTTACTCACCTTTCCCGCGCAAGCGTTGTTTCCTGTGTGTCCTTTTTGGTTCCTTTTTCCGTCCCGAACACAAGAAAACATACGAGCAGATACTGTTAGTAAGCATAGTCAATGACTATGAACGAGTAAACCGATGTACACTATGTTGAGCTAGAAATTAGCAGGGGAAACCGAAGAGTAGGAAATAAAACTAACTCGTCCTGTCAATTTTATTGGCACTCTGTTTCAAGCTTAAAAGCAGAGAAAAAAAACCTCCAACTCTTTCTTGGTTCTTGCCAGTTTTTATTTTCGACCGAATTCTGGTATGCTAGATATCTTTTCCTTCTTCCTTCTAATCTACAAACGAAATGCAACATGCAAACAATGTTTCTAATGAAGTTTTGTCCATCTTCTCCAGAAAAAGTTAATCTGAGAGAAGCCCCCCGGCCGCAGGGCAAGAGTTGCGGTGTACATACGTACATGACACCACACTATTTATGCTGCACACGTCCCACTTTATGCGTTCCATCCTGTGTGTACGCCATTTGGTCCGTGTTTCGGCCCGGTCGAAATTCCGTTGCTCCGGAGAGAGGTTCGCTATCGCCGGCGTGTGGGCAGAACGCGCGGTTCCTTCTGGCGGCATGTTTTCGCTTTCGTGCGTGTCGTGAACTGCACGCCGCATGCATACATATGTTGTATGTATATGTTACGTTACACTGGACCAACGGAGCTTCCTATTGCGTCCCCCCTGTCCCCGACCGCGATGGTCAGTAGTATGGTGACTTTCCCCCCGTCCACCATTCCTCTCTCCATGCAGAATGTCAGTGAACTTGGACGTGCGTTTGGGGATTGATTCATCATTGCGTCCGGGGACGACGGACTGGTTGGTCCGCGACGGAGAGAAGATTCTTAGAATAAACTTATGCTTCGTTCGTTCGCAGCAGATGTTACCACCGGATCATTTCCATCAGTTGTTACATGATAGCCGTGGAAGTAAACAATAATTCCTTTCAATTGCTGAAGGTTATCTGTTGATAAGGAAGAGGATGTCGAACATATAAAGCAGATTTTATGTTCCGAAGTTATCTAGAACTTTTATTGACTATTGTCCGTTTAATTTGAAACAATACTATTCTAGATATTCAGTGAAGACATTGATGCAAATGTTTGACATTTTAAATTGCAGAATTTCTTCAGTAACCAAAAAGGCAAATGAAGATTTAGATAACTTTTTATATGTTTTTTTTTCTTTAAATCTTTTAGTTCCGCCGATGTGTGCGCACGTGCTTCGCCGCTGTCACGCTTTATGAGCCAGAACAGCTTCATCCCGTCTAGCCATTGTTTTATTTATGAGCTTCCCGCCATCGGCTTGCCTCAACGCATTCTCCGCCAAGAATCTCTCTCTGCAAATTGTCAACGCGGTTCTCTCGGTCCACGAACGAGAAGTAAACGGCGGAACAAGTTAGCAAAATTCATCCAGCTCACGCCGGAGAACGTTCGCCGCTTCCGGTCCGCGCCATTGGGGCCGCGGCCGGACGGTTGGCTGTAGTTTTATGTCGCCACCGGAGAGGACGGGGTCCGAAATCAATGAATCATGAATCCGGAACCCGGGAGCAGACCTAGCTTCGAGCTCGGTTGCAAGATTTCGGTTAGAATCTGCCGGAATTGAATCAAATTTAACGACTCGCTCGTTTGGGACGAGCTGCCCGGAGTTGGGGAACTTGTCCGCGGAGGCATTTGGGGACGTCTCCTGTTCTACCCTGGCGTCTGATGCAAATGTGCCTTTACGATCCGTCCACCCATCCGATGGCGCTGAATGCCGTAGGGAAAGATTATTGCTAGTTTCGATGGTGACGGCGACGAACCGAAGGGAACGTTTTAATTTTTGCTTCCTCTTGTAGAGAAGGTTTAGTTTCGTCGTAAAACATACTTTAACACACGTTGGAACGGACGAACGCGTCAGTTGTTCCCCGTAAGGTCACTCGGCGCGATTTAGATCTTTGGCATCGATTAATCTTAATGCATACTTTAAAGACCCGTTCCGATGGACTCGAAATCCATTATTGTTCAAATACTCACTCTTCTAACATCACATTCTCGTCAAGCAAATGTTGTTGATGTAATCGGAAATGGTTTACATGCCATTACAGTGAAGTAGAAAAGAATATTGGCTTGATGAATGTTGTATTAAGGTTTTTCGCAATCGATTACATGTGCTAGAAAACTGATAACCATTTTCAACAAGTTTGATAAGACAAATCTCGAAAAAGTGTTACTGAAAATGCTCAACAAATTTTGAAGTTAGGAAGGAATGTTTGAAAATTATTAAACATTTTTCTCGCACATCAACTTCATGTTCCTGAGACATCTCCGCTTAGGCTTGATGACAAATTGGCGACAAAGGGCGGCTCTTCTTGTAATCATCGGGAAAAGCAGCACACAATACATGCTTCAAGATGATGCTTTCATTTGATTTCCGATTTTCCGGAAAACAGAACTACGACCGACGAGCAGTAGTAATAAATCTCTGCTTTATTTACGCTCTTTAAGATCTACAATATATTTACATTCTTTAAGATCAACAAGATCCTCTCCGAACCATCGACCGGCACGTCTCCCTTTCGTAAATCCCAGGGATTACCTTGGGGTACCTTAAAGTAGAGATTTTACGCCATTTCCCCAAAACGCCGTGCATAAGGGTGGTCCCGTTGCACTCAAAACTGCATCCACTGGCATGAAGAAGGAACTCCTCGGAACGTCTTCCCGCAACAGACAGTGGAAGGCATTGTCTCGGCTGCGATAAACTACGCCACTTTGTAGCAGCTAACGTACAAACGGTTCCTTTTTCTTGTCTTTTTAGATGACTGTCAATGTTGTTCGGTTGGGCGGATGTCATACTGAAGTCCGGATGGCGATTGCTCATCGC
>JAOEFI010000007.1:3748146-3778010 GCA_034621735.1 Anopheles plumbeus
CCCCCCCCCCCCCCCCCCCCCTCCAAGGCCCGCATCGTGGACGCACGACGCACCGTCCGCGGGGGGACATTTTCAATTTTCTCCCTCACATTTCTGTGAAGTTGAGGTTGGCTCAGATACCACCATCGCAACCCGGTGCAACTATTTTATTATGCGCTGTTATGCGTCTGGTCCTCCCACACCGCGGAATGGTTGTTTCTGCTTCGGAATTACTCGAATCGAATATCGGTCTCCCCCTTGGTGACACTATATAGTACACACTACTGCCGGAATGTTCTGAAACCAGGGAGCGTCGGTCCTGCTCTGTTGGAATGTTTCGCAGCGGCTGCAAATTCCGTGACTCCGTGATCCTTCGGTGTGCAGTTTCGCGTGTGTGCATCCAATACCAATAAACGTTGGACTTGGTTTGACGGATGCTAACAACGACTTTTGGGAACCGTTGGAATGCAGCGCAGCCGAAAACCTTTCCTAATGAGGAAGAATTGGCTGTTTAACCTTTCCACCGGGGTTTCCGGGGATAATAATAAACATGTTCACACGGTGTGACTAGGGGTTTTTCCGCAGGATGAGCTGCATTAAGGGGAGGGGGGGGGGGAACAAACATTTGTTTGTTTTGGTATTTTCCGTGCTGTGAGGGAATTGATAAAACCAATCAATATTATCTGTCAAAATAAGGGGTCATTAGGGTTCAGTTTTATCGTCTGATGTTTTCAATTTAAACTTCCTTGTTCAATTATATTGGTACCATCAACCCCTTACTACAATATCTCGACGAAAAATCTGGTGGCCTTGGGTCAATTGGGAGGCGAAGTCACATCACGAGTGGACAGGTGTTTAGGTGACGCCTTCACTGACTTTGTCCATGTGATCGAGGACCTCTCATGGGTGGCATCTGATAATAGTAAATCTGCCAGATTTACTTTGCAACAGTTTGTTAAAGAAAGGACCATATTGGCAGGTGAACTGACTTCCAGCACGGTTCCCACAGTAGTTACCAATAAAAGTCGAGGTCTCTTCGACGTCAGGTGGATGGAAACATAATAGGATTGACAGCATAATATAGGACTGATGGGCTGCGTTTAGTGTTAAACGGGAAACGTGGTGTCGTTGGTGTCACGGAGGCAAAAAGTTCGCGCTGGACCCTTCGAAAGGCCCTCCTTCAAGCTGACCAAGCGGTGAGCAGGAGTTACAAGGCCCTTCCGAGGCGATGCTAATTATGGGCGAACAAAAAAAAAAAAAGAGCTGCCGAAGATGGTGCTGGTAATCATAATCGCGCGATGATGATGAGGTACTTTTGTTCCCTTCTTCCCTTCGGCAACATCTCCGCGGCACTTCTCCGGACACCGGAGAGGATAAAGGAGCGAACCGTTTGAACCTTTCATAGATAAATAATGAACTTTTTTCGAACTCATCGTGAATCAGCTTCTTCTCCTCCCCCTACCTGACCCCTCATGGGCGAAGGTTCGTCGACTTCGATGGGACGCGCACGTCCCGGGAGGGTTGGTTTTTCGCTCGGAGGTTTCGAGTTTGGTTTCCCGAAAAACTCACCCCGAATCGATGATAAATGGTCCTTAAGTGTTTCTTTTTTCCCTACCATCCTTCCCCCACTATTGTTGGCTGCGCGCGTCCGCTGTAATGAGCGTTTTAGCAGAAGGGAAAATGGTGGCCTTTGGAGCTTCCAAGCTCTTCCAAGAACTCGCGTACTTATCTCGCGTAACTCCCTCTGATGTACTCTTCAGTGATCGTCCTCGGACGTCCCGGTGGTGGGTGAATTGGGCCGCAGAAAACACGGTAATCACCCCCCCCCCCAGAAAAATTCCGTCTGCGGTTTCGAATGCCAACGGTCCCCTTGCCTCGTCCTCGCCTCGCCGACGTCTCATCGTGGTCCAAACGGAGTAAGGTTTCAAAACAGAGGATGGCGATAGAAGCCAGCCCTCCCTCCAACGCCAATCGGTTTTCCGATTTGCTTCCAGTCGTGTAATGCTTCTGCACTTCCTCCTACGAACCACCCCACCCCTTCCCTGAGTCTGACGCCTGTGGGGGTGGCGAACGGGGGGGGGGGGAGGGAGTGCACTTTACTCCGAAACTAAATAATATTGTCCAGGTTTTGTGCTGGGTATGGCTTCCCGATCGCTCCGACATTCCACACACACACACACACACACGCGGAAAACTATCCCATTCCCGGAACTGCGGCTCTGTACAACAAAAACCCAAAGCATTTTCCAAACAGTGAAAGAGAGAGTGAGAGAGAGAGAGAGAGATGAAGGGGTGGTTCTAGGGTGAGCTAGGGCCCGACTATAGAACCGGAATTCCGGTGCGGGTTCGAGACGAATGTGAGTGAGAATTCCCAAACCACCACCCCCACCCGTATCGCATCTGTGGGGTGCACTGGAATGGATTCTCGAGCCGGGAGCAGCATGTTGGAGCATGGAGGAATTTCATTTTAGTTTAATTTCATTCACCGGCGAAACGTGCCGCCTTCTCCACTTCTCCCCTCCCCCGCTTGTGGGCGTAGAGGGGTAGGAAGGTCAGCAGCAGCAGCCAACAGGAATGGAATGTCTCTCATTTCCTCGTAACATCCGAGCGCGTCCTCGAAATCTCTAAACGTGTGTTCCCCAACCTCTAGGTTTGTTTGGAACGAATCAATGCGTTCGAATCACTTCCACTTGCTATGAATAGAATGACTATCCAAGTTTGACTTCCCAGGGCATCTAGGGCTAGGGCTCCCCCACTATTCCTCTGATTCTTACAGGTATTCTTCTGGCTTGGCGCTGAACTGTAATATTTAAAACAAATGCGATGGAATCTTTTTGGGGGAAAATACGTTCACCATTCTGCACAATGAAAACATTAATTGCAATCAGTTTCATTGCGTTTCCTTCGCCAGTTTGTTGTGTTCCTCTCTTCGCCACTCCCTATCGAGTCGTTAAACTGAAACTGCCAATTGGCTTCCGTACGCGCCCGAACACATTGGCGTACGATAAGAATAATGAATTGGAAGCAAAATTAACGCGCACGTGAAAAATTCAAACAAAACCAGAAATGGAAATCCCTACGGCAAACTATCTCTCCCTCTCTCTCTCTCTCTCTCTCTCTCTCTCTATTTCTTTCGCTCTTCCATCGAGAGGGAACTGTTTCCGAACTTCACCACCCAGAATCCTCGCGGAAGGAACTGGCGAATACGCAGGGTGCCGAGAGGGGGGGGGGGGGAGAGAGAGAGAGAGAGACGAGGGTCGGAGAAGACCGTGGTGTGCACTTCACGTTCTGGAATGCAGGTGAACTCCGGACGAACGAAATGCGAAAGCAAAAGAGGGAAAGAGAGAAGCAGAGAGAGAACGAGAAAGAAAGGGAGATAGAGAGCGCGGGAAAAGGTGTGTGCTTGTGTTTGGTTTGTTTCCTTCGCTTGTTCCATTCTGCGCCGCAGTTCCAGTACCGGGAGTGTAAAGGAATCGGCTAATGAAGTAAAACCGGGAGGGACGGGGATACGCAACGCAGACAAGGGTGACAGAGAGAAAACAGAGAGCTTTTTCCCAAAACAGTCCCGTGAATATATATTCCCGACTCCGCAAACTAACTCCATCCCTCCGCGCTCGCGCGCACACACAGAGACAACCATGTCGAGGGTTCCGACGTCACCCCCATAATATTCTGACTTCATCCCCCCTTCCCTCGCCCGGATGTAGTTCGAGGGTGCGTAGGGCGCATAAGGACCGGACATACCAGAACTCGCACGGTGGGACTTCGAGTGGGAAAGAAGTGGAAAAGCGGTTCCCGGATAAATAATGGAAAGGATTGGTTCAAGTTTAATGGAAAATTTAACACAAGATGTTCGTGTTACTTTAATGCTAATATCCTGATGATTTAGGATACAATATGTTGCATCAAATCATAGCCAAACTTCACGACTTATATAGTTAACAAACCACTGTTTTTTCTGCTATTAGATAAAAAAATTTCAGATCCAGAATTGTTGAACTTACAACTCGAGAACATCTGTCCAATACGTGCCTCACATACTTCCCCACAGTCCCACTGTGGCCCCCCTGGAAAAAAGCCAGGACTGAGTGGACGACGACGACTCGCAGGTCCAGAACATATATCTCGATTTTGTTGGAGCGCATGTTCGCCGAAGTCATGCGCATAAGCATTGGCTACTTTCGCGCTCCGGTTGGTCCAGCAGGGGCGGGAGGAAGAAGAAGAAGGGGAAAAAAGCTAGAAGGGAAACGGAAAAGGATCGGGAAAGCGAGAACACTCCTTCCTTCTGTGTCTGCATGTGTGTGGTGCGCGTTCGGTTTGGGGTCCGGCGGTATGTTCATGAATAAAACATTGCAAAACATTCTACCATAGTTGCCCTAAAATCGGACCTGACACGCGTGTTCCCCAACCTTTTCGTGGGCCCATGTCCCTTCCACCGTGTCTGTGTGTGTGTGCGTGTTTGTGTGTGGCGGAACTGAACTACTGAACCGATACGCCCGGGGGTGGCTTCTCGTATGGTGGCTAACTTAACCTCAAACCATACAGAAACCTAACTCTCCGGCTCATGGTCCATGAATTTCGCTACAGCCTTTCGAGGGTGAAAGGGATCGAGGGATGTTTTCCCTCCCTTCGGTGCCTTTCGTCTGCCCGCAGAGAAGAGAGGTTGTTGAGGCTGCTGTACTCCAGGCTGCGGCCGCCGACTTGTAATAGCCACAACGACGTTGCTCTGATTCATCGCACGTTCCGCCGTTCAGCCTTCCCTTTTTTCCGGTTTTGAGGATGGCAAGAAGAGGCTCCCTATATTTACACTTCTGTCCGGTTCGGCCGGATTGTAGGAGGAGGTCAAGGAGCTGCTGCGTTGAAGCGAGAAAAAAAAGAGACTAAAATAAAGCCCAAATAAACCAAGAACGAAGGGTCCCGGCGGGGCGCGCAACGGGGAGAGAGGGAATAAAAGCGAAATTGATTTCTGCTAGTGTCGATGGGGCGATGTTTGCTTGCGCGGTCGCGGACCTCGAGTTCACCACTGACTTGACTAGAGGTTGAGGCCCCGACGTCCGGCAACCTGACGGTCGGGAGAGAAAAAACCTGTTTCTTTAAATCTGTCTTCCTGACCGTTCGCCCCGCCCCCCTCCCTTAGTGCTTCTTTCTTTCTACCTTCCTTCGATGCTATATAGGTGGCGAAACCATTACGTTCCCTGGTTCTCCTTCGCCTTCGCCTTCGCCCAGGGTCGGTCGGTCGGTCGGTCGGTCAGTCGGATCTCGCGCCCATATCCGTACGTTTCGGTGCATTGAGGAATTACAAAATATATTATAGCTACACACACATAGGCAAAGTAGCTGGAAGAAGCCTTCCTGAAGAAGGAAGAGAAAGAGAGAGAGAGAGAGAGGAAGACAAAAAAACTATACCACGCTGAAAAGGGTCAACGAACGACAAAATATGAGACAGTGTTGAAGGAGCTAGCGTGGGGAGAAAAAAGGAGATTGGCGGGGGACCATATGATGAGAGTCGATGATGATGATGATGATGATGATGACGCGGGGGGGGGGGGGGGGTAGTCGAGGCGGCGTAAGGTATAGCCACCACCGCACCATAAGGAACTGGAACTGAATGAATCGTTTTGCAGATGAATCTCAGCAAACCGGATTGCTTTTTTTTGTTTTTGATGTTCGCACACAAACGTACCGGTTTGTATTTTTTTGTTTCCTATTCCAGCGGTCGTCAACTCACGGGAATGGTTTCGATGTAATCTGCTAGTCGATTTGAGTTTTTAAAATTGGCATCATTTTAATACATTTTCTTTACTTTCTGTCTCCTTGTCTCCATCAGATTAGTCCCCCAAATAAAGGACACTAACCACTGTGGCTCTCTCAAACGGCAGTCCCCGAAGACGCGGCTGACGATGGTGTCGACCTCTGACGGGCAGGAGCAGCAGCAGCAGTAGGCAAACGATGCCCCCGTATCGTCGGAAAGCGCACAACAAAGACGAAGAAGCAGCGCACAGCGTCGGACGACAGAACCGAACCCGCACAGCAGGAGCAGGAAGCGGAAGGTGGAGGGAGATGTCGCTACCAGTGGCCCTGCCGGCGACGACCAGCGCACCGACGGTCGCCTCATCCTAGCGCCCTCAGGACCCGTACCAGGACTGGCTTTTCGACTTATTTCAGCCGCCAATGCAGCAGCAACAGGCAGCAATAGCAGCCGCCAGAACGCCGGAGAACAGACGCACCCGCAGCGGAGGACGCAGAGCGGGAGAGGGTTGGCAGCGGGTGGTAGGGCGAAGCAAGAAGGGACTTGGAAGTCAACAGGAGCAGCAGGCGGCGGCAATTACAAGACGTCGGACGAATGAGAATGTCACCCCACACGCAGACGGCCGCCGGTGGGGGTATTACGATCAAGCAACCATTTCAGCCGCACCAGTGGCCATGGACGAGCGGGACGGCCGGTACGGTGGCGACCAACGCGCCCACCACCGTCGGTGGCCCAGCAGCGGCCAACAGTGGCGTTAGCAGTAGTACTAGTAGTAACGGCATTAGTGTAAGCAATGGTACGGCAGCTGGCACGACGTCCCCGGTTGTTCCGTCGCCCGGATCGAGTAGCCCCGCGTCCTCCTCGGCAGCAGCCGCGGCTGCCACGACGCTGATGATGATGGCTGTAGATCAGCAACAGAGCGGCAGTAGCAACAACATCAACGCCTCGACAACATCCACCACCACCATCACTGCCGGCGGTGCGGGACAGTCACAACAGACGCAGGTACAGGTGGCAACAAACACCAACACCAGCAACGGCAGTAATGCGGGCGCGGCGGCTGCCGCACTCCTCCTACGGGCCGCCGCCAGCAGTGGCGGCATCGCCGTCAGTCCCTCGAACAAACTGAAGCGGCTGCAGCCGCCGAACGCGTCCAGCGTCGGAACGACGGCCGCCACCGCGCCGACCGTGGCGCCCCCGACCCCAACCACCACCGGTGTTCAGACGGACGGAACAGGAAAAAGCAATAGTAACGGTAGCAATAACAACAGCAGCAGTAGTAGGAGTAATAACAGTGGCAACACAACAGCCGCCGGCACGGTCGCCGCTGCCAAACGCGCCCGACCGAACCACCAGGACGGAAGCGGTCGGTTCGCGAGCAGCAAATCAGTTGGAACCAACACCGGCGGCCCGCCGGCACTGGTTGCGGTCGGTGGCGGTGGCGGCAGCACGCAGAAAAAACTTACCCAAATGGCCATCGTGGCTGCCAACTCCTCGGTGACGCCGGCGGCTAATAACGCATCGATTGCGGTGAACGGGAAGAACGGTACGACGACGGCGCGCGTGAAGGCGACCGCTGGCCATACGCCGACGGGCGTCGTGTCTGTGGCAACCTGCACCACCACCACCACCAGCAGTATCCCCGTCCTGCCGACGGAGCTGGCGACGAAGGCGAACAAAATCACCGGTTACTTCAAGTCGCAGATGAAAACGACCAACACTTTTAGTAATCTGAAGAAAAATATTAAAACCGTAGCGGGGCGCGCGTTCACGCTGCAGCAGCAGCAACAGCAGAAACGGCAGCTGCTGGCCAACGGCATCGTCGGCGGCCCCGTTGACCGGAAGCCGGAGAACGCCGGTGGCAGTAGCTCGGCGGCTGAACTGTGTAAGACGGTGCCGGCATCGAACACGCCCACGATAGCAACGCCGGCGCCCCCGTCGTCGCCGTCGGCCAATACTACTGGTGCCCTGGCAGCCCCGGCACCGTTCTCCGGTGCGGATGTGGAGAAGTATCTTAAAATGTTCCAGCAACAGCAGCAACAACAACAGCAGGCGGCAAAAAACGGTGACAACGTGCCGAGCAGCGCTTCCTCCCCCTCCACGGCGGCACTGGAAGCGGTGGCGGTGGCCACACTGGTAGCGGCAGCATCCGCCTCCTCTAACTCCTCCTCAACCATCTCCTCCACCTCCACCACGCCCCCCGTCAACGGTGGAGTGTCGCAGAAGAAAGTGGAACGGAAAACTGCCCGCATCGCACCGACGGTGTCGGCGACGCGCAAGATCAGCCACACGGTGCAGGGCGGCATCGGGGTAGGTGGTGCCGTGGGTGGTTCGAAGAAATCGCTCACCATTGCGCCGCGTACGCACTGCACCTCCACCTCCACCGCAGCGACGAACACGGCCTTCGAGGCCACGAAGGTGCCCACCAACAACGGCAGTAACAGCAACTTGCTCGGTTGCGCCTCGAGTACCACCACCGTCAGCTTCAACCAGTCGATCGTGGCGTCCCTGGGGGGCGTTACGGGTGGTGGCACTGCTACTGCGCAGCAACTGACCGCCAGCAGCGTGCACCAGCATTCGACGGCGACGGCGGCCGTGAGCCAGAAGACTGACCCGATGATCGGGAAATCGGCCGCGCAACCGGTCCTCCTCACTGCCATAAGACTGCCGGGCGGCTTATCAGGACAGGTAGCCGCCGCCGCCCCAGCCGCCGTCACCCAGCAGCACACCGCAGCTTCCGTGGCCGTTACCGCGCACCACCAGCAGTCGACGACCGGGCAGTATCATCAACCGATCGTTCAAAGTGCCGCATCCCAGATGGCGTTAGGTGTCCCGTCGGGCACCTCGAAACCAAGCGTTGGCAAGCTAACCGCGACGACGATGGCGACCGTTGGTCCCGCTGGACCAGTCTTTCAGTTTCACCACCAGCTGTCGGCGTCCGGCGGCGGACAACCGATGGCTATACCGAACCTGGTGCAAATCTCCAACCTGCTCCCGCTGGCGGCTCAACATCAGCAGCAGCAGACGGCGATGGCAAGCAAGCACCTGACCGCCGGTGGCGGCGTCTCGATGGCGCTCACCACGGCACAATCTTCCTCGACGACGACCACCTCGGCCGCGCTTGCCCTGGCGTCCGCATTCGGTGGCGGCCCGTCGGCCGCAGCCGCCAACCTGCTAGTCAATGCGAACGCCCGGGCTCAACACCCGCACCACCACCACCATCTCAACGGGGGGGTCGGTAGTCACCACTCCGCCGCCAACACCAACACCACTCCGCAGCTCGTCATGAACGCCACCTTCATCAAGATCCATCAGATCCAGCAGCAGCAGCAAGCGGCAGCCGCCGCAGCACAGCAGGCCGCCGCCCAGCAGCAGCACCAGCACCAGCAGCAGCAAGCGGTCGCCGCCGCCCAGCAGCAGCTGATAGCAGCCGCCACCTCGGTCGCCAATGGGGGTGGCGCCCAACAGCAAAGCTTCACCATGGAGGCGTCGGCGATGAACATGAACTTCAGCGGAATGTTCGCCAAACCGACGACCACGGTCGTGCCGTACTCGTGCCAACCGACGAGCCGTGCCGCACTGCACCATCAGCCGTCCGCGAACGGTGTGACCACGGCCACTGCGACACTCTATCCGCCTCAAATGAACCAGTACGCCACGCAGCAACATCATCAGCAGGCCCAGCAGCAACAGCAACTGATCATGACGCCAACCGGGGGGATCTTTGTGAACGCGGCCGCCATACCGGCGATGATCAGCTCGCAGCTGAGTGCGGCCTTCACGCAGGCCACGGCGGCCAACATCCCGGCACTGCACCCGCTGCAACCGCAGCAGCACACCGTCGCCAACTCCGCGGGCAACACCGCCGGACAGTTACCAAATATTACAGCTATCATCCAACAGAGCGGAGGAAGTGCGACCGGGCTGGCCAGTGTGCAGCAGGCGCAGCAACAGCACCAGCAACAGCAGCACCATCATCACCACCATCACCACCACCACCCGGCGCAGCACCACCACCACTCGCTGCTGGCAAACATTTCGCCGGCGATCCTATCGAACCTGCAGCAGGTAGCGGCCGCCGCGATGGCTTCGTCCGGCGCAGGCAGCGGACCGGCAGGTAAACTCACCGCCTCCTCCACGACTTCGACCGGGGCCCAGGCCCAGTTCATGCCGATCTCTGCCGCGACGCACATCAGTGGCGGTACGACGCTGTACGCCGCAACACCGAACTCCGCCTCGGCAGCAGTCGTTTCGTCGTCTCTGGGTCTTTGCAGCTCGGGCGGTGTGATGACGACCGCTCTACTGCCGCACCATCTTTCGCACCATCATCACGCGCCATCGGTCGGCCCGACGGCGGGAACCCAGTCGCTCTCTCCGCCACCGCTCGTCGCCACGGTGCCAACGTTCACCACCACCGGCAAGCCGATCATGAACGCCGCAATCCCGAACGGCGCGACCTCGACCACGATGCTGCTCACTACCAGCAACAGCGTCCAGCAGCAGCAAGCGATCGCCTCGATGAACAAAGTGACGAACGAACCGCCCGGTTTGGTACCGGTGCAGCTTCCAAAGCAACAGCCAGCAGCAACGACGACGACCAGCATTCCAAAGCTGGTCCGCTCGTCGGTTGCCTCCGGTCGTGGCGCCGCGATCGCACGCAGTCACGGATCCACGCAGACGACGCCCGGGCCCCTGGTGTCCTCCGTGTCGTCCCCGCCGGCCCTGAACCCGCTCACGCTCGACTGTGGCAGCAGCAACGACAGCGGCATCGTGGCCAACTCGAGCGACAGCGAGGACAAGTCGCTCACGATCGATCTCTGCTCGCCCGGCTCGCCCGACGATTCGTCCACGGGAAAGAAGGACGACGAGGAGGACCGCACCAGCGGGGCCGGTTCGAGCAAGGACGAGTCGTCGCGCAACACGCCCTCCCAGTCGCCGCCGCTCTCGTTCGCCGCCGAGGACGACACCGAGGATCAGCTGATGATCGATCCCACGCCTCCGGTACTGCCCACGCCCACGAGCCTGTCCACCGGTCCGTCCGTTGTTGCCGCCGTTTCGCCGTTCCCGCCCCCGTTGCGGCTCCTCTCCGACGTGGCGGTCGCAGCGGCCGAAGTCGAAGCGGCCATCGTTCACCAGCGACGCCATCCGCCACTAACGACGGCGGTGACAATTTCCGCGCCGAAAAGCACCGTCCTGGATCTTATCCGGCAAAAACACCTCCAACAGCAGCAGCAGCAGCATTCCTCGATGGAATTAGACGAGGATGAAACGTGCTCCTCGGCGAAAGGAAGGGAGGCCACCACTTGCCTGATGGCGCAATCCTCCATCGACGAGCAGCAGCCCCAGGAGTCGTCCATGTCCGCGGTGTCATCCGGTGGTGCTTCCGATCTGCAGGAGGACTACAGCACCTCCACCCGGAGCCCCCCGGATAGCAACCAACAAGAGCAGCAGCAGCAGAAGCAACCACATTCGTCGTGTTCTTCCACCGTGGCCGCTTCCGAGACGTCCGACCAGTCGCATCTCTCGCCGCCGAGCATCGAGACGGACCTGCTGGGGCCACTCGCCCCGGAGGCCACCTGCGCCCGCAGCCCCATCCTATCGCAACCGAAAACGATCCGCTTTCCGGTGCCGAACGGAACCGCGCCGCATCACAACTTCGGCCGCAAAGGGTTCCGCCGGTCGGGCGATGGCCGGCTGTACGGGGCCTGCTACTGGCGCGACTGCGACAGCAAGTTCGACAGCAGCTCGCAGCTGCTCGACCATCTGCAGCTCGCGCACGTGAACACCCAGAAGGGCCCGTACGCATGTCTGTGGGACGGGTGCAAGGTACACAACAAGGAGTGCACCAAGTTCAACTGGCTCGAGAAGCACGTCCTCTCGCACGGCTGCAGCAAGCCGCACAAGTGCATCGTGGAAGGCTGCGGGATGCGGTTCGCCTCGCAGGTAAGCCCAACTCTATCCCCTTTAATTCAACCCCATCATAACCCGCGTTCCTCTTTTATAGCCCACCCTGCTGAAGCACGTCAACAGTCACTTCGCGAACACGGACAACATCAGCTCGAGCAAACGGTCGTCCGATCCGCCCGTACCGAAGGTGCTCCGGAAGACGGGCAAGAAGCTGCGCTACCGCCGCCAACCGTGGTCAGGTAAGCGCCCGTTACCGTTTTATTTTTCTGCGACCGTTCTTGCTGCTGCAAGAAGCCCAACGCATTCGCTGTACCCCGGTTCCACCGGGGAACTCCGTTTTAATCCTTGCTGAGAGTGGGAAGTGAAGTGAAGGGTAGTGAAAACAGAAATACCGGGAATGTGTCACCCTTACCCCGAAGACGACGGACGATCACGTGAAACGCCTAGTGCTGTTAATTATTAGTTCATTTCGCATGGCTTTTTGGGGTAGTGTTTCGAAAAAAAAATCATACTGTCTTTCCTTTTTTGTCTTCTTCTATGTATGTATTTCTGGAAACCTAGACACTTTTCGCGCATACCTGCAATCATGCATTAGGCCTGATGTGGGACCGTATGTGCCTTTAATCATCTCGGTGTACTTGTTTTTAAACTTGTTGCTTTTCTTCACATCACTTTGCAAGCCTTGTCTATTGCTCGCTATCCGAGCATCCGCCATATTGTCTTTAAAGGAGGTGGGATCAAAAAGGAGGCCAACAAATCACTTGTCAATTGGCACGAAGGATCGTAATTGTATTCCGTATCCAAACCTGGAACGATAAACGGTGAAGATTTCCTGAAGGCTCTTTCTGTCCTATGCACTTTACCCTTGGCGAGTCAATCTCGTTACATGAATTACACATACAGTGGTAGATCGGTGCACGTTTCAATACGAATCGGTACGTTCCGTTTTGTACGACACGGAAACGTCAGCCGAACAATTGCTGTAACACCGAGTGAAGGAAAATTGTTCGGTGCTAAAACAAACTGTACGTGTACCGAGGACTAACTGTTGTTACTAAATTTTGTGGTCAAAGTCCAGTCAGCCATCTTTCATTTCATGTGTCGAAATGACTCACGGTTCATACAACATGCTGTTCATCTTTTTCTTTCAACAAACTTAAATTGTTCTTATCGTTGGCAAGTGAATTTGTCAATCGTTAATATTCTTTCTTTTAATGGTCCTTTAAGAAAAATCCTGTAGAAAAACTGCATGTCAAAAAGAGGCGGGAACAAAACCGTGCGAGCGGATTTACTTTTGCTCCACAGATTTTTCGACACTACACGACAAGAAGAAGTCGAAAGCTGTCGCGCACAGCCGAGCACAACCGAGAACGCGCATTTTGCAACAGAGCCGTCCGGTCCTTGTGTGGTGCATTTGCTGAATGATTGACCGACCGACTGAAAGCTCATCGAGTCGTCCATATCAGCACTGCCACGCACAGAATAAAAACGCAAGCGAAACGCAATTTGAGAGCTAGTGGGAGAGAGAGCGAGAGAGCAAAGAAAAGAGACATTCTATACACATTTTCTTGCGTTACCTTTTTTATACTTTCCAACGGTCATTTGTACCCAAGCTGCTCGACAACAGTTCTCTTGTACACGTTGCACAAACTAATCTTCACGCGTCCATTTACAGCTCGCCGGTTTGACTTTTTCGACGCCGGCGTAATGGAGGGTCTGCAGCACCGGCTTATCCGGACCGGAGCCATCGCCAATGGGCCCCGCGGTGCGATCAACTTCCGCGGGCAGCTGCTCGGTCGGCGTCAGACGGCCGGAAGCGAGCCGGAAGTGCTCGTTCGGTGGTATCCGGCGGAAATGTAAGTATCCCACTGTTCCGGGGAAAAGAATAGCCTGCAAGATTCTAAATTCATGTTTGACTTTATTTTAGTTTGCCTGATGACTGGGTGTTGGAAAGCAGCATCAAGTCGTCTATGGTCGAGAAGCAGGTCAGCATCCACAGTCTCACGATCGAGCAGCGGAACGATTTGGACGAGTTTTTCCGGCACGATCGGCTCAAGCCGAAGCCGCAGGCAACGGTGAACCCGTTCGCCACCCTGCACGAGCTCAGTCTCAAGCTACAGCAGGAGCAGCAGCAGTCCGCTGCGAGTGGTAGCAGCGGCAGCAGCTCCAACCTGAGCAGCATCAGTAGCGGCAGCAGCAGCAGTAGCAGCAATGGCTGGAGTAGCTTCAGTGCGATGAATCCCATGGCGGCCAGTGTGCCGGCGCTCTTCAACAGCCGCACCGCCCCGAAACAGCAGCGCAAACCACCGAAATTTTGCGAGACGATGACGCCTACAACGACGACGACGGCGACATCCACAAAGGTGCCGTCGATGTCGAAGTCGGTCTCCTCGACGTTCTCGTCATCCTCCTCCTCCTCGCCAGCATCGTCCATCACCGGAGGGACTGGATTTTCGTCGATTTTCTCAACCTCCCGCACCGGCGGTGGTGAAGGATCGTCGTGTGGCGAAAGCAACCGAACCAGCAACGGAACCAGCAGCTGTGGCACGATGCTCCTGTCATCCTCCTCTTCATCATCGTCGTTATCCTCATTCCCGTCACCTGCGTCGGGCTGTCTGCCCAAAGCGTCTTCCTGACCGAGTCTGGCGAGGAAGTTCGGAATCGGCATCAACCCTAAACCGAAACGAAACATCAACAACTGCCCCCTCGTGCGTAACGTGCCAGTTTCGGTAAGGAGGACCAACAAGGGGAATGAACATCCCGTTCCGGCGGTTGTTAACAACGATGTTCCAGTGTTGCCAAAACGACTCTCGCCATCGACGACCCGTGCAGGGATGCAAAAACGTAATGACAGCAGACGTGACCTCAACCAACAAAACTCGGTGGTAAGGTAGGAAGGGTACTAACACCCCTCTGTGGGCCGCTGGGACGCACAGTCTCGTGTGAATCAGAGTAAATTTCACCTTTTTGTATCCGTAGAAGAAGACAGAAAGGAATCAATCAATAACAAGAGCAATTTTAATCATGATATAGTGGAAGTAGTTATTTTGTAAGTGAACTAAAACAAAGTCAAGCGAACGTTCGCGGCGACAGTCAGGCGATCGACGGTAGTTCTTGCTTATCCAGGAAGTACAGATGGTGGAACGGTCCACCATACTCCAGGCCTATAGAGAGAATGATAAATTCACCCCACCAAACACCACAGACGCATTCACACCACCCTTCACGCACATACATACACACTAACACACAAGCGCGAAAATTTAAACTACACAAGTAAGTTTCCATCCAGTGGCCATGGAATGATTTCGAATGGGGAGGAGTGGTGTGAATGAACTAAGATTATACGTAGTTTAATTTCTTTTTATCATACGATTCGTTTAGATACATACAGCTTTGAATTGACTACATACTTTCCTCCTAAGTGAATTAGATAAATGGCAAGAAAATTGAGGATATGTGTGTGTGTATTTGTGGTACTATTTTTTATCGTTTCACCTCCAATTGTTTATTGGCGGTTTCATCGTAAATAACATCTAGTACAACTCGCGAAGCAATGCAATGCAAAAGAACTAACGTAGTGTAAATAAATTGAACTACTAGTTTATGAACTACTACCGGGAAGGAAACAAATGAAATGTGAACTATGCCAATCGTTGGGATGGTTTTTTTCTGTTAGTTTTACCAGAAATACCACAGGAACAGGAAGTAAAAAAGAATTGTACAGGAAGTACCACGGTAATACGAAAGGATAGAATAAAGCTCATCGCGAAACGGCGGCAGGAGGACACTAATGAGTAAATGATACAAAATTATTTCAAAATCCGTTGATCTCAAAGTAGTACTGCGTGTAGTGATAAGGGAGAAGAGAAGGACACGGAACAAGAAAAACAAGGGGCGGAGCGGCGGTACAGAGCACGTTGGAAAAACCGGTGGTGGGGTGCTTCCCGCAGGACGCTTATCGTCTGCACCACCGCGCGTCAGGAATTATGAGAGAAGAAAACAAACGAAAATGGAACATACTAAGGTACGAAAATAGCGATAGTTACTGATAGGACTATAGACTTAGAACTATGTGACCATATAACCATGGAGGAACAGCGTGAACGTGGGAAATTGACACTCAACGGTCTCTCTTTCTCTCTCACACGCACACTCGCCGATGCACTTTCTGAATCGCTCTTCGGACAATTTTTTTTCCCACTCACATCAATACAACACACACGCAACAACAAAAAGTAAACGAGAGGTAGGAAGCCATATGCCTACAGAACTGCGGTGGCTAAAGACTGAAAACGTATTTTTAATTAGACTGTGTACAGCGAAGCGCGAAGTTTGGGAAGGAGCGAAGAGGGTTAGGAAAGAGGTGGCGAACGCGTAGGTGCAACGTAACAATGCAAAACCGTTTGTTGGTTAGAAGAGTCTATTGGAGCATAAGTCAAAGGACCCCTTTTTTGTTTCAACGTACGCCCGGTCCCGCTTTGGCAGACGATGTTGGTATATACCTTTTTTGAAGCTGAAAGATGAATTTCGGCGTTTGGTGCATTTGATGGAGACCGAGAAGGAGAAAACAGAACTAGACTTTTCCCTTTCCGTGCGTGGATGGACATCCAGCATATTTCCAGCATCACATTCATTGAAACAAAAAAACACAGTAACATTCTAATAGATGGCCTTCTATTGCGATACAGTTGCATTGTTGCACCGGTTGGTTCGTTCCGTTCCCTCCTCCTTCATCGTCGACTGTTCCTTCCATTGCGCTGAACTGTGTAAAAATAATTTGGCTAAGCATAATAAACACTGAGATGGGGAAAACAAAAATCACGTGAAATCTAACGGAAACGGAGGAGAGAGAGATTCGATTAGAATATGAAACGTTTGAAGATGATTGTAGTGTGTGTATTGCTGTAAACGCCAGGAAGAAAGTAGTTCATCGCGCAAAGAGAAATGATCACTGCCAAAAAACGAAAAAACAAAAAACTAAGCTGACTGATAAAACTACTGATTAACGGGAAGAGTGCGCGCAACAACGCGGTACTGGTGGTGATGTGGTGGCAGAACGAGAAGCGAACGTGGTGTCGCACCGGAAGTTAGAGAAAATTGGAAGTTTTCGTTCGGGAGAGCACGGGCGATGTGCCGAACATTATTGGAATGTTGCATTTAGCAAAGCGTAAACCAACCGTGCGCACAATAGACGTGCAGCTCGGTTTGGTGAGGAAATGATTTCTTCCATTTTGTTTCTCGACAACCGGAGTATCAAGAAGGGTAGCGACCGGCAGAGAAGGGAGTATGCACACAGAGTCCTTCGAGGGCAAATCAAAACTAGAAGCATTTCAAACAAACAATCAAAACATTCACACAAACTTCGAGGCACAGCGTCGCCGAGTTTCCACTTTTCGACCTCGCGATGATCATGAGCAATCAAAATTTACGTCAAAGTCTGGGAAAAGTTCCTGTGCGCATAGATGATTGGGGAATCCACCTCAAAAAGAGTGCCAGCTTGGAACCAGACGGTTCTTCTTGTAGCTGCGATAGCGGGATAAAGTAGCACTGCCAAACTAAACTGCCGTTAAGTCCCATTTTTCGCCTCTGAAAGAGTAAAGAGTTGTTTTGTTAGCCAATCTTTCTCATCATTCCACTGTCGAGCTCAACTAATTGGTTCTTAACACTTTAGTTTTGTTTATTTTGTCGTTTCCCATCAACCATTTAGAAATTGTATCATTTACCGCTAACCTGCTGGTATTTTATAGTTTAATGTTTGTCTTATCAGTTTCACTCATCGAACTTCTCGAAAGTCACAGGCATCAACTACTCGCGATCCTTCCTGATGGGACACAGTGTTTGAATTTGAAAGCCAAACGCCTGGCCACCTTATAGTCTGCCCTTCGACTGATTGACGATTTGCGACGAAATTGCGCAGCGACAGCGTTTAGTAAAAATTTATCGAAAGGCCGCTTTCGGGTTTCCTCCATTCGCTCGCAATGAAAGCTGCCTGTATACATAAGACGACGCCACCGCAAGTGAGCGCGTGTGTGTGTTCTTTTTTTTGTAAATCTTAAGGTATCCTAACCGTGCAAACTAGCAAACACCTGTCGACTGCCATCCGGGACGTTCACACGCATACGTCCATATATATATATGTCTCCCCTGGGGACGCTGTTTTAGATAACGGTGCGTAACGTTTCATTAGTTTTTCGTTTTGTGTAGGTGTAAAATTTAAAGCGAACCATTCGTTTAGGCTTTAATAAACTTTAGGCTGTAGGATGCGTGGATGTTGGTATGTTTCCTATGGAACTCCTCCCATCCCGAAGGTGGTGTGTGTCTGTCGGGGCTGCGTTTGGTTGCGAGAATTATTTCTTTAGAAATTTACGTTCGGACTGATTTTTATAAAATAACGTTTCTTTCGTAAAATAAGTTTAAAAAAAGTGGACAGCCCAAAATAAATTAGAAAAACGTCAAACGGAGGAATACGCGGTACGGACGCGGGCGGGTGTCCTTGTGTGATGGTGCGCCCCTGCGATACATCTGTAAACAGGTAGGCCCCCACCCTTTGCCCTTTGGCACGCCATGGAGTTCGAGCCGGTGATAGCCGGCGATAGGATAGCCAGCGAAAACTGCGTAAGTGTAGGAAAAATTCGAAATTCGAAAACAGTAAAATAGCTCTCTTTTGAGTAGGTGAAGCGAAAGCCACGCCAAGCCGTGTGTGCTTAGGGGAAATCGAATTTAAACCTGTATTGGGACGATCCTCCGCAGGGACGCACCTATAGGCTTTTATTTTTAGAAAAGTATCAACTGTCGGTTGTCTTTTCGTTTTCCAGTATGCGTTTCGCAACGAAAATTAAGTCTCTTCATAAGAAACGATAATACACTAAAGGCGCCAAAAAGTAGGGAACAAATCTATCATAAGCAATCGCTTTCGCGTGTCCAGTTGATCTTGTAAGGTGGTTCGCTTTAAGTAGAACAAAATGCACACACCGGAACATGGCCGGCCCGTTGCTGCAGGAAGTGGAACGTGGCACAGCACTGCCAGCATAAAGTCGAAAGGTGGGTGGCTTTTTTCTCCCTCGCCGCCACCGCTTTATGCAGTCAAATTGGCCCCCTCGTGCTCGAATCGTTTTCGTAGTGAGATTTCTTCTTACACCTAGAGTTAGTGACATCACGATTGTCTCACACGGCGTAGACGGAAGCGTATATCAGCGAACTCTAACCAGCGTACGATCGGTTTTCGCTGTTGATAGGTGAATCGAAAATCAGTGAATTGTGCCGAGGGCATCCTCTTGGCACGAAAGACTCTAGTGATGGCGCCACCGTGCGCACCAGTAGCATTTACGAAAAGCCAAACTTTTTCATACCAATAGAATGGTCATTTGAGTTCCGGTTGACTGTTTGTTTTCCCTACTCCTCGAACATTTTCCCCTTTCCTTTTTTCCCCTATATAAAACGACTTTATGTGACCCTTTCCGTCTAGTAGGTGTTACACGCTACGAGTTTCTCTTCGGCAAACGGTGCCGCACTTTTATTTTTACGTCTGTACCATCACGTCCATACACGATAACGATGTTTGCTTTCTCCTGCCCGTAGGTGTAACGTAGTGTAAAATATTTTACCATAATTTGTACGCTATGCTAGTATAATTTTTGTGTTCGCCCACAAAACACCATCCTGACACGGACGACCAGGTTGTACATGCGAAAACTTTGTGCACCGGTTCGAACGGCAATCGTATTACTAGTAGGAACATGCTTTCGTGTAATTATTTAGGTTCAATTAGTTTCACTATACATTGTAAAAGAATCGCGTCCCAATCTTCTTCTTTTTTTTGTGTCTCTGTCGCGTGTGGGTCCCCCGTGTCGGCCGGTTTTACTTTTAAGTTCGTCTAGCGTTAAGAATCTAGTGAGAAGATACCGCGGGCAATTTAGGATCGTGGTCTTCCGCATCGCTGCCTGCTCGCCAACGTGGGCGCGAACAGGGCACCTAGCAAACAAGGCAACACGACGACGAAAATGGAAAAATGAAAAGAAAAGCCAATCTTTTGTCAATTGGATTTAAAAAAAAAACGGTGATTTGTGTTTTTATTTTTCCGCTCTTCCGGGAGGCTCTCCCATCGTTTGGTTGTTCGTTTTATGTTCGTTTTGGTGTTGTTTCTTTTCACCCTTTTTCTAGTATTTCTGTCCATGTTCAGGTATGTTTTGTTCTAATTACATTTTACTGATCATATTTTACTTTTATCTTTTAATTATTTAGGACAACTTCCACATCATACACCTTTCTTATAAACTTTTTGCCATTTATTGTTTCAGTTATCTGTTCACTTCCCTCCCCACTTCACCTATTACTCCTACATAAAGGGCAGAATTATCCGGAAAGGCTCGTTTGAAACGCATTCCAAGCTGGCGCACATCTTCTTCTACAGCTTACACGGCTGAATCATAAAACGTGCGGAACAACCGAAGAAAGTAGTTGTGTGTGCGCGTACCCTTACGACGATGTGTGGCATGCTAGCGGGCAGTCGGGACGGACGAGTAGAACCGTGTAAAATCGTAGGTGATACTATCTGTAAGTATATTATTAGGGAAACATAAAACTAGTTCATAGGTGCGACTACAAGCGTGCGAAGGCAAGTGTTGTACGTTAGTTTGTAAAGGACGTAATGTAACAGAAAACATCATGTACAATGGTGTGATACGATAGGGAGGACCAGGAGATATAGAACTGGAGATGTAAAAACGATATGGGGACGAAATGGGGACGAAAACAGTCGCTTTATCTGTTTTGTCAGAGTACGGGCGTTAGTTGGCGAAGAGTCGGAAGTTGAAAGAACCTCAGGGGTCGAATGTAGTGTTTTTCCAGTACACGATAATTTAAGGCGCAGTTCATAATATCTATTCCAATTACTTTTAAACGGTGTACTCTTCACGCACGGCGAACGTTGCCATCTTTCATCTGTCCGCTAAATAGTTTTAGCTCAAACATTAATTTTTCTATGAGTTTTAAAGGAACTATAGTTAATGCCGGATGTGGTGGTGGTTGATGGACGAAAAAACACATGAAAGACAAAACATCGCGAGATGAAGATGAGAAGGTGAACTAAAAACGACAACAGACACGTAACGGTTTCCGAACATCAGAGTTGCAGTTGCTTTACTCGAGTGGCAGGAGAAGGAAAAGTTAACTGGTAGAGGAGAATGCGGCAGCCGAAGGAGGTAGCGAAGATGGTAATAAGATGGTCACAGTTATGGTGGTGCTTGGAATGGAAAGATTAAGAAAAGGAAACACAATTGAAATGGTAAAGCAAGGAAAATGGAAGTTGTAAGAGATGGGTAGATAAATGAAAAATGAGAACAAAATGAGAGATGGATGGGTGGACGGAAGTGTGCCTACAAAGAAAGTTGTAATAAGGTGGGGTTGCAAAAACAAACAAAAACCAACAATCAATGCTATCTAGAGTCCGTGCTGGAGACGGAGGAGGGTTATGTAATTGGCACACAAGTATAAGATAACATGAGTAATAGAGGCTATGAAGGTGGAGTAACATGAATGTAGAAGAATATGAAGCGCAGAAGGCAAATGAGCAGGAATGAGAGGAAAAACAAGCAGAAAGGGTTGCCGAACTATGCATAGACAAGCCAAAGAAATATCACATCCGCGCGGTTACACCGTGTTGCGGGTGGATTAGGAATAATTAGCTGGATTAGGTGTGTGCATCCTTGTAGAGAGAGCGAAGGATTCGAATGAAACGTTAGCATTAGAACGATGGAATAGATTGTACGGCCGATTGTGAGACGAAAGCCAGTTTGTCCAACGACCAGTCCCGTTCCTTCGAGCACGACTGTCCGTCGCTGGGCGAAACGGTCGTTCAACTTTCAATTGCGCCGTATGGAGGAAAGTGGCACATGATTACAACATGACCTTTACCTCAGAGAAAGAGAGAGAGAGAGGGGGAGATAAACCTAGCGAGTAGCTTAATGTGTACCAGTTAGAGCGCGGCTTGAGAAACGCGGGCAGTGCTGTCTGCAGGCAGGCACGTGCAGACGAGCGGACAAAAATTTCGATGGATGTTAGTGTGGGAAATGGTTTAGAATCAATTGTACATAGAGCATGCACGGGAAGCTGCCTCCACGGGAGAGTAAAGCAAGCGAGCACAGGAAACACCCATCGACCGGCAATAGTTGCCTCCGTGATCATTCCTCGGTCCTTATCGGGAACGAGCCGCATGCGGAAAATCACTGTTTTCCTCACCTGGACTGCGAGCAACGCATGGGTGCAACGATTGCAGGTGGTTGGGTGTCTAGTAGATGTTATTCTAGAAATCTGGTAAGGGATGGGAAAGCAAAGGAGAACATACATATACGCAAACCGGGAAAACCGCTTCATACGATACGAAACGTAAGTCGAACTACGGAAAATTAGTGGAATTTAGAGCAGCGCAGAAAACGTACGTGCCAGGGCACAAGCGCAGTATAACGGAAATTGTGTATCATTGTCAGTGGAATAGGTATGAGCAGAGCGTGCGGAAGAAGATAGCATAGTAGGAAGCAGTCGCAAGTGGAGCAAGCAGATTATAGTCTTACGTAGTCAAGTGTGTTTATGATGGTAATACTCGCAGCAACAGTACAGTACAGTTCAGTATCGCTTTCGGTTATCCTTTGAGCTGGCTAACTTGTTTCTTATTTGTGTTTTCTTTTCCCTTTCAAACCCCTGTAACATTTCATTTTCTCTATCAGAAACATAGACCTCAGAAAAAATTAAAGGAATCGTTAAAAATGCGGGCTTATGAACGATAAGTCGAAATAAAACGGACCAGAAAAGTTAATTAAGGAACAACAGGAAGTACACACATGAAAGCACAAACAAAATAACAAAAATACACTAGAAATACAGTTGGTGAAAGGAAATTCGATGAAAGAGGGTACTAAACGACAACGCAGTTCAGGTAAAAGGTAGAATGAGATTTGATGCGGATAACAAAATACAAAACAATAAAGAAGAAAGACAGAAAGCCAAAACAACAACCACACAACCCACACATCAATCTTATATATACATTCAGGCCGGTACAGGATAAACACCACCACTAAACGGAACTACAAACAGAGCGAAGCGCTACGGAAATCGAAACCGATTGGAGAGTAGAGAATATTTTTCAGAGTAAAACGAACGGGATGGAACGTCTAAAAAACCTTAACAAGTCAAGTGCACCTACAACAATTTTTGAGTCTCAAGGCCAGGGCCGGAAAACAGTGTCCCGAGTGGCAGCTAAAAACCCCGAAGGAAACAGTTTGCAAGGATAGAACAAGAAGAAACAAATAAAACTACCTCATTAATGTTTAGATATTGCGCCTCCGGAATCGTGACGGGGCGCTACGCGCAAAATCATACCAATCGAAACCGAAAACCAATAGGAATCATGATGAAGTAAAAATTAACAAACCAGCTCCTTATTTGATCAGACAATTTGCAGCACTTGAAAGCCAGTACACAACAATACCAGCGGATGAATGAAACACGAGGAATAAAATCGAGAACCATCGTGATGGGGGTACACGAACGAAACTGATTGGCAAGCAAAAGCAAACGAAAATGTACGTTAGTTTTCCCACGTAACTTGTTTTGAACGTTCGTTTCGTTACTGTATGTAATTGTTAGACACATTTCTGTAGAATTCGGCAACTGAAGTGTCACGACGAGAGCGAACGACCGTACCAACATATATACGGTCTAATAATCTAGGTGTTTTCTTAAAAGTTTCCAAAAACCACTCTCGCGACATGAGAATTTAAATAAAACCACAAAGTATAACTTCCTACGGTCGGGCAGGTTTCCTCTCAACTGTCCTAGCCGATCAGCCTCATATTGGATCTATTGTTTTTGGCAACTTTGAACGAGCTTTCAAAAATCATGATCCCCATTAGGGGGAAAAATTGCTTCACTTTCGTTCCGTTTGAATGTCTTTTCGAGAGGATGTACTTATACTTTCTACGGCCCCTCCCACCCCTTCCTCTATCACAACCTACTGTACTCACTTTTGTAATCAGCGAAAAAAAAAACGAAACACTTTATATCACAATACGAAAGTATTGAAAAAACAAAACAAAAAAACAACAGAAACTCTAAAAACTAAGCCACAACGGCACACCGTACGAGTCTTGCAGCTAGTAGAGCGGTTATCGGTATGATTGTACTATCGGAAAAAGCATTAATAAAACCACTTTATCCTGCAGCGTAAAAGGAGGTATACATATTTTGGTAGAAACGTTATATAAGTATCAACACGATTGACTTGAAGCATGGAACAATCGGAGGACAAGAATTCATAAAGCATAACGGCAGCAACTAGGAAGGAACGAAACGGACGCAAACCGGTGCGCAATGAACTTCGTACAACCAAATGCCATAGCCGACATCTTTCGAGCCGTTCTTCTGGTGTAAGCCGCATACGGTTCCGACGCGTCGTTGGTAAGTGCCCCTCTCAACAATAGACAAGAGTGTAGGGGAAAGAGGAAAACCTAATAATAACGAACACGAAAAAAGGGAATACACCTATAAACAAGAAAAGATGCTTATTAGAGTATAACAGAAACAAACCGGGAGACGGAGAAAATGAAATTCAAGAGGGAAAAAAACATTATAACCCTACAGGATCGTAAATGCAAGCAAAACACAAAAAGGAAAACACATTGTATCAGTATGTTTAAATGATATGAAATTATTGAAAATATATTACCGATATGAGACAGTAATCGTAATCGTGATAGAGGTGTGATGTGTTTCACTTTCCAATCCTTTCACGAATGGATTTCCATACAAAAAGTGGGGAGTTGGGATTTTCTTTCTATTATTACAGTTTCCACGCGTCTGTAGTGGCAAGTGATGTTCCCACGAAGTCTGCCCTTGTCTGCGAACACACCATAGCATAGACCATGTGGCAGCAGTCAAGTGTCGCATCGGTCGATGGCTCGGTAGCATGATCGAATTGCCAATTCATCGTCTCGACCAAGCGACGAAGTTGCACCATGTGCTGCTCTGACAAGGCGGCTTCTAGGGAACATCACTTGCCACCACACTTCTCTTAGTTTCCTTTATACACGATTAACTTTATCCTTTATATTATATTTTTTAAATCGTTTTAATTAATTTTATGCATTTTTACTACGTGTTTTTTTCTTTTTTTATCGCGACGATCACCTTATCTTCGTCCGGTATACCAGCCGCAGGAGGTATGACGACATATTTGGCGCACAGATCGGAGTGACCCTTCATGACGCCCACCTTGATCTGCTTGATCGTAAGTGTCCTGCTCACGACCAGTCTCTTAGTGTGCCCCAGCACCTGCGGGAACAGCTTCAACGAGTTGGCATAGCTGCAAAAGGAAAACAGAGTGCGTTAGCATCGAGTCGATCCGTTGGTTGCAGTTGGTTTTCCCAGCCCCAGTTGACGTACCCCTTCAGTTTGGCCACTTGCTGCTTGGTGAACTGTGTGCTGAAGACCAAATCGTAGAGTGCGTTCACGCTGGCGTACTGCTTCATCATCACGTAGAATGCCTCCAGTGGGATCCGCTCCTGTTTCGGTCGTTTTGTGGTCTGCACTTCCTTGGTGGCGTTTTCCGTACCCAGGCCGGACTTTCCCTTGCGCTGCTTCGCACCGATCGGCTCGATGATGCCATCCTTTCCCGCACCCAGCCCTCCACCGCTCCAACCCTGCTTCTGCAGCATCTTGAAGCCGATGTTTTCCTCCTGGATTGCCTTTGGTTCGCCGTCCTGTTTCGGCGGGTTCGGGGGTCGGGTGTAGTAGATCTTCCTTCGCGTGTGAAACTCTTTGACACGCTGCAAAAATTGGCGAATTAAAATCGTGTCAATGGCCAAAACTAAAGCTGCTGATGCACTCGGGCCGTCTCGCGTACCTTAACGGTGTAGCAGTAGTAACGGATTATCTGTACGAGCTTCGCGCGTGCCTCCGAATGGGCTTCCGCATTCTCGCCGACTGCCCGGCAAATTTCCCTCGTGTTGACCAGAAAACGGAACACCTTCGTCGCCTCGTCGTAATCGTGTTCGAACAGCAGGCCGGCCTGCTCGAAGCTGAGCTTTAGCGACATCTGGTCGCCGTTGTAGATGTACCCGATCAGCGGACGGAGCACCTGTTGCAAACGCGATGGCAGTTGCGGATCGGGAATGTCCGTCGGGACGGGTTCAAGCCGGGGCAACTTTGGTGCCGCAGGCGTCACCGAATCGTTTATTTCCATATCATCATCATCGGAGGAGGATTCGTACCCTTTCGAGGAAAGAAACACCATCGGAACATGGCGTGTTTTTCCATTTTCCGCTTGCAGTTTTGTCGACTTTTTGTCACCTGTTGGGTTTTCTTTCTTCGCTGAAACTCCTTTGGCGCTTTCACTTGTGCTTTCTTTCCACTGGTTTGCTCCTTTCTTCATTTTTGTTTTTGACACCGGCATTTTAACTTTGTTTTTCTGTATTCCTGCCATTTCTATTCTGAATACACGTGCGTGTATGTTTATGTTTTGATACAGCTCTGAAAGTGGATTAAATTGACAGCTAGCGAATCGACAACACACGACAGATATCTAGTGCTCACTTGCGAGTCGCGTGGGTGACACCGGCGGCTTTGATGGTCCGTTTGAGTCCAAAAAAGTAGGAAAACAACCGAAGAATATCATTCCCATAATAAAGTTTGAAAATGTGTGATAAGATTTGGTAGGTACACATTTCTCTATCTGACATCTGCGTAAGCATTTCGTACAAGCTATTTTGTATCAAGGTCCTATCAAACTACAACCCTGTGTCGTTTGTCAAAACAATCCATTCGGTCCGGTTGCACGCGTGCGATCTTCGCTTCGATTACCGGTGGAAATTGTTTACCGTAGCGCCTGTGTGTTAACAAAATGAGTGTTGTTAACGGGTTGTTCCGAGTGCATAAGCTAATGCGCCCATCGGTTGCACTAGCTAGAAGTTTTCTTCCTGCCAGTGGTCAGCTGTCACAGAGAACGATAAGTTCACAGCGAGGTGAGTAAAGAAATCGTGCCGGCATGTCCTGGATAGTTACGCAACAGCAAACGAGGGTGCACGATTGATTCCGGGTACTATTTCAGCTTATCAGCGATGGAACTACACCGCTCGGAGGTCGTTGAGCACGAAGGCGGCAGAGGACGGATACCACTCCATCATCCGTGATCAGGAAAAAGGGGTCGGGTCGAGCGATAAGCACGAATTCCAGGCGGAAACGCGCATGCTGTTGGACATCGTTGCGCGCTCGCTGTATTCCGACAAAGAAGTTTTCGTCCGCGAGCTGGTTTCGAACGCCAGTGATGCGCTGGAAAAGTTCCGCTTTCTCGTTCAAGCATCGCCGGAGGGAGCTAGCGAGTACGCCGAATGTGACCGCGCGCTCGAGATTCACATCGGCACAAACAAGCAGGATAGGCTGCTGACCCTGCAGGACACCGGCATCGGAATGACGCGGGAGGAGCTGATCGCCAACCTGGGCACGATCGCTCGCTCCGGCTCGAAGCATTTTATCGAGCAGCTGAAGGACAGCGGCAGGGGCACGCAGGAGAACGTGCAGAACATCATCGGCCAGTTCGGTGTCGGGTTCTACTCCGCGTTCATGGTGGCCGATAGGGTCGACGTGTACACACGCTCGGCCCGTGCCGGCGAGCCCGGCTTGAAGTGGTCATCCGACGGGTCTGGCACGTTCGAGATCCAGGAAGCGGAGGGTGTGGCCATCGGGACAAAGATTGCTATCCACCTGAAGCCAGACTGCCGCGAGTTCTCCGACGAAGACCGCATCCGCGAGGTGATCCGTCGGTACAGCAACTTCGTCGGCAGCCCCATCTTCCTCAACGGCAAACAGGCGAACCAGATCCAGCCGATCTGGCTGATGGAACCCAAGCAGGTCACTCCGGAGCAGCACAACGAGTTCTACCGGTTCGTGGGCAACACGTTCGACACGCCGCGGTTCACGCTGCACTACAAAACGGACGTGCCGCTGAGCATCCGAGCGCTGCTATACTTCCCCGAAGGCAAACCGGGTCTGTTCGAGATGTCGCGTGATGCGGACGGTGGCGTAGCGCTGTACACGCGCAAGGTGCTCATCCAGTCGAAGACGGAGAACCTCCTGCCGAAGTGGCTCCGCTTCCTCAAGGGTGTGGTCGACTCGGAGGACATTCCGCTCAACCTGAGCCGCGAGCTGCTCCAGAACAGTTCGCTCATCCGCAAGCTGCGCATCGCGATCACAAACCGCACCCTGCGCTTCCTGCACGATCGCTCGGTCAAGGAACCGGAGAGCTACGACAAGTTCTACAAGGACTACGGGCTTTTCCTCAAGGAGGGCATCGTGACGAGCCAGGAGCAGCAGGAGAAGGAGGAGATCGCCAAGCTGCTGCGGTTCGAGACGAGTCGGGAGGAAAATCACACCGTGTCCCTGCCCGAGTACTGCCAGCGGCAGGCGGAGGGTCAGAAGGACATCTACTACCTGGCCGCACCGAACCGAACCTTGGCGGAGGCGTCCCCGTACTACGAGTCGCTCAAGAAGCGAGGAATCGAGGTGTTATTCTGCTACGAGGCGTACGACGAGCTGGTGCTGATGCAGCTCGGCATGTACCTCGGCAAGAACCTGGTCTCGGTCGAGAAGGAGATGCGCCGCTCAGACGCTACGTCCGCCGCGGACCAGGACGGCCTGCTCGAGGGTTCACTGCTAAAGTCACAGATCGATGAACTGTTGCCTTGGTTGAAGCAGCGACTGGCCGGCAAGGTGACGAACGTCAAGACGACCGGCAAGCTGGACACGCACCCGTGTGTTGTGACGGTGGAGGAGATGGCCGCCGCACGCCACTTCATCAAAACGCAAAGCCACAACATGAGCGAGGAAAACCGCTACGCGTTGCTGCAGCCTCAGTTTGAAATCAATCCTAAGTAAGTTCCGAAAAATCGGTCGAACGAAATTTATTCCGATCACAACATGTTCTTTTTTCTATTTTCTCAGACATCCCATCATTAAAAAGCTGCAAAAGCTTACAACCAGCGATCCCGAACTGGCGGAGCTGCTAGCGAAGCAGCTCTTCTCCAACGCCATGGTCGGGGCCGGTCTGGTCGATGACCCGCGGATGCTGCTGACCAGCATGAACGACTTGCTGGAGAAGGTACTCGACAAGCACTAGGATCGGTAAACCTTTAGTTGTTCTTATCTGTTCTTATTTTTGTACTATAAGCTAGGTGATATCAATGCGTTTAAAATAAATTAGGGATGTTTAACAATCGACATTTCGCTGCTGCGAAGGGTTTAATGATCGGATTGAGAAATATGTTCTAGATACGATCAAAGAAATAGGAAGCTTCAAGAACACAGCTACAATAGAACAGTAATCGGGAGGTGTTTGTCCCAAATGTGAACAGGTCAAAGGTAGTCGATGCTGTCCAACGTTTTCCCACCAACAGACGAAGGGAACTACGGACCAACCACGTAATGCTTAGGTGTTAAATTGTCTCCTAGCGCACGCTTTGCCCTGATAAACTCACGCGTGTCAAGCACACTGATAAGAGCTTGTCACATGCTTTCAATATCTTCCCTCGAGTGTGTGAATTCCTCTCGTCGAAACCTTGACTCGACTGTTCCCTCTACCTTGAATGGGTTTAATATAAATAAATTCGGTCGGGCTGTAACTATGATTGTTGAACTAATTCACACCTTCCATACGTAACATTGAGTCTTGTAATTTGTTAATGATTTTATTTTTTCTAAAACAGCCCGTTTCACTTGGGACATGGAAAGCCTTTTATTTAACATTCTGAGATAGGATGGGATCCGCCGTAACGTAACCACATTTAATGCTATCTTTTCGCTATCTGCAGGCGTAACGCGACCGACTTAATGTTTCTAATCCTGGTTATTTAAATAGCGGCCTGCCGGTGCCGGTTTGGCCTACAATGGATCACATGGTTGTAGTACTAGTTTCTCTACGATGTCTTATCTTATTCTTTCTGTATGGCAGAATTCCTTCCCAAGCTTCCCGGTGTTAATTAAATAGGCCGGGTGTGAAAATCATCACCGTAAAATTATGTGTCATTTTGTTCAAACTTTTGGGACTACGAATTAGAAAACAACACTCAAGTCGGCGCTTTTTCAGTCCAATCGCGCGCTCTCCAACCGCTGCAGTTCCACTGCGGGTCATATGACGCCAAAACAAACAAGAGTGTTTTCGACGTAATCATCGGACGGAGGG
>JAOEFI010000007.1:3778110-3796028 GCA_034621735.1 Anopheles plumbeus
CGCGACGGGTGGCAACCATGCGCTGATTCTGGATTGATGAAAGTTTTGCCGCATGTGAGTTGCAATGGAAACGAACGGGGTTTTCGTTGAGATGACAATGAACTTGGTAAACTGCTAATGAGCGGTAACGTGCAGTTCCAATAGAAAATATGGCGTGGTTGACGAAGTGGACCGCAGACTTGATTCGACTTTAACCGTATTTCCAACCTAACTAGTGGAGCTTCAATTTCTTAAACTAGTGTACATTTTTGTTTTGCTGGGCGATATTATTAACATATCTGTGCAATGGAATCATAGCTATTCTCGTACGTACGGTGCCCGTAAATGTAGAACAACTATCTGTAAATCACAGTTCAATCAGGTGCATATTTTTCATGTCATGTGTTCGATTGCGACAGCAGTTCAAGTATCGAATTTCAAAAACTCGCGCCCGCCCCACTTCGCTCAACTCACCACTCCGGACTAGCTTGACAGAATCTTGTAATGAAAAATTTGCTTCCGAGGCAGTGCGATTACACGGAACCGTTTGACCAACCGGAGGGGAGCTTTGATTGGACACGTTCTGCACCACTCACACCCTTCGATACTTCAATAGCGATCATGTGATCATTATGCGCGGGGGGAAGACCGAAGAGTGGTCGCATCCTTCAGAGCCCGTTTACCACGGGGGATGCACTTCAGGTTCGCTGGCGCAGTTGTTGGGGTCAACCTTTTCATCAGTGCTGTTCTGGCTTCATTCTGTACTTTTATTGTATGTAACAACGTTCGGCTGCATTTATCTATGGATAATGCTAAAGTCCATCCATTTATTGCCATATTCAGAGGGGTTTGAATATTACTGCGTCCCGAAAATCACATTAATCGTTCCAAGAGAAAGTTGCCCATATGACCAATTGTAGAGGTAAATATAGCTTGAAGTTGATTTGAAACTCGAACCGGATGTCGGCTGCTGTGCGCTGGTTGGGAATTGAGTGGTCAAAATTCAAAAAGATAGCGTAAATGTTTCTATGCCTACTGCGACATTCGTTGCACTCATCATACTTGTATAATTTTCACAGAACGAACCCACTAATCGCAGTAATCGTAAAGTTATCACATCACCCGCTCGAAGCCGACTTGAGCTCGCCGATCCGGCAACGCGTAGTGTCAAAACGCACGGCAGTGTTGCGAGTCGCCGCGAAACTCACCACCGTCCGCCAGTCACGAGTGTATCGCGCTAGTCACCACCAGCCATTATTATATTTTGTCGGAACCAGGCAGTCGCCCTCAGTTTTGTACCGTCAGTGTGTCGAGTCAGTCATCTCCCGAGTGTGTCCGAGATCTGTTCTCCGTGTGTACCGTCACCGACACCAGTAGCAGCGCCAGTACAAAGTGACAGGAAAGCTGCACTTTTGAAAAGGAATCGTTCGGAGAAAGCTTGAAAAACCACCCAAAAAACACACATCAAAAATGGCATTGCCGGAAGAGAATCCCGTCTACGGGCCCTTCTTCGGAGTGATGGGCGCAGCAGCTGCTATCATTTTCAGCGGTAAGAGAAGTTGTCCACCCCCCGGTGGCTCTGTGGCCATCAAGAGCTTTCCGCAGATTCCTCCCCAGGCATGCACTAAAAATCCTCATCGTGCACTGTTCGCAACTATCTAATCCGCCCAATTTTGCCGTAATCCTTCTTGGTCGTATGCTGAAAACGCGTAACCGCCCCGTCTATCGTCGCTGCTGCTGGTGGAACATCGTCATGTGAGCGCAATGTGTCCCCGTGGTGCTGTGTGTGTGTGTGTGTGTATGCTCCGATGTGTATGTGTATGAGCGCGCAAGTGCCCTCGTGACCACTTTTCGGTTTTCGTTTTTTTTTTTGCGCGAATCAACGTAGAGGCGAACTAAAAGTGGTTTCTTCAACGTTGCCAATAATATTAAAGGAGCCCAATTTCGTTAGCATCGTCGGATTGTACAGAAATGGCCACATTTACTGCTATCGTCCGTATCGTCGGATTCAACATATTGTGCCTGAATCCTAAACATCAGCATCTCTTGGCGTTAAAATGACGGTGCGCGTTGTAATGCCCTTGCAGAGTAGAAAGGTGTTAGCACCATTTACACTGGTGGTGTGTAGGTTTTGCAATTTCTGTACGGTGCTCTAACTTTTTTGTGATGCTTTCTGATGATGGGAGCTTGACTCGTCAAAGTGCGTAGCAAAAATTCATTAGAAACAAGTGCGGCACGGAAAAGTTACAACTTTTACCGGGAGAAGCAAAGAGAGCCAGAGTTTCTGCCGTTTCTGTAAGCCAAATTGGTGGAGCAAATGAGCAGGAAATTAAGGAGTTCGCAGTGAATCGTTCCGAAGGGACGAAGGGAATGGATAGAGAGAAAGAGCGAGACATGTATAGCACGAGAGAAGAGGGAGTTCGTAAACCGCACTATCCTTTTTATTTCGAAGGTGCGCTTTTGCCTCTCTTGCTTTCGCAGGATTTGATGCTTGATTATTATTGATTTTGGGGCCAAGGACTATTACGCGGGCGTGTGCGAGAGAAGGAGAAACGATTCCCCACACAACCCACAAACACACACACACACACATGCATGACGGCATGATCTTTCTGCTTCCTCTGAAAGTTTCATTAATAATGTAAGCCACGGAGGGATGCTTCTGCTGGAAGCTGGACAAAAAAAATCCATTCTTGGTGTCGCAGTTTCGAAAAGAAACGGGCTAAATGCAAAAATTGCCCGCAAACGGTAGACAATTTTTCTTCCCCGGAGTACTTATCACGCGACGTGCAATTGTACCACATGACCCGAGAAATGGGTGGTGGAAAAAACCCGGATGGTTCCATGAGGTTGCTTATCCGATAGACCCTTGGAACCCTCTGGACCCGTCCCTTGAAATGTAGCTAGTTTTTTTCTCAACCCTCGCCCTTCGAAAAACACATTTCATGACAAATTGTTCCATCGGGCATACAGTTTCAATCCGTGCATTTTTTTTGTCACATGATCGGCGCCAAACAGGGCCACATTAGCTTTCTTGTTCTCTCCTACTACACCAGCAGCCAAATGTGATAATCATTTCGGAGATGATAGCTTTGATGTCCATGGAGTTTTTCACACTTCGTAATCAGTTAAAACGAATGTTCAAATTCGACGAATCGTGGGAGTGCAACTCCCCCAGACGGCACATATACGTTGTGCATGATGATGGCTATCGATTTTTCATCTGATTTTGGAGGACCTGATTTTCTCCTCCTCGTCTCCTTTTTTTACTTTTATTTTTTAACGTTTCATTTTTAGAAAATGTGATATGGATTGTTGGTTTTCTGCCGAAAAACAGTGATGAATCTCATCGTTTGAAGTTTTCGAATTACAAAAAAACTTCTTGTCCAAAGATGCTGGATATAGTATTCCTTATTCTAAATAGGTTAATTGAGATAAAATCAACGATGGGAATAAAGGTTCAAATAATCTACCGCGAGAAGAACATTGCCGTGGTTAAAAAACCCTTTATCAGACGGGTTTTAGCCACACTAGGTCATGTGACGTCACAGGATCGATTGTCATTTGCAAAGCTCTCGGTGTGTATATAGGACGCGATTCGTACGACATTCTCATCGAATTCCTGAAGGATAAAAGGGGTACGGAGAAGAAGACACTGGTGTGGGAAAGATGTTGTCTTACCTAAGCATAAAAGTAATTAAACAATAATTACAGCAGGTACGTCGTGCTGGGCCCACTGTTAGGTTACTGCTTCCGCGTCGGTCTTTGACGGTATGCATCACGATTTCGTATCCCTTGATGTGGGGATCAGTCAAACGTCAAATGTTCGCCGTAGGCGGCTTCGTTGCTGCTTTTTCTACAATATACATTCTGTTTTCATTAGAACATCGAACTACATTTATTCCCACCCCCTGTAGGCTCAAACTATGAATCAGCAGCATTGTAGCCACGCAAATGATTCAGACAGCACTAGAGAGCGAGTTGGTTGGTATGCGTAGTATGCTGTGAGCGACGCAAACATGTGTACGCGCCTCCATAGCCCTTATCTGTGCTTCCAGAGCACCACTGACGGCCGTTTGCTCGGAAGTCATATGACCGATACGGCGACGACGTCGCCGCTTGCCGTTAATGTACCACTGCGAAGAACGATGAAAACGGTGATCATGTGAACGGACAGTTTCTCTATTACCACCTGTATCATCAATATGACCCACACAGGCGGGTATACCGTCACCATTACCACCATCATAAATGCTTGTCGACGATGTTGTGCGGGGGAAAAAACTGGCCCATGCTCACGACATCCATTGACACCATAAACCTTTACAGAACGATTGTTATTGGTTCACCTGTTGTATGCACTGTCCCTGCCCCTTCTCTTCTTGCACTTTGATTGACTGCGAGCAGCATCGCACCTCTACTACCGCGATCTTCACGTGATCCCGCGCAGGGCGCTCTACCAACACACAGCCAGTCGAACGACGAACGTCAGAGAAACCGAGCCCAATGCGAAATGGTTTCGCGGTGAAAACAGTCGCGACTGATGGAATTCCATCATGTGACCGGTCCGGCTTCCAGTTTCTGTGCAGTCACATCGATATGATCGTGGTGGGAAAAATTATCTCAAGTTGAGATTGTGTAACCAATCACACGTTATCGTTACTCTTCAATTGAGCCGGTGTATCAGTTTTGGTGTTAGCATTGTCATATTTGTCAATCGTTTTGGCTAATACTGAGTATATAGAAAAACTAAACATTTTGTTTTGTCTAGGGATGTAGTTTGTTACTCACCGAACCGGTTCGATACGGTCGGGCCGTCGATCGGTGGGAAAAAACAGATCTCGGGCGACGGTACCCTACTTCCCGTACGAGGGATGTACATTTGAGTTAGGCAAGGTTTTGCTAGATGCCCCGCAATCCGTTTCATGGTTTTGGGCTCGAAAACGCTATCACATGACTCTGGTAAGATCGTGCCGCGGCCACACGTTTTGTGGAGTCATCACACGGCACCAATTACAGCACCTCTATGTGTGGAGTGATGAATGAATGTAGTGGTTGGGAAAAACTCACGACGGCCGCTGTTTCTGCGCCGCTGACTACCGAGAACAATGCATTTCCATTCCACCCGCGCATACGTCCCCCGACGCCCTCCCGCGAGACCCGCCCATCTATGGTTTCATCCCATTTCATAAAATGATCGATAATATTTCAGCTTGTTCGCATCGTTTATGTTGTTGCGCGACCGCCCGTGTCTCTCTGCCAGAGCTGCACTATGTTCAATCGATGCAGCCATCCTCCAAGAAGAGGTATTTGTGCTCTTAAGAGGTCCAAATCCGGTAACATCCGGAAACATCCGGATTTCCTCACGCGTGTATCCGAATAATGGAGGATTATTATATACAACGGGGATTTGTAATTTCATCTGAAGGAAAATCATGGCCCCCATTCATTCGTGTGTGGTATGGATGCCAATAAGAGAAGAACGACAATACGAGGAAAATAATCGATGCCACAAAATCTACCTATTTAGCTTTTCCACAAATCAACATGAAAATACGCACATAATTGATCCTTGAGCGCGTTCAATACGAACCCATCGTCAACAGCCAATCCACGAGCGAGAGCATTTCTTATCATATTCTGCGTTAATGTGCGTCGTAGCCTTCGACATCATTCTTCGTCTTATTCTTGAAAATATGGTTCTGTGAAAGAACTCTACACATGGCGTTCTCTCATGGTATATGTTAACATTCTGCTGGACAATTTCCCTTCTGCACTTTTTCAACTGTATTTTACTTATCGCTTTCCATGTTTCTATTTCTTCCCCACAGCTCTCGGTGCGGCCTATGGAACGGCCAAGTCCGGTACTGGTATTGCCGCCATGTCGGTGATGCGTCCGGAGCTGATCATGAAGTCCATCATTCCCGTTGTCATGGCGGGTATCATTGCCATCTACGGTCTGGTCGTCGCTGTCCTCATCGCCGGATCTCTGGATGAACCGTCGAAGTACCCACTGTACAAGTAAGTATCGACCGGTGCGTGTGTCCACTGGTGAACACCTTAATTTTCGTATGGCCCGGCAGTTTCTTCGTTCCCCGTTACCTCAGCAGAAGTTTACGAACGACAACAAATGTTGAAGGCCAGCACCGTTCGAGTTTGTCCAGACCGCATGCCGTGGAACCGTGTTCGATGGAAGCCCCTGTTTTGCCCTTGTTTTCTGCTGTGGGCGATTCGGTGTTCGCCGGGAGAGGAAGCACCCCCAAAAAGTGCTCTCGTACGACTCGATGGAAATATTCGTGGAGCACACTTTCGCTCCGCGTGATATCCTTATCCCCAATGAAGCCCAGTTGGCGAGAGAGTCGGGTTCAAAGAACGACGACTACTGAGAGAGTTGAAATGGACGTAGCAACGAGATGCGAAAAGAACATTTGAGTATGCGCGTTATTGACTTCCATGTGGGAGAGTAGAGAAAAAGTTTCCAACACCGTGCGAGTACCGTAAGGACATTCATTCAATGCGTCCAGAGGATATAAATATAGTATCTAGTACACATGTTCCCAAAAATATGCCTAAAGCAATCTTACTCGAACAATCCTCTCGATATGAAGGACCGATAAGATTCACGAAAAGAAGGAAAAGTGCCGTTTTCAAATGCAGGAAACAAAATTCAGAACCAAGCTAACATGTTTTTCCCACGAGCTATCCATGGCATGAAATTCTATCCAGTTCTTGGAAGCAACAATCGATTTTGCTACACAGCCCAGTCACGGTTGTTTTCAAACGCTCTTTTGAGAAGAATTGCTGTACTAAACCCCCGGACTATTAGGACTGTTGGACGCAAAATTTGAAGTGAATGATCTGTAGCCAAATATGTTGGTTTCATTTGATGGGAAAAAATAGGTGTGCAGGAAAAATGTAAAGCTTCCTGCCTTTTCCTCCTATTATTACGTAAATACGATGCGTATGTTCAAGTGGAATTACTATTTCTTAACATTTCAATTTCTATCGTCTTATCGTTTGACTTTAATATTCAACAAATTCTCATTTAACACGCTTTTTACCGTTTTCTACCTTTTAGGGGCTTCATCCATCTCGGCGCTGGTCTGGCCGTCGGTTTCTCGGGCTTGGCAGCTGGTTTCGCCATCGGTATCGTCGGTGACGCCGGTGTCCGTGGTACCGCCCAGCAGCCCCGACTGTTCGTCGGTATGATTCTGATCCTCATTTTCGCCGAAGTGTTGGGTCTGTACGGTTTGATCGTCGCCATCTATCTGTACACGAAATAAATTAGCACCACTGATGCTAATCGCCCCCCGCCCGCTGGTGCGGCGTCGTGTCACCGGTGTGTTCTTGCGATCATGTCGAAAATGAAGGAAAAGAAGTACGAAACCGCTGTGTGAAATGCAGAGCAGAATTGCACCGCCATCCTGGAACCATCAACCACCGAAATAACCATCAGTTGGTCGCATTCACTGGAACACACACGCAGCACCAGCATCGGAACAACATCCCGACGGCACTATTGCAGTAAGATATCTGAACTGAGATCACCGAGAGCGTGAGCTTTTCTCCGGCGTTACGCTGCGCAGCTTCTTCGTTTTTTCAGTGGACGGAAAAGTGATTCCCGCACGCAATACCGGTGACTAGTAAACGAAAGCACACAATACCAGGTGCTGAGCGTAGGAGGCGTGATCCTAAAACACAATTTACATCCTAGGGTAAACGGAATACAGAACAAGCATACGTTGTTCGTTGAGCGTGTGCCCATCCAACCACAATCACACGAGCATAAGCAAGATCGCCAATAGGGGCAGCGGGAATACGGCGAACCACCATATTCGGTGTGTTTCTGTGCAGTCTCGGAGAAAGATCAATAATATATAATACAATCAGAGTTCGCGTTGTTGCCCATTCCAGCTCTGCCGGTTGTTGCACTGTTTGTTGTCGGAAGAGCAAGGCATATTAAAAGGAACAAAATTGAAACCTGAAACTGAAACCAATTCCCGGGAGCTAAAGCAAAAGACTACTTGTATTTATGTAAAATAACGTGTATTTAATTGTAAACTTAAGTTATGTACATGTAAATTTTTTCACATCGACTCACTTTCACTCCCACACACACAAACGCGTCACGTGCGCACTCGTGCCGGTAGAGAAAAGCTGGAACGAGGAACAGGAAACAAAAAGAGTCGTAGGATATTCCGCTCCAAGGTCGAAAGACGGCCTCATCTTCTGTAGGGATGCTACTAGGACCTGCCTCGCACTTTTAGTTTCCTGAACCACCCAGCGGACTTTCTCTCTTTTCCTGCGCCTTTCGGCGTCGGTGGGGTGCGATGTGTGTGTGTAGTTTTCCCGGCGATGTCGATTTAACGGAAGCATGTATTTTGGAGTCTGTGATAAAAGCTTCCATCACGCGAGAACCCTCCATCATATCAAGCACGACGTACGTCATTTGCACAGACGGTAGATGAACACGAGCACACACAACCGTTGACAATTCAAAGAAGGAGATACACATTCTAGGGAGAAAACCAAACAAACATCAAGCCTAAAACCATGTGGCATTGGTTAGAACAACAAAAGGCGCAAGTTTTTGCAAGTTTGGTGTGTGTTCCATCTATTTGGTTCTTGCCGGGTACTTCCAATCCAGCGCCTGAAACCAGTGTCGGAGCGAACGAGGAGTAACCCCACATCACCATCTTCTCCCCGCCCGGTTAATTTTGATCCCCCTATCCAACTATCCGTTTCAACTTCTTTTTCAACTCCCGAAACGGCGGAGCGGGAAGTAGCAAAGCAGAGTAGCACTGCATCTAGCGACAGCACGTCTGAAAGTATTAGTTTTTTGTTTTACGTCCCGGAGTGTCCTGGCGAGTGAACAATAACAGGTAGAAGCACATTACCCACAATGTCACAAACGGAACGAGTGAGCACAACAACTAAAAAGCGACAACAGCAACAACGGGAGATAGAGAGTATATTATTGAGCTTGGCGTATCACGTTTCATCGACAACAATGCTTAAAAACAAAATCACAATGTTTGGCGAAGGGAGAAAACGAGCTAAAGGATCTTAAACAACAACAGAAACAACAAACAACTGTAAATCCTTGCCTATTGTAAAAACAGCAGAAGGAAAAATGGGAACAGAAAGCGAGAGAAACATATACATAAATGGAAGGGAAACCAATCACACAAACAATCACATGCGTTCGTTACACATAAATGTAGTAATACCGATCATTATCATCATCGTGGGAGTGCAGAAAAAGCAACAATAGAAACACCGAGAGACGGAACGATTATAATTAAGTTTAGGGAGAGATGAACAACAACACAAGAACAGAATATATGAACCATCCATCAACCGATACAATAACATTCAGTATCAGTCGATGCCTCGAAGATATGGGGAGAAACCAACAGCATTCTTATTGCATGTCTCCAGGAAGACAATTTCACTGTATGGTGCAGGGTGAAGGTAGGAAAATTTTGTTTTCCACTACAACACCTTCGCTGATCGAAGAACTAATCAGCTGTACACTGACGCCTCCCGAGTCTGTAGGTTAACCGGCTAGATCGAAGAGGCGAATCTTTGCGTGTCCTCGGCCACGGATGCTTTCCCCTTCATTGGTCCTGCAGTTGACTTGCGATCGGTTGGTAGTTTGCCTAAGATCAGCAAAATCTATAACAAAAAAAAAACAAAGGAGAAAAGCCGAGAGGAGAGAGAAGACACACAAGCATACGTATGATAAAAATCATCGTCATCATACGCTAGCATCGATCGTAATTATGCGCAGATGTACTAAAAAAGACAAAGAAACAGAGGGACGAAGAGAGAGAGAGAGAAAGAGAGAAGCAAACATCATCAGGGAAAGGACACGGACCGCATATCTTTCTTCGGAGTGTGGTCCGCGGCTCCTTCCCCGGTCACGATTCGCGCGAGTGAACAAGATCCAACAATTGCATATTGTACATAAAATGAATGTGACCGTGAAGTCCGGACCAATGTCGTCGATCGCGATTGGCCGGCAATTGAATGTGAAGCGAGGGAGACACACACACAGACCGATACAAAACGATACAAACATATGTTATCAGAAGATCAGATAATCCCGCGCACCTACGACGGGGCACAATCATAGTTGTGCCTCCTTGACACCACCCAACACCACCCATTTTCCACCCGTATAGGTCCGTCAAAGGAGGTGGCGCGGAAAAAGCGGGACGAACGCGAACGTAGTCAAGGGTGCGGTTTTACGGAGGGACAGGAAACTAGCGTAGGTAATGCAGGCAAAATTGTTTCCTTGACCGGTAGGCAGGTGCTTCGGGTCGTCCCTTCTGCGCGTCTAGATGCTGAGACGAACGGAACTGGATTCCCACGAAGCGAGAGTCACGGATTGCGCGTGCTCTCACGAGGAGTCAATTTTCCCCGCTGCATTGGTTTCATGTGACCCTGATTGTCCCTTCTATGGCAACTCCATCGTCCATCGGCGCTCCTGGCTGCGTTCGCCTTCTCTCGTTTCATTTGTCGTCGCACGACTCCGCTGGATGGAACAACCATCAGCGAGGAAAGAAAGGGATGAGAAAGGCTTTGTTGTTAACAAAACCCGTATCATCGCCGCCGCACACGCCGGAAAAGGAAGAGGAACAGGAAACCGAAACGTGTATTAGATTGAACTGTTGAAAATCCGTGTTATGTCGTGAGAGGAAGCTTTAAAAACGATAACGGAAAAAGATCCCGCTGTTAGTAATCTATCTACACGTACGCAAATACCTACTACCTTACCGATACCATAAAATTACTTTTACTGATAAGTTGGAAAAGGAGGAACAAATCGTTAGACGCAACAGGACATACTGATAAGACGAAAAGGGTGGCCCTTGTTACAACAACACAACTTCGATAGAAGTAGAAGGGTAACCACCGAGTGAAAATCTACCGAAAAACAAAATGACAAACGCGAACATCATGGAGGTGCAAAAGAGAGAACGGAGAAGAAATTCAATGAAAAAATGTGAAAAAATACGAAAATAAAAAAAAGAAAACAGAAAAAAAGAAACAGCACCATTTTTTCCTGCGTGTTATCTATCCGAACTGTTGCGGAATTTGAGAAATTGTCTCGCCAAACAGAAACGCACACAATTTCCTCCTTAAAACGAGTTCGTGGAGCCGTCCGAAAGCTGGTAATATTGCTCCGAAGTGTTGATAGCAGTTTCGTGAATATGCTGGATAAACGAGAAAAAAATAAATAAAAACCATTGTGGTTCTTCCCGTGGCTTTGAAGCACTTCCATCGGCTTTGAGCTCTAATGGTTCGGTGCACTAGGAACGCGATGGAAAGCGAAACGACAGCAAAACAACACGACTGCTGTCAAAACAAATGGCTGTCAAACGGGCGGTCGAAGCCGCGACAACAGAGCGTAAAAGCGTGCACGCACATGGTTCTAGCATGTTTACGGATAGGGAGCGAAATATCATCACCGGGAGAATAGAATACTGAATGTGGTTTTAGTTTCAGTTTGTTTGCCTTCGCATAAGCCATGAAGTTCGCCTACAAGGTAAGTGTGATCGCGTTTACAATGTTCATTCTCAGTTGATGCCTTGTTTCGTTTCATCTTAATCTGTGGTGCAGTTTTGCAACCTGCTCGGAGCGGTGTTCCGAAAGGGCAATCTATTGTTCACACCAGATGGCTACTCGGTGATAAGCCCGGTGGGGAATCGGATTACAATATTCGATTTGAAAAAGTAAGTGGTTCTAAGACGTGTTTTACAGGTACACGAATTCAACACTCTCAACTCTCTCTTTAAAGCAACAAATCGACGACACTAAGTGTCGAAAGCCAGTACAACTACACCGCGATCGATCTGTCTCCAAATGGGTGTCTGCTGGCGGTAGTGAACGAGACCGGCGAGGCACAAATGATCAGCATGATCTCGCAGACGACCATCCACCGGTACAAGTTCCGCGGCGAGGTCAAGTGGATGCGCTTCAGCCCGGACGGCCAGTACTTGGCGGCGTGCGTCGAGTCGGCCGTGCTTGTGTTCCTCACGCCGGGCGAAGCGTCCGGGACGTACGGTTCGTTCGTCGTGCACCGGGCGTTCGAGGTCGGCTACGACGAGACGGTCTTTCTCGACTGGGCCGTCAACTCGCGCGTGATGGCGATCGGCTCGAAAGACAACACGGTGCGGGTGCAAAGCGTCGCCTGGATGCGCACGTTCCGTCCGTTCGTACTCGGTGGCCACCGGGACGCGATCGTCGGTTGCTTCTTTGAGGCGAAAACGCTCGACGTGAACACGATCAGCAGGGACGGCCAGTTGATTCTGTGGGAGTGCGGCATGGACATCGGCGATCTGGATCGAACGCGCGAGGAAGTGGAAGGCGAGGCGGACCCCGTGTCCGACGGAACTACGCGCGCAAAGAAACACCGTACCGCGGGCGAAGACGAGGAGGATGGCGATGGCGAATTCGCCGCCGATAAGGACTACGAAAAGGACGGTCCGGCGGGCCCGGAAGGGACGCTACAGATGGAGCGGTTGATGGACGCGGAAGCGCTGAAGCAGGCGGACGAGCGGGACGAGCAGGGGAAGCTGATCGTGCAGCAGAAGCGCCACCCGTTCTACTACAAGCGCCTGGCGCGCCACTACCTCGCGGACGAAGCGCGAAAGGAGAACCGGAGTGCAACCGTCACGTCGGCGGCGTATCATCAACAGCTGCGCGTCCTCGTGGTGGCCTTCTCCACCGGCTCGTTCTACCTGTACGAGCTGCCGGACGTGAACATGATCCACTCGCTGAGCATCTCCGAGATGAGCATCGCTTCGGCGCGGTTCAACAACACCGGCGACTGGCTGGCGCTCGGTGTGTCCGAGCTCGGCCAGCTGCTCGTGTGGGAGTGGCAGAGCGAGCAGTACATCATGAAGCAGCAGGAGCACGCGCAGGGCATGGGCTGCGTGTCGTACGCGCCCGACGGTCACCAGCTCGTGACCGGCGGACAGGACGGCAAGGTGAAGCTGTGGAACATCGCGAACGGCTTCTGCATCGTCACGTTCAGCGAGCACACGTCGGCGGTGACGGCGGTCGAGTTCAGCCGGAACAAGAAGTTCCTGGCCAGCGCGTCGCTCGACGGCACGGTACGCGCGTACGACGTCTTGCGCTACCGGAACTTCCGAACCTTCACCTCCCCTCAGCCGGTCCAGTTCGCGTCACTGGCGATCGACTTCTCCGGCGAGCTGGTGGCCGCCGGCGGTCAGGACTCGTTTGAGATCTTCCTCTGGTCGATGAAGCTCGGCCGGCTGCTGGAGGTGCTGAGCGGCCACGAGGGCCCGGTCATCTCGCTGGCGTTCGCACCGATTGCGTCCTCCTCGGCGATGGTGTCCGGCTCGTGGGACCAAACGCTGCGCATCTGGGACTGCCTGGAGTCTTCCGGGGCGCACGAGACGGTGCAGCTGGGATCGGACGTGACGTGCGTCGCGTTCAAGCCGGACGGCGAGGAGGTGGCGGTCTCGACGCTGAACGGCAACATTACGGTATACCACGCGAAAACGGCCGCCCAGCTGGCATCCATCGAGGGACGGAACGATTTGGAGGGCAGTGTTTCGGAAGTGGATCTTAACACGGCCAAGAAGAACCTGCTCGGAAGGTAAAAGCTTCCCGGGGGAAACAGCCATCGATGTTGCATAAAGTAGACACCATCTTCACATGTCCATCTTCAATCTTCAGAGCCTTTACGTCAATCTGCTACTCGGCGGACGGGGAATGCTTGCTGGCGGGCGGCAAGTCCAAGTACGTCTGCATCTACAACGTGAAGGAAGCGATCCTGCTGAAGAAGTTCCAGATTACACAAAACCGCAGCCTGGACGGCATGGATGTAAGCATACCGGGGGGATGGGTTGATTAAGCGTTCCGGTAGGTCTATCTCTCACTCTCTTTCTTCTTTCCCTTCCACAGGAATATATCAACCGCCGCAAACTGACGGAGTTCGGCAACATGGCGCTGGTCGAGGAGCGCGAAGCGCTGGAGGGAGGCAACGTGGCCGTGAAGTTGCCGGGCGCTCGGAAGGGCGACATGGCGGCACGCAACGTGAAGCCGGAGGTGATGGTGGACGCGGTGCGCTTCTCGCCCTCGGGCCAAACGTGGGCCGCCGTCTCCACCGAGGGCCTGCTGCTGTACGCCCTGCACCGGGGCATCGTTTTCGATCCGTACCAGCTGTCGAGGGAGGTGACGCCACGGGCGACTCGCGAGCTGCTGCGCGACGAGAACTACGGTGGCGCCCTGATGATGGCGTTGAAGCTAAACGAAACCAATCTGACACAGGAAGTCCTCGAAGGTGTGCCGTACCGTGACAGTGAGTATGGGCGGAAGCACGCAACCCTCCAGAACTGATGTTAGGAATTCGAATCATTGAAATTGTTTCCCGAAAATGCTCTCGCTTTCTCAGTCGAGCTGGTGATTGAATCCCTGCCGGATCCGTTTGCCCTCCGGACGCTGCAGTTCGTGGCGAAGCACGTCGGCACCAGCCAGCACATCGAGTTCTACCTGCGCTGGTCGAACCAGCTGCTGGAGCGGCTCGGAAATGTGGACGACCTGCTGGACGCCCAGACGCTCATCACGCTGCACCAGAACATAGAACGGAAGTATGAGCAGCTGAACAAGATGTAAGTGGGAAGAGAGTTTTGCTATTTAACTGATGCTCTCTTTGACGGGTGATTATCTTCTACCTCCCTTTCTTTCCTCCCGTGTTGCTTCTTTTTAGCTGCGACTTCAACAAGTACACCCTGCAAGTGTTGAAGAACGCAGCGCTCGCGAGTAACAAGACAGGCGAAGACAACGGCGCAGATAAGGTCGGCACACCGTCGGAGCAGGACGAGGAAGACCTGATGCTGATGGAAACGCGGCGGCAACGGGACGCCGACGAGGATTCCGACGACGAGTCAATGGATTACCAGTGAGTCACTGGCCAACTATGTGTACGCTCCTGGATAAGTGAAAGCAAGTGTAAGTTTATGTGGTGTTACGTACAAGTGTCCAGTAAGGAATAAATGAAATATATATATATGGAAGACTAAACTTACTGTTAACGTAAGTAAACGGACTTAAAGAACTGGAAGATACGATAATTTTGTTTCTTTCAAACTGAGGAAGAAAAGAAAAGTGTTTCGTACACGATTTTTTTCGATCATTTTACTTTGATATTTTCACTAGGTGTTTCGATTTATCTCTCCCCTCTTCTCCACTTGTTGTCGTCCACGTTTCTCCCTTCCGTTCGTCTTTCTCACTACGTTCAGTTAGTTTGTTTGAAATTTGTTAAAAGAGACTGAATTTCTCCAATGAACTACCAAAGAAAAAACTAGGGAAATATCGAATGATTGTGTTTTTCTTCGGCGGTTCTTTTCCCTCCCGTGTTGCACGTGCGCCACCGCGAACCGAGCTCGTAGTGCCTACTAGTAGTGTAATCTTTCTATCAACATTCTTGATTAAATAAGTGGAACAGTTAACTAACTAAAACTTAGGCTTGTTTAACTAAACGGACATATATAGTCATGTGAAGAAGTGGAAGGAAGAATCAATAGAGGAAAGAGGAAATAGCATACAAAAATGTAATGAAGTTTGATACTTGCTCTTGCTCTTGCCCTATTTCTGCTAGTTCTTACCGTCTGCTTTTCTTCTCTACTTTATATTATTTGTTTTGTAGCACTTGCGCTGTAGCATCGCTCTGTGAAGCTCTGGTTCTAGTTGTTTTGAGTTGAACAATTATTTACACTAATCAGCACCAGCGATAAAAAGGGGGCACGTTGCAGCAACGGTGTGTTAATATTAATTCTCTGGCCTCGTTTTATTGTTCGTTTTCCTTGTGCTGTTGCAGCGATCCTAGGCAATGTTCCATTTTGCTTTGCTTTTATAGATTTCGCCCCAGAAGTGTTGTTCCAGATGGAAATGTGTGCTGTAGTTTCACTTTTCCGGTGTATGATCGTTATGTCTTTTTTGTAAATTTTGGTTGTTGTTGAAACAGATGTAACAGTGCATATTGAAACTTAGGTTCGCTTATATATTTTAGTTTTTTTTGTTCCATTACACCGAACATGGCCGATAGTTGAAATCAAGGTTTTCTTTTTACCGTGCCACTGTGTCTGTGTTTGATTCTCGTTTATTGTTTGCCTGCCTTGAAACTACTCTTCTTTACTTCAAGCAGCGGGAATCGCTCCATTAATTTGTTTTTCATTTTCTATTGGCCAAAAAAGGGACGACGTATGCGTTCGTATTTATTGTTTCCGTTTCAATTTTCTTGCTAGCTAATAGTTATCACAATTCGATGCGATTCCACTTTCCCAAAGAGTGGCAGCGCGGTAGTACGAAGCAGGGAAGCCGGCCTACCAATATGCAATGGTCCGATTCGAGTCGAGTCGTTCGAGAAGGCATTTTGCTTTTAAATTTATGTTTTCCTTTCTTGTTAAATATAATAGTTGACCTGCGCCGGTGTTTTCCGCGTCCACGAATTCGTTGTTCGTTCTAGTGCGACTTTGACGAATTGCGCGTGTGTGTGTGTGTATGTACGCGCGCAGCTTTTAGTAAACAGTTGGTAAGATGCAGTATCCAATCACAACGCAGTTTCCACCGCAAATGGAACAAAGTTTTCCACCCCTTTTTTTTTTGTTTTATGAAAGGCACAGCGTTTATGCTTAGATTTAATTGTAACTGTTTTCCTCCTACGCGTTTTTAATTCGTTTCAGTTACTTACTTTTTTGTTGAAGTTTGTTCTCTTCCCATTTACAAAACAGTTATTATTTCCTTTTCAATTATTTGTCGGTTTTTTTTTTAACCTTCATTTCTCACCGTTTTAGTGGTGTTCTTTCCACTTGTGTTGTTGTTCGTTTCCAGTTTACCACAGTTTTGACTTCTACTACTTTGTTACGCTTTCCCGTTCCATTCGTTTACTCTCCCCTCCTTAACATCCGTTAATGCACAAGAACGTTCTTAAAATATATAAGGTACTTATTGCTTTCACAGCTGCTTACACTCTACTACTTGTATATGAACGATACTAATGCACTATAGTAGTTTCTGATGCAGCTTAGCCGCGGTGCTTTCTTCCGCAATTGTTGATTTCGGTTTTCTTCCCCCTTCCCCAGCTAAATGTACATCCGTCGTCGTCGTTGTTGCATCCTGTTGCAGAGCATTGGTGTCCGCTTCTTACCAATTCCTTCGTTTGTTCGTTATGCAAATAGAATATTGTCCTTGCAGCTGCAGTTTGGAGCGTTCCGGGCGAGACTAGGCGAAACTATCTGGCTAGTTAATTAAATCTGATGAAAAGAGGAAAAATGGCTGTTTTTCAATTTATTACACATGGAATAAAGTGTTCCTGTCTTTTGGGATTCGTTTCTCACGGCATTCATGTCAACCTCCGTAACCTTTTGGTAACGTTTTAAATCAACTTTCCCCTAACTCACGGTAAAGGAAACACAAAACCCCGGACAAGATAAGAGCGTGCCGTTTTTCACTTGCCCACTCCTTGTGCATATGTATAAGTTTAGTAAAGCTTTCTTTTTTCTTATCCTTCCTAGCTAGAACATGGGGGTTTTTTTTAGACAATTTTCATCGGCCCCTCATTCGTTTTCTTTCTTGTTATTTTCTTTGTTCCCTAACTTCTTTTCTTCTTTATAGACTGAGGAAACCGGTGTAGTTTGGTTTTCCCGCTTTGTGCATAGTTTAGAATATTGTTCGTCGAAGCGTTCCTCGAAGCTTGCTGGGAGCTAGCACCACCCCCATCACCCCCCGTTGCTGTTGGCAGAGAGGAAGCGTGTGCCTTCCTGTGCGAGAGCTGGAAAAGCTTGCCCGTCCCTAACGGCGTTACTTCCAGCGTCGTGGAGCGGATCCCCTGCTGCGTGCTTTAAGTTGCGTAAGTGTTTGTTGTGGTTGGTTTGTGTGTGTGTGTGTTTCAACCCCCCCCC
>JAOEFI010000007.1:3835971-3892207 GCA_034621735.1 Anopheles plumbeus
CCTGCACTAATCTTTCTGCAGAATCGAACGAAAGGATGTATCAGAAGCAGATGGGTCGAAGCCAGTCCGCCAAAAAGGCACAGGGGAAGAAAAAAAAGTAAGTAACCGGCAACATGCTGCTTGAAGAATTTATCAACTAAAGAAAGAGGCAACTGAGAGTTGAAGTTCACATCATTTGCCTGTGATTAAGAAAAATAAATACAGTAAATGCAATAAAATGCGTGAACAGTAATTAAAAAAAAAACAAACAAATCGACGAAAAATTTCACATACCACCACAAGGCAGAAAGGAGATAAAACCGGCGAATCAAACCATCGGGAAGGACGGAAGGAAAACACGCTAAAACAAAACAAAACGAAACGAAAATCATGAAATGTATGTACGCAACTCAAAAGAAGATGAACCGCGACGAAACCGGTGGAGGATTTCATCTTCATCTTCGTCATGACCGTTCGAACGCGAAGAGACGAACAGAAGGAAGCACACGCTCGGACAGACAGAATGCACGATTTCGTTTGCTCACTGACACTCTGCGGTGTCGCTGATGGAGGTAGAGGGAGAGAGAGAGAGAGAGAGAGAAAGCAAGACAGATACGTTCGGTCGGTGCATCCTTTGGCGGGTCCGTGTTTGCTGTGTGTGGTGTGTTATTGTGCCATGCAAGTTTTCACTTTCCATTTCATCGTGCACGGCACAAGCATGGCTTTCGCTTTCGTTCGAGGTACGGCAAGATATTTTAATCCTTAATCTGAACCCATTGGGGACGGCATTTAAAATCAATTAAAATGACAAAAAACAAGCGGTTATCTACAGCGGTTTTCTACAGGAGCAGATATGTAGATATCAAGAGATATAGCGAAGGAAACAATTCATATAATTTGCATTTGAGTAGGTTGAATATTTTCCTTTTTTGACAACGAATGTCTTTACTCGCTGTACGATTTTAAAGATGAAAAAAATGAATGACCCAGTGGAACTACAAAATCCTAGGCTTCGTTGCATTTCCCCGTTTTCTCGCAAATTTACACAAAAATTGATCATGTCGTGCCGATGGCCGAACGGTCGCATCCGGATTGCGTGCCCAAACGGAGGGACCGTAAATGTTTAACCGATCAATTACTCACACGCCCATTATCGACGCATGGCCTGCAGATGGGACTAGGAAGGATCCCCCCTCCCCGTGCGTCCGTCCACCACCAGCCATCACCGTCAGCTTCTATAAATGATTTAATTTTGTGCGAAACATCCCCAATCGCCCAAGACCAAGAACAAGACCAGAGGTACGAAAACCGAACGTGATGATTGGAAAATGGGTGAGAGGAGAGAAAAAGAAAAAAAGGAAGGAGGGAGGAATATCAGGTATCATGTATCGATGCACTTTCCTTTTTTATTGGGGTGTGCCCTAATCCTTTTCATCTTCGTTCGTCCTTTGGCAGAAGGGAGAGAGGAAAGAAAAAAACACACACACCCACGAGGAAGGGAAAAGAGAAAAAGGGCGGTAAGATAAAGAAACGAAGGTCACAGGGTATCATAGTTTCGAGCAGGGAAATTTTCGCTTTTACAACCACCTCCACCGGGAAGGGCAGCATGTTGCTTGTCCTTTCCCGAAACGTGTTCCCTTTGGGGTGTTGTTGTGGAGCTCATTAGCGTGCCGCTTTCTTCTGCAGCTTTCTTCTCCTGCCGGGCAGTGGTCCTGGCTCGAATTATCGTCGTGATTAAGCTTTTAAGTCGGGCAAGCAACGGTCGGCATCGATTCCGCCTGTGGCCGTGTCTTTTCGTGTATTAATCGTTGGTGGGCAAACGGTGGCTGCGTTTCCCGTAATGAACGTTTTGTCTTCTCGCTTTATATGCGCACTTGTTTCCTGAAATGGGACTAATTTGAGTTGTGTTACTTGATAATGTGTTCCACTACTTTTCTTTGCCCAACGAAAATGTCATAAATTATCCTGTTTAAATCCTGTTTGTTTTGATTGATTGCACAGTTGTACATAAAAGGACTGAAACACTCACATGCAGCACTAACTTTATCGATTAGCTTCCATGTGATAATGTTTCAATGTGCCAAGGAAGGTAACGCACCCCCTGCTGGTGTGGGAGTTGTGAATATAGGAGCTACCCTTCGCTAGGCTACTCCTTCGGCCGGGGTCGACTGCGTGCGCCAAGGTCTCGCCGATCGATTGTCCGCAGTGACCGGTCCTCCTAATTGCGGGATGCTGTTACACACCAACTGGGTCACCCCGTGCGCTGGGGTGAGAAAAAAAAACACCCGAGAGAATAAAACGCACTCTCGGAAGGGTTTGCATACCCTTCGCTAGCGGTGATAGCTACGTGGGGTTCGGGGCGTTTAATCACAGGGCAACGGCGGTTGAATACGACCACATTCCGCGATTGAGCTGCCCTTTGCACCCTACGCTTGATGTGGACCCGTGGGTGGACTTTCCGAAACTCCTTCCTGCTCCCTGACCGGCAGGACGGGGAAGAAGAAAGTGACCGGCCGTCATTTGCATCGCAACAAGCGGTGGCCATTAGAAATCATACCCCCCCCCCCCTCGATGAGAGAGATAAACAACAGGAAAGCATTATGGGTGTACCTTGCCCGTTGTTCCTTAAACAAAGTTTCACTCATTCCAAAAAAAGGTCTACCTCAACAAATCTAAAGTCAGTATGATAATTACAAAGCAGTTCACATGCCTGTCTAGAACGGGAAGTTTAGTTCTTGGAAGTGATTGTGCCGGTCTACGGATTGTAGTCGATCGGAGAGTCACGAGTGCCGTTGTAGCTACTCCTACCGCATGCCCGAGGTTGATGATGGACTACCGTTGAGATGTACCCGTGGCAATTTGCATGGAAATTGTCCGCCGAATTGTTCGCGGGGTTTGATGGTATTTTGATGAGGAAATTTCTAGATTTCCCTTCTAGATCGAAAAATTCCTTAGGGGCCTTTTATAACAAAAAAACACAATTAATGATTAGCCAGCATGAGATACAGAAGCACACCTTGACCGGCCCTTCTCAGCAAATTTAAATGTCCCCACATTGGCGAAATGAAAAAGGTTGTTTTGTGAGGTTATGTATGATTCCTGATCTGGATTCATGTAACCCGCCATTCGAACGATTTTGGTGACCTCCCGTTTGTCGAACGCGATTATCGGCCACTTCGTCACCGATCGCAACATACTCGATCGATCGATTGGCCGATCACATACAGTTCCTTCTCCCACGCCACGCGATGAACGCACACGCGCCTCCATCCCACAAACGTCAATCATCAGTGTGTGCGATCGTCAGTGCGTCCGAATCGCGGAAACCCGATCGCGATCCGAAGCCGCAAACGTTTCCTTATCCCGCTGAATAAATCGTGCACGCCGAAAGAGTGAGAGAGAGAGAGAGAAAGAGAGAAGAAGAGAGAGAAAGAGAGAAGAAGAGAGAGAAAGAGTGAGAGAGTATGTGAGGGGAAGAAAATAAAACGCAACAGTAATAATAATATGCACCGATCGGGGGGGGAAAATTCGCGGACCGCGGATTCGCTTTCCTGTCAACCGGCCGGCCGCACGGGGCCTCATTGTTCCTTCGAACGCCGGACAGTGCACCACGCGAGCGCCGGTGGCCGTGGCCGCAGTTTCTTCAGTAATAAAATTGATCGCGCAATCGAAAGCGAAACCCGCAGCGAGCGGCGAATTGAACGGAAGCAAACAAAAGGAAGGAGCACTAACAAGCGAAACTAAACACCGTTACCGGGATTCTCCTTGGTGTGAGTGGCCGTGTGTGTGGTTTTTTTGTTGTTGTTGTTGTTTTCGTGACGCGTAAAGTTTTGTGTGGAAGGCGCGCGCACTTCCCGAAATTCCCGGGCAACAGCCGAAGGGTCGAAGGGTGTTGTCGGAAAACTCATCGCCAACGGGCAGCCGTTCGCCAAACGAAAAACAACCTTCACAACCCACCGCCCGCCCCGCCCCCTCGGATGGTCCAGTAAAGGCTATATAGCATACGTTTCGGTTCGATTACCCCGGCGAAAAAGCGCATACTGCAGCAAAACGCTTCCCGACCTGGGCCATCGGTGGCATCGGTCCGCGAGCTGTTGCGGACGGGAGGCAGTGTAAAGTTTTTCCACCTGACCGCATTATTCTGGCGCCGTCCTCCGCCAACTTGCTGTGTAAGTTAAATGTCCCTCGGGTGGTGGAGAAGATTGTAATTGTTGCTTGCTGCGGGCTTAACGGAACGGCCGGGCGCGAGCCGGGTAGCCCTTCAAGTTTGCGAGCCAAGTGCGACTGCCGTCGATCGGGTTCGACTTCTGGTCTGCTCGCTATTGGCTGAGGAAGGTACAGCCAAATGACGGTGATTTATTGTTCCAGTGTTGGGGTTTTCTATCGACAGAGTAGCCAACAAATCAGGACGTTCTAGTATTCTAGTATTCAGTCATAGTTAACCCTCGGCCACGGTGAACTCGGGAAACGGGAAAAACAATCTAGAACCAGTCTAGGTCCAGTGTGACGTTTTTTAGTTTGAACCGAGAATGCCTAAACGAGGGAAACGTTCAGAAAATGAGCATCAGATATATGACCTAAGATGTACGGGTAGACATTTCGTTAATATGTTTGTCTTTTAAACTTAAGAATTAGAATTCAACAAACTGTTATACTAGACACTGAGGAAATAATCTTTGAACATTCATTCAGTCTTTGATTTTGGCTTCAAACATTTCAAAGTTATCGTAATCGGCTTTCGGAGATAGATTGTATGCCGTTTTAGGCTTTTATTATAATATAACACCGTCGCTAGAAAATCTAGAAGGTTTCGTGTTGAATGTCTACGACTACGAAAATTCTATTTTCACGGGACTTAATGTCAAAATAGTTCAGCCGTTAAAAAATACTCTGTTCTTCCCCCCAATGCCAATGTTCTAAGTTCGCATACGCATTTTCTTCACCGTACCCGCCCAGGACCAGACGTCCAAAGAAAGCGTCCAGTTCCTTCCAGTACTCCTCGGCGTGCCCAGCAGGCCACACACCATGGCGTCGGCAAACATCAGCGAAAGCATTCCGTTCTACGACGTGTTCGGCTACTACGAGTGGACGCTCACCCTGGCCGATCCGCGCACCAAAGGCTGGCCGATGGTCGACTCGGCGGTCCCCACGCTGCTGTGCGTCTGCGTGTACCTCTTCCTCGTGTGGATCGGTCCCAGGATAATGCAAGAGTAAGAGATCGTCGGGTTGGCGCTTTGGTCCCAAAAGTGTACCGTAACTTGACAAGTTCTTGTCCGTACTTTTGTTTTCCGTCTCCGTCCCTTAGCCGAAAGCCGTTCGATCTGACCACCTTCCTCGTGCCGTACAACCTGGCGATGGCCCTGCTCAACCTGTACATCTGCCTGCAGCTGTTCGTCGGTTCGACCATGCGCCGGTACAGCTACATCTGTGAACCGTGCCGACAGAGCTTCCACCCGGCGGAGCTGCGGGTAAGTTGTCCCGAAGTGCATCCAGCAAATGGGTTCCCCTCCCCCCCCCCCCCCCCTGTTATACCACTGTTATACTGCGGCGGTAGTCCTCGAACGGATCACAATTACAGTTCGGTGTCCATTCCTTCAGCTCCCAGTACAAATGCAGTAAAACAGCCGAAGAGTATCCGAACTCCAGGTAACTTGTCAAAATCCACCATCAAGTCGGGACAAATTATACGTCCAAACGTCGCATTCCCTTTGCTGCGCACCGAAACGAAAGCTCTTAATTACGGACAGCACCACACACACACACACGCACAACACGGCGACGGGGTCACAAAGTGTAGCCCACCGACGACCGACCTGTGGCAGAGTCCGAAGCAGGTCTTGACCTGGCCATTCCTCCTTTTTTTTTATTGCAACCTGCCCGAAACAAGCGAATGATTTATCAATTCAACCCGTTAACCTGTTCGCCGACATGCGGACCACTTGTTTCACCCTGTTTTCTTCGCGTGTTTCTTGTTCAGTCGCTGTTTCTACCTTCAGCGGTTTCAGTTTGCTGAATATGTGCGCTTTTATTATTATTATTATGGTTTTTTTTTTTGGTTTTTCTTTTTGGCATTTTTTTGGGTTCCTGATCGCCTCCCTTTCGAGTCCGGCCAGAGGTTTCACGGGTTCATCCCTTCATGCCGAACCGTTGCGTGGCGTTGTCTTATCTTCGCGGTCGCCTCTTGCCGGCCGGTTTCGCCAAGTTTCTCTGGCTCTGGCGAGATTCTTTACCTCAGGAGAAACGCAGCAAATAACAAAAAAAAAAAAAAAATAGAAGGACAAAAGATTCGTCATCGTCCGTCCGGGACCGGTGAAACTTTTTGGCCAAGGATTTCACTTTCGTTTGTGGAAACGGTTCACATCGTGGACCGTTCGTGGTTTCCACTGATCCTTCGCCCTTCCGGGAGGAGGAGACTCATCAACGATCTTCCCGCTCCACGTCGATCAGCTGAAGGTTTCTCTTTCCATCCCCTTGCGTCGCTGTCTCTCTCTCGCTCTTTCTCTCTCTTTCTCTCTCTCTCTCTCTTTCTCTCTCTTTCTCTCTCTCTCTCTCTTTCTCTTCCCTTTCATTACCGCGATGCACACGATGCGATGTACTCTCGTTCGTAAAAATTAAAAGGCCCTTCCGTTTGTTCCGTTTATTTCCTCAGATCGTCGACGCCATCTGGTGGTACTACTTCTCCAAGGTGCTGGAGTTCTCCGACACCTTCTTCTTCATCCTGCGCAAGAAGGACAACCAGCTGACGTTCCTGCACGTCTACCATCACAGTACGATGTTTGCGTTCTGGTGGATTGGCGTCAAGTGGGTCCCCAGCGGAAGCAGTGAGTATATTTACCGTTTAGTGTTTTTCCTACCACTGCTGCACTTTTCCCAAACGGCATTGTGCAGTTTCCCAAACGGCAAGCAACATCCGTTTTCACACCTACTTTACATGTTTTTAACACGAAAACAAAAAAGGAAACTAATTGATGCCCTAGAAAAGCATCAAAACGGACGCCCGGAAGCGGGCCCACCAACATTAATCCATTACCGGCAGCCGACACCGAACCCCGGAATGCTGGGACCCGACAAGCACAAAAATAAATGACCGTCCATTATTTACCTTCCTTTTCGATTTTCACGCGATTTGCAGCGTAAAGCATAGGCCATCATTGCGAGGTAGTCGGTGGGACCGGAAGGCGAGGTTGTTGGGAATGTATTAAAATATACTTCCATGGCCATTTTTCCAGCGGCCACGATTATTTGGTGGCATAATAGTAATGATAGTAATGATAATGTGGTGCGAAGGAGAAAATTCCCCGTCTGCACACTCGAAACAAATGGCACACTTCATTTATATGTAAAGTTGTGCTTTCGAGTTGTGCGTCGTAAACCTATACTCCAGCCTCGCGAAATTGTGCAGTCGTTTAATGTTTAATGCTACCATTTACCACACCAGTCGTGGTGCACATTATTATGCTCCGTTGCGACGCGTCGCATCTGATCATCTTCCACTGTGCTTTTTCCGTTTTTGCAGCGTTCCTTCCGGCGATGGTTAACTCGTTCATCCACGTGCTAATGTACGCGTACTACGGCTTGGCCGCGCTGGGTCCACACATGAACAAGTACCTCTGGTGGAAGAAGTACCTCACGATCCTGCAGCTGGTGGGTGAAGACATTTTTGTCCAAATGAGTCAAGATACCCAGCCCTAATTTCGGCTCCCTATTCTTCCCCCATAGATCCAGTTCACCGTCGCCATGATTCTCGGCATCAACGGCATCGTCACCGGGTGCGAGTTTCCGCTCTGGATGCACTACACCCTGATCGGCTACATGATCTCGTTCATCGTCCTGTTCGGTAACTTCTACGCCCAGGCGTACCTGCACGGCCGGCCGATCCAGCAGTTCGAGATCAACTGCATCGACATGGGCGCCATCAAGAAGGACAACTGAGCGGAAGGGGCCGTGGGTGGCGCGTTTACGCCAACGGAAGGGAACGCCATTTAATATGCAACCATTTTTTTGTGTGTGTTTTGTACATGTATGCGCCTCATCTACATCTTTCGAAAGGGTGTCTTTTACTTCTCTCGCTCTTCTGTTCTGTTACGTTTATGTATAGCAAATAAAGCGAAGGCCGGAGTGTAGCATTTATCTACTATGGTTGTTTTCCTGCTGACACGTGTTCGACGCTGCTGGAAATGTTCATTAGAAAATAGATTTTTTCAAAACCGATGCAGTACATCAATTCAATCATCAGAAAGGCAATAAAAAAAAAGCCTTTTTCACCTCTTCGTGTCCAATATAATAGCCAGGCTAAGACAGATTGATTGGGATAAACATCTCTCCGGAAAGAAAAAAAAACTTTTCCTAACACCTTCCTGGTTGCACATGCACCAGAAAAATGCAATTTTAAGATAAACAGTTTTGGTAGCGTGCATATTGCACATTTCGTTCTATTTCCGCTGATAAAATGTTGAATCTGATAAGCAACGGTAGTTTTTTCGAATCTCTTCTTGTTCGAGTGCGTAATCTGGCGATACGTAGAGTTTGTTTAATAGAACCGGCAACTGATTATGCCACGCCACGTTATGCCATCACATCCACGACCACTTGGTCTAATGTGCTAACGTATTTTTCGATTTAAAAAAGAAATACCGGAAGACACGCGTGTGTTCACGCCGCTGCGCCGTGCGCGTTCATCCGCTTCGATTGCGCCACTCAACGGACCTCGCGGTGTGGTCATGATCTTGACAGCGCGGCCGCGCGGTCACTCAGCCGCCCGCGTCTCACAAGCCAAAACAAAAGTAAATAAATAACACATACCCAGAGCGAATAGGTGCAATCAACTTGCGCACGGTGTTTGTGGGCCGCGCTGTGTTGTCGGCAGGGCAGTGTGCTTCTCGCAGCATAGATTCTCGTTCGTGACACATTTGGCCGATACCTGTTTTACCGGACCTGATTGTTGGCGGTTCGTGGAACGCGGGGGAAAACGGGCATTCGCGGCCGAACAGGTGGTTCCTATACCTCTATCAGTGCCCCCTGCTGTCGTTGCGGTAGTGTGTCATCGCAGGCCAATGTATTGTGCGTGAAAAAGTCATCCGTCAGCGATATCGCTCTATACGGAAAGTCGTAAGTTAAGGCGGTGAAAAGAAAGTGCGTGTGTAGCTGCCGTGTATCGGATCGTGAGATCAAGTGCGCGACCGCGGAATGTGTTTACGAGCCGTCCGGACGGGTCTGAACTGTAAATACTGTACGTAGCGCAGTTTCTTTTTTGTTCCCACTCCCCCGGATTAGTAGGTGACTTTTGCGCCGTGACGTAGAGACGAACGAAAAACACAATACGACGTTGACAGTGTCAGCAGTACCAGCTGCTTTTTTTTCTCCTGAGCGGACGGCGTAGCGATAGTGTCATCGCGGCTGGAGCGCCACACACCGTGATCGTGCGCGCAGAGTTGATCGCGTTCCGGCCCAGAGGAGGGCGTGCCGTTACTTTTGGGGCGAAAGTGCGAGTGTGCACAGTGGCCAGAACAGCGAGGAACACAACACCGCACACAACGATGGCGTTCTTCTTCTACTTCTTCACGATCAGTTTCTTCGTGTACCATCTGGTCCGGCTGATACTGTGGGCCTTGCTCGACTCGGACATTGAACTCTTCATTCTCTCCAAGCTGGGCAAACCCATCTGTGAGTTTTGGCCACGCCGTTTCCAATTCCGGTCGAGCGATCGTAGTGGGCCGCTGGCGTAGAGCATTGTTCTATTCTATCACTCGCCCCCTCCCTTTTCCGTATCGTTTTTCGCAGCTTCCCTCCGGGGGAAAGTGGTTTGGATTACGGGCGCGTCGAGCGGCATCGGGCGCGACCTGGCGATTGCGCTAGCGAGGAACGGCGTGAGGCTGTGCATTTCCGCACGCAACATTTCCGAGCTGCTCAAGGTGAAGCAGACCTGCCTGGGTAAGTCTTGCGGGCGGACCGGGGCGTAGTTTGGGGCCAACTGTTTATCGTTTTATCGCCTCCGTTCTCCGACAGATCAATCGAAGGGCACCCTCGGGCCGAACGATGTGTACGTGCTGGAGATGGACATGCTGCACGTGAACCATCACAACGACTACTTCAACATGGTGCTGGACCACTTCAAGACGGTGGACGTGCTGGTGAACAATGCCGGCCGGTCGCAACGGGCCGACTGGGGCTCGATCAACATCAAGGTGGACCGGGAGCTGTTCGAGCTGGACGTCTTCGCCGTGGTGAACCTGTCGCGCGTGGCGCTGAACTTTTTCGTGCGCAACTCGATGAAGGGGCACCTGGTGGTGACGAGCAGCACGGCCGGTCTGATCGGGGCGCCAAACTCCGGCACGTACACCGGCGCCAAGCATGCGCTACATGTAAGAGCCGAAGGGGGGTTACACCCGCCTTAGAACTAACCAATGGGCTTTTTTCTATTCCATCCCGGTTGGATCGCATCCACTGCTGTCGTCGTGTTCAGGGCTACTTTGAGGCGCTTCGAAATGAATCGCCGAACGTAAACGTTACGATGTTCTGCCCGGGACCGACGGCGACCAACTTCCTGCAGGAGTGCTTCACCGAAACGCCCGGGGCTGTAAGTTGTCGTTTCCGGAGCGTTTGCTGCGGGAAACCGTGACGCTTTTTGAACCACCTTGGCATCGTCTCTCCTCTAGAAATACAATCAACGCGTACAACCGACCGATCGGCGGATGACGAGTGAACGATGTGGCCACCTGTACGCGCTGGCGATCGCCAACAAGACGCATCTGAGCTGGGTGGGCACGTTTCCAATCAACTTTCTGCTGTACATCGGCCTCTACTTCCCGAACCTGAAGCGAGTGTAAGTATGCCGGATAAGTAAACAAAGTTCTAATCTAGTCTACTTACGGGAATTTTTTGAAAAGGCAACATTTTCCTCGTTTTTTATTCAAAGATACACATATGATTCTGGTATCGAAACCAGACCATTCCGATCGATTCCGAACGTCGGATTTCATGTAGATTATTCTGCCAAACTACAACATAACATTCATTTCCGGCATTCGCCCAACAATTTACACCTAGCGCAGCTACACGCAACTTAATAACCACGCCGCGTATTTGCAATTGTTTTCACAGCCTGCTGAAAATTGTTGGTATGGAGCGTCTGCAGCGAGTACGCGACAGCCAGTAAATTGACGCTAAGTGGCCGAGCGGAATGCGCGGGGGTGCAGAAAGCCACCACACTGCAACACACGGCACACACCATTCCAGTCAGCACCGTAATCATTAAACGAGGCCGGGAAATACGCACACGCAAAAACACAACTTAGAGCAGTAGCGGAGGAGGACCATATTGTGCATTTTCTGAGGAGTTGCGCAAAAGTCCATCGAGCACAGACGTGCTCTGCCCGATGATGCAGTATCCGTAAGGCAAGGCAACTTTTTTCGCAGTAACGCACGTTAATTACTTTCTAATAAACTGCACAGCTTCTAGTATCAATTTTCGTTAGCGTTTAGTGGAAACTCTATCGCATTGCAGCAGCTTCACTCGTTCACTGAGGTAATAGCGTGTTTCAGATTGTGTTTTTATTTGTTGTAGTTAATTTAAAGCATTATACAAATCACATTTTCGCTACTTTAAGGCTAGAATGGCAAATAAAGTAAACCAGGAAAAAGGATCAACCTGCGTATGGAATTCCAAATGTAACATTAACAACAAGGAAGACTAGCAGCATCTGGTGGATTGTATTGCTGTATTGTGATGTGAGGCTCATTGGAATTTCTTTCGTTTAATCTTTAATACATTCGAAGAAGGAAAACGCAAACGATTTATCATGTCACTTAGTAGCTAGCATTTTATTTAACCACGATTTGTTTATTTTCCGGTTTTCAGCCGTTCTCTTTGTGGTAGAATTTGGCTCATTCAATGCTATTTCCCTCTCAGCTTCTCTCTATCTCTCTCTCTCTCTCTCTCTCTCTCTCTCTCTCTCTCTCTATCGCTCTTCTTCGTATCCTTGCGTGGCGATCAGCTTCCGATTCCGGTGGGGCTGGTTAAAAAAAGAGTGCATTACTGCCGAGGTACCGATCAATCGTCCAGTTGAAAAGCGGAAATCCTGCAGACCACTGAATCAGTAGAGGTTGAGAAAACAAGAAGTCTAACTTAGCGATCGGAAGGGCAATTGTTTGTTCATCCCGACTGCCTTGCAAAGATTCCAATTCAGTCTGCATTTCAACCGGCAGGCTCTAGAAAAATGTTATAGCATTGCTTGCTTAGAAAAGCCCACAGGAAAAAAACAAACCGGAAACCCCCGATTTTCCCCCCACGGGACGTTGATCCTTTTCGCACCGAAATCCTGGCGCTCCGGAACCATCCCGGAATATTGTTTCTACTGAACAACATACCAGTTTCAGCTGACCACTGGCCGCGCACGAAGAAGTGTGTGATTAATGTTCATTTGTGTTCGCTTCCGTGTGCAGTAGTATTTATGGTAATAAATATAATCTTTCCCGCTGCGGTGACAGAGACAGACGGAGAAGAATTTTTCGATTAGGATCTTGGCTGGAGGTTTGCTTTCATCCTCTCGACACCCCATCCCTTACCACGAGGATTTTCATGGAGATGTGTGTGTGGGTGGGTGTGTCTGTAATTGCGCATGCTTGCAAAAGTGAATAAGTTTCTCATCTCCCTACCGCTCTGCGTACACACAGTAGTTTAGTTTTCGTTTCTTCCTATAATACAATCAATCTATAAATACCACCTACATGTTGCCACGTGCCACGCATTTCCGTTCTCGGAAGAGGCAGACCATTTGGATTGGGGTGGTGTACTGACGAATGTCACTGATTTGATTTCACACGCGAGCGCTTGAGCGCGAATATGAGTTTGGCATTGCCGTTCTTATTAGATAAACAGTATAACATTCGCGTATATCCAGTGTGACCCCTTCTCAGCGCCCGTTATCGTCCTTCGAAAGTGTAGAATCACTTTCCTTTCCTTCCAACAGGTGCCGCCTGCACACTTACACCCTTTGCAACGCCCCTGGTGTAACACCCAACCGTCAGAGCCTGGAGCACGTTACGACAATCGATAGTTGTATTCTTATAGAACGGGGACTGAATTCTATCCGCTATTATTACACTCAATTCAACACTGGCAGCCATTTGGTTGCAGTAGCAGTGTTTTTGTTTTCATCTTTTTTGCCCTTGTTTTCCATCTGTATTTTCTCCAGCCCGCCTATCGCTGATCGGTGCTCCCGGAAGTCTACGATGCGCACCGATTTCATGCCTTACTGTTTAAATTTTTCACTTCATTTGACTTTTGAAATAAAGGGATCGGTACTACCGCTTTCGATCGATGACAACTCAACTCACACAACCATCGTGCAACCACACGGTTGGCGGAGTCCGTGTTTCATCTCTTCACTTTCTTGATTTATATTTACTAAACGAACCTACACTACAATCTAGAATGAAAGTTCCATTCGAAACAGAAGCGCACTGCCTACTGACAGACAGGCAGCCCAAAGCCAGAATGAGGCGGCCGCATAGGTTGCACAATAGAGAAAAGATAAAAAGCATTATTTCTACGCAGATACCAAATGGTGACTCCATTCAGGTGTGCGCACTCGCGAAGACGCGCACCGTATGTGTGACGAAATGCGCGTCGATGGTTTTTCGATGCCTGTCTCATGCATTCTGCTTATTTTTTGTACAATAAAATAAAAATATTAATAATAGAACTACTATCCGCCATCGGAATGAGCGTATAGTGATAATAATAATTAGATATACTATTACATAGCTACGGTACAGCTCAATCGGTATAGATCTTCTCTTGTCAAGTCAAGCAATATTTGTGTGATTTTTTATGTTTTTACATGTTTCAAAGCGATCGATAACCTCTCCGAGCCAGTTTGTGTTCCCTTTGTATTGCTCCCCGGCGTGCGCGGTATTCGTTAGTCTGTGCTCCGGGTACTCTCGTATGGAATTACCGTTCTTTTTATTTACTTTTGCTAGGCTTTGTTCAGTTGGATGCATTCATCCCTCGGATACGTGCACGATTTCCGCGCAGCATCACCACCCTCACTATAAACTACTTGTGTGTGTATGTATCGACGCCTCTTGTACGGATACGGATAATAACTACTGAATTGAACTGACGGAACGCACCGCAATGCAATGGACCACGCTGGTGTCGTTGCCTGCCGGGCCGTTGCTCGTTCGCTGCTTTTTCTTACTTACAGTATGTTCGGGTTGCCGCCCCCCATCCCGGGGGCCTTCTTGTTAAGGCGCCGCTTGCCGCGTATCTTGCGCACGTACGCCTTGATGAGCTTCTGTATTTTAATTGGATTAATCTCGCCGGTGCGGCTGTGGCAGATCTGCAAACGGGTAAACAACAACACACCACAGTCAGCCAGGTGATCCGTGCACTTCGCGCCCCGTCGCGAGAGACGAGAGAGTTTATCCCTACCTTCGGTACGGCGCGACGCAGAATGTCTTTGTATTCGTCTTTGTTGATTTGCTTCTTGTTGTAGTACGGTTTGATGACGAGCTTAACCTCCTCCACGACACGCTCGAGGCGGTTGAGTTTCTTGAGGAACTGCGAAAGGAAGGGATAATGTGTTTCATCAATGGGCCACACTCTCCACACACCCACACTCGCCGCATTCAGCCGAAAGCGGTCACGGTCACAATGTGACAGATACGCACCTTCTCCTGACCCGACAGCTTCGACGGATCTTCGTCGTCCCCTGCGTCGGCTTTTTGGTTTGGTTTACCTGCGAAATAAGACGGTAAAATTGATTCCCCATTCCACTGCCGACAAAACGTACTACCATCTAGTTCAACTCTACCATTATCCACTTTTTTATAGTCGCCATTAGTTTGAAGCACAATATATCCATTACGGAACAAAACCTTCGCGAAACGGCCGAGTGCACAACTTTTCATTTATTTTGGATGAGATTACGTATTTAAACTCAGGAATAAGTGGCAACAAGCCTAGCCAAAATGGTTTGCCATAGTTTTTAGCTAACAAAATCTCAACAAGAAATGCCGAACTGGAGCTGTGCCGTCAATACGTACCTCCCTTCGTTCGCTTATGCTGACCCCTGCGGTCCCTCCGGTTCGCGCCTCTACTGTTGGCGCCGGCCATGATGTTGTGCGCCTGGTTCGGCGACGATCCGAACAGCGAGTCGAAATGGTTCGTCGACTTTTTGGCCGCCTTCGTCGTCGGCATCGGCTTCGAGGAGGCCGGTTTGTACGACAGCTGCTGCGAGTTCGACTGCTGCTGGTGCCCATTGTTGGACAGTTGTTTGCCACCGTGCTGGAGGGGAGGCGAATCGAGCAGATCGCCACTGCCGCCACCGGGTGGCTCGAAGAGGTCGTCGAAGTCGCTCGCTCCGGGCGAGTAGGGCGAATCGGTGGGGTTCAGGAAGTCCCCGACGAACTTGTTGTTCTGCGGCACTGAACTCGGTGCCGCACCGCCACCACCCGCAGCCGGACCAGCGGAGGAACCGGGCAGCGGAAGCTTCGATATGAGACTGCTGCCGCCACCGGCCGCTGGCGTCGGCATGAAGTCATCGAAGACCACGTCCGAGTCGGAGTTGGCACCGGACACGTCGGCGGTCGCGGCATTGTTGCTCGCGGTCGCCGACACTCCCAGGACAAGGTTGCTGAGGACCGTCACCTTGCTGCCACCGTTCGCACCGGGGCCGGTGTTGCTCCGGGCCATCATGCTCGGTTGCGGAGGAGTGCGGGAATGCGATCCCGCGTCTACTGCCGGACCGCCGTTCACGACCTCCGTAGACGCAGCGCCACCGGTCGCACTGTCGATTCCGTCGCCAGCCACAGTGCCCCCTCCTCCCCCGGTGCCTGTCTTGTCCTGCTCGTCGTCAATATGCATCATCTCGGAAAGGCGGACAATGGAAAGGGGATCCGATCGATCTCGACCAGTGCCCTGCGGAGGCGAAGGCGACGGTGACTTGGTCGGCTCGAACGGATCGTAAACGTCGGGCGACGGTGACTGGGGTGCCGGTTCCGGTGGTGTGTTCGGCCCAACAGCTGTTGCCAGCGGACCACCGCCTGCTCCACCAGCACCACTGGCACCAACGACGCCGGTTCCGCCACTGATCAGCGCGAGGCCGTAGCCCATCGCCAACGCAGCCTGGGTCGGTGGGCCACCGGCGCCTCCAGCAGCGATGCCCCCGTCCACTCCCGCTGCTCCTTCCTGACGATCCGGACTGTCATCTTTGCTCTCGTCCAGGTCACCCGGGTCATACAGCGCGTTGACTGGGCGCAGGTTGGAAGATTTGGTTTTCACCTGCATCGAAAACTTCGGTGCCTGCTGGATTGCCTTCGAGGAAAGCTGGCTACCACCAGCGCCAACAACGGCACCTGCGCTTCCGGTGCCGCTGGGGAAGCCGGGCGGTGTCTTTGGCCCAAACATGTCGTCGTCCGGTGACGGGCGACGGGCAACATCTGGTGGACTTTTGCGCAGCACACCGGCTCCTGCGGCACAGGTGGCCCCGCTGTTACCGGAACTTCCACCAACGGTGCCACCGCTTCCCACCGCTGCTGCACCATTGACTCCGGCCAGCGACCCACCATCCCCGAGCAGTCCCAGCGATTGGCCGAGGCTGATTCCGGTGCCTCCGACCGTGCGCAGCACAGCACCGTTGCTTTCCTTGTCCTGCGGCGTCTGTCCTGGGGCAGATCCTGTCGTGGCACTACCACCAACAGCCGCCGGACCACCGGTCCCGCCACGAGCACGATTTTCCTTGTCCTTTTCGGTGTCACTGTCGGAGAGTACGATGACGGCCTTCGGCGAGGGAGTTATGACCCGGAACGGCGACCCATCAAGGTCGATGATGACGACCGGCTTCAGGCCGGGAGCGTCGCCTGCCGCCGACCGTTGCGCGCGCTGCTTCAGCCGGCCTTCCAAGCGCTTCGTCTTTGGTCGGTCCGTCTCGGCACCGCCCACGCCCGTCGTCACGATCGGGACACGATCCCCCGGCGCTACGCCCCGCTGGCGTTTCGAGGTGGAGGAGGAGGAGGCCGCGTCCTTCTGGCGTTGCTGCTTCGAGGTCAGCCGCTCGTTGCTATGATGGTGGTGGTGATGGTGGTGATGGTGACGGGAGTGATGACCCAACTCCGCGGAACCGCCGGTTCCCGCCCCGGACGACGACTTCCCTATCCCTCCTCCTCCTACTCCGCCTGCTGCTCCCGCTCCGTCCTTGCTCTTATCGTTAAAGCTAACACTTACAAGAATATTATCACCCGATGTAAATACTTCCTTCGAGGGCAGGGCATTCTTCTTCCCGCGGGCCTCCCGCTCCCGACGGCGGGCTTCTTTGCGCGCCTGCTTGCTGCGCCCCCGGTCCTTCCCCGACAGTCCGTCCTGCTGCTGCTTGGCCAGCGCTTCTTCGTTGGTGAGGATCACCGTCAGGCTGGCGGCGGCTGCGGCGGACGTGCCGGTTCCGTTCGTTTTCGGCAGCGACGCGGGAGGCGGTGTCCACGAGTCGCGCGGCCGTTGATGATGGCCCTTGGTAAAGCGTTCCGTGAGCATGCCCGGTGCCGCAATCCGGGAGGAAGCCGCGGGGGTACGTGAGCGCGACCGGGACCGGGACAGAATTGGCGAGAGGGACGCACGTTTCCGGTCCTTCCGTTTTTTCTGCTTCTTGCTGACCACCGCGGGCAGTGGGGAGACGCTGCGACGTTTGAGTTTCTTCTTCCGCGCACCGGTCCCCGATGGAACCTTGTGGCCTCGGGAGCGTGCACCGCGCACACCCGGGCTACGACTGCGACTTCGACTGCGGCTGCGACTGAGCGACACGAGGCGCTTGTTCTTCCGTTTGGCTTTCTTCTTCGAGCGAGCAATTCTCCGGTCCGCTCCGGTGGGCGGCGTCCGCGAACGGGAGCGTGATCGTGACCGCGATCTACTCACGGAACGTCGCATGCTTCCTCGGCGTACCATCGGTCGATGAGCGACCGGCGGCGAGAGGGATCGTGAACGCGGCCCCCGTGAAAGTGACCGCGACCGCGAGCGAGGTGATCGCGCGTACCGTCCACGGATGGGTGGCGATCGGGGAGAGGGTGATCGCATCGATAGTGGCCCGAGACGTCCCGCGATACCTCCGCCAACGCCCCCTCTCGAGCGCGAACGTGACGAAGACCTGCCGCGGAATGGAAGGGGCGACCGTGCAGCGACGGGTGATCGTCCTCGTCCGTGACGTAGCGGTGGTGGCGAAACCGAGCGCCGCCGGGAAGGGAAATTGCCACGCGAACGTGGCACCGCCACCGGTTCCGGTGACAGCGAGATCGACACATCGCGGCGCCGATCACGCGACCGGCTGCGCGACGGAGTGCGGGTACGCGATCGGCGCTTCGGCGTGATATCCCTCCCGAAGGGGTCCTTGTAGATGCGCGGTCGCTTCTCCGCGATGATCGAGCGGATGTCGTACCGGGGCATCTCCTTGCGCTTCGGTCGGCGCGGCCGATTCCGTCGATCCGCGGTCGACTTGCCGCCCTCGTCGTCGCTCTCTTGGTCCTGGTTCTCGTCACTAGCGTCCGCTCCACCGCGGCGGTGCTGCTGATCGTCCCGTTCCGGCGGACGCCTCTTACCGTCCTTGTCCTTTTCCTTCTCGCGGTAGTTTCGTTCGCGGCCCCGCTTCGTCACCTTCTTGAAGGTGAGCTCCTTCCGTTTCGCCCCGGACGCGGACGCCTTCGAAGTCGACGCCACCGCCCTCGAACCGTCCATCGACTCCTCCGGAAACGTGTTGCCCTCTTCGTCCTCGGATATGAGCTCCGTGTCCATCCCGTCGATTCCGGCCGAATCGAGTGCGCTGCCCTGGCTGCGGTACCGTGACGATGATGCCAACAGCATAGCGCATCCGGACGTACCTTCACCGGCGTCGATCAGATCGCGCCGCTCCTGGTACTTCTCGTCCAGACACGGCGTATAGCTGCGATCGTCTTCGGCAACACCCACACTATTAGCAACAGTAGAGGCAGCGGCAGCCGTCGCCGCCGCGGCAGCGGGACCAGATCCGCCCGCTCCACCCAGTCCACCCGGTGGGCCAAAGTTTGCCGTAGCGATTGCGGATGCGGCGGCCATCGCTGCACCCGATGCACCTAGTGCCGCCACCAGCGACGTCGTTAGAGGCGGCGTTAGAGCGTCCAGGCCCCCACCTTCCGCTCGACTGCGACCATCGAGGCCACGGCTAGAGTCGGCTTCAATTTTCTTCAGCTCGTCGTCACTCTCCGAATCGAACTCGTCCCGGGCAGGCGTTCCTTCGTCCTCGTCTACTTCCTCATCGTCTTCCTCATCCTCCTCCTCGTCATCATCATCATTGCTTTCCTTTGTCCTTCCAGCCCGCAGTTGTTCCGCTCCGTTGGGTACATTTCCATGGTTGTTCGAAGTTGTACTCTGCTCACCTTCCGTCGGGGCGCCTTGACTATGGCCCACCATCGTGGCATAAATCGGTTCGCCGTCTATGTCGTCATCGTCTAGCTGCACCAGATCCTCGTCGCGCTCGCCGGCAAACCGATCGTCCTCCGCCTCGGCTTCATCGTCCGTGCGCTGTTCGCTGTCTAGCGGATCGTACGGCTGGTTACCGTCGCCGGCCTTCGCGTACTGGAGCGTTTCCGACGAGTAGACTGAAAAATTCGGACAATTGTTCTCCACTGATGCCGCGACCGACGCGGACGATGAACTGGTGCTCGGTGCGGCATCCTTTTGAGCGTCGTGGGCGAGCCCTTTCGGCAATCGGCAGGCGGCTGGGGCAGTCTTGTTACTCTTGTGCTCTCTACGATGTTCGTCTCCGTTGCCGGGGCCACCATTTTCTGGTTGATTTTCTTTCCGGGCGGTCATTTTGCTGTTCACAGGGAGATCTCCCAACATTGAGGTATCTGATGGGCCTGGATGTTCGCTGTTGCCTCTCCCGTCGTCTGCCCCGGACGTGTCATTCCGCGTCGACGAGCTACTCGTACCTCCAGCGGATGTCCCTCCTCCTCCTCCTTCTCCTCCTCCTCCTCCTCCCGTCCCATTCATAGCGAGACTGTTCGAGGAGGAATTGCTTCCCGTTTCGCCGGAACTACCCGTTGCGGTACCTGTACCCGTCGTCATTGACTGTGTGCTGGTACTGCCACCTGCACCAACCGTTGTGTTGGCCGCAGAGGTGACCGATTGCGAGACGACGTCCCTTGCTCTCCTCTGATTGATGCCGTTACTGGAACCCGTCGGATGCCGGCGATCGTTTGAAGTTCCCGGTGGGAAAATAATCCTGCCACCGTTAATTCGTACGTTTCGCAATCCGTCGCGGGAATGCCATCGCTCCTGGTTCTCGAGGATACTCCCGAGCAGGTCCGCGCCGGTCGTTCCGGCGGCACTCGGGGACGGAGTGCTAAAACATTCAAAGCCACTTTTTAATACTCGCCTCCGCCCGAGGACGTTTCGGATCCGCGACCCCATCGATCCACTCGCTACGAGAGTCGATCCGCCGCCACCCAAGCCCCCACCGCCGGTGCTGCTGCCCTCCTCTTCGTCGTCGTCGTCGCTAAAGTAGTCCAGATCGTTTCGCCCGCCGAAGATTTTCAGCGGCGATATGCCGACACTGACCCGCTGGCGCTGTATCACATCGCCCGCCATGTTTGTCGCTCGGGTTAGCTCTCCATCGACTCCCATCGCGACTCCTATCGCGCCCGCCATTCTTCGCCGGTTGCAAATGCTAGTTGAGGCCGATTTTCGCCGCTTCGCTCGCTTCTTACGCAGCTTCCGGAGCGTGCTGTACAGTTTCTTGCGCTTGATGGCAAACTTTTGCCCCTCACCCGTACCATTGTCGTTGTCCTCCACGTCGTATTCGGAGATGATCATGCTGAGAATTTTCCTGCGCGTCCGGCGGCGCCGTTTCCGTTTGACCGTTTTCCGCGTCCTCGGGGCGGCTGTGACGGCGACCAAGCTGCTGCTACTGCTGCTACCTCCGTGGGCGGAGGACCCGGCCGCGAGGCGTCTCGTCCGGGCGGTGGCCGCCCTCGATGGTCCGGCGGCATCCGGTGAGCTCTGTACAATGTTCAACCGAACAGCGGCGGCAGCCCGATTCAAAATTGCGGCCCGTATGCGTTCGCTTTGCCGCGTGCGTACAATTCGCGCGGGACTGTGGATACGCTGGCGTAAACGGGACTCACGCATACCGCCGATCTCGTTCAAATCGTTCAACAGGTCCTGAAGCTCATTGTCGTCTTCGTCGGAGCCGGACGCGAAGCAACAGTCGCAGTACCACGAACCGGAGGGAATCTCGAGCAGCGGGGGATTCAAACACTCCATGTGATAGCCAAGATTACAGGAGTCGCACAATAGCATGGTTTCCTCGCTGTGTGCCTGACGGCAGACCTCGCAGTACGTCAGTTCGTCTGCTTCCGGGGGCACGGCCGCAGCTCCTGCCATGCCCCCCTCCTGTCCCCCTTCCTCCTCGCACTCGACCGGTTTTGGTTGGACGCGGTACACCCGCAGCACCGTCTGCCGCTGGTCCGCGTCTGGGTAGATGTTGATTAGCTCGAATCCCTTCCGGTCAATCGGGCAGGTGGACACATTTCGGGACCACTCTTCAATGCACGGCGCGCAAAATACGTGCTCGCACACCTCCGGCACACCAACCTCCTGGTTGTGGAGGGACAACAGACAGATGGGACATTTTTCACAATCGCTGCTGCTACTGCTGCCACTCGATTCGTCCGAGGCGTACCCGAGTTTACTGGCCAGCACGGCTGCCACTGCATCCTTGTCGCCCTTCTCCAGCAGCTGCTCCTCGCTACTGTTCCAGTCCGATTCCCATTCCGAGCTCTCCGACGCCAGATCCAGCTTTGCCACCGGGATTGTGCGACGCCGGCTCGGTCCTGCAATTGGGCCACTTCCGCTGCTATCATTATCGCTGTCCTCTTCGTCGGCGAGCACGGTCCGATTGCGCAGCCTTCGGGCCCGTCCGGTCGAGGTGGATGCTGTTGTCCCACTTGGCAGTGATGGCATCCCTTCGTCCTCCGTGTCGGTCGTCATCACGGTGGAGAAGCAGTGCCACGCTTGTTCGTTAGTCCTAGACTGCTTCGTAATCAAATATCTTAGCTTTCCATCAACAACAACGCACGCTAGGTGATGATGGCTACGATGATATACTCTGGCCTTTCCATGTGAGATTTCCTAAGCAATGCACCCTCGTTTTTTTTTCTCAAGGTACTATCACGAAGTGTTCCCCAGGCAATGCTAGCGGTGATGACGAATAACGAGAAATCGTTTTTTCCTTTCTTTGTTGCTTGCTTATTTACGATACTGTGTCAAATGCAGCTTCCGTTGATGCTTCCTGATCTGTTGCAACTGCATTATAATCACCGCGTCATTCTACCAGCCTGAGAAAAATAAAACCACAGGAAGAAAGGTAGATGATGGTAACTTCTTCTTGTTCATTACGATGGGCCACAGCTATGATCACTAGGCGAATTGCCTCGATACGCACCTTGAAACACTGCTGCCACCCGTACCTCTCCGTGTGTTATGGGTCGCTATTTTATTGTCCGTTTCTTCACCCGATTTTTCAATCCACGGCGCTATTGCAAAAATTCCGTAATCGTTATATCGCCGTCAGTGCTCGTTGGTTTCTGATGCTGATCTCAACTCCTGTCGGGATTGTGCACAGAGCAGGCAAACAACTGCGAGCTAGAGCAAGACCAAGCAATCCGTTCGCGGGACACAGAGGAGCACAACAGCAAACACGCGCACACACACAAACAAATGCACAGGGTCTAGGAATTTTGCAGCCGATTTTTGACCGTGAAATGCCGTGTGTTCTAAGCCACAAACATGGTCCCGTGCAGTGCGGACATACGAAACGGTTACCGCACAGCAGGGCAGCAGTTTCGTATGATTGTAGCTGCTCCAACCAACACTAAGTTCAAGCTAATTCTTTCGAATGTCAGGCAGATCTCGGGCAGCCTCTGGAGCAAGACAAAAATGGCGATTTTGGCTGTGAGAATCGAAGACGTTACACCGTACCTCTGCGGTTTCGCACACTATCAAGCCGAAACGTCTGCTTCAGACGAGTGACGAGCGGCTGCCAACAGACGTTTGCAGCTGTCAAATGAGCGAAGTCATTCAAACTGTGTGGGGTGCAATTTTATCTTAAAATTAGGTGTCCCAATCACAAATCAGCAAAAAAATCATTATAAAAAACCTGAGCCGATATACTTAGTGCAGCATATCAAGCTTCATTCGCTAAACTATATGGAACACAACGTTTCGGAAAGTCAACAGGCACAGGCTATGAAAGGCCTTTTGGAGCCCAGTTGTCAAATTTGTCGTCGCCTATATTATGACGTTTATCGAAACAGCTACCGAAAATTACAGAGGCCGTAGCACGCGGGTTTTGGCTTTTGAATTCCCATGCTTTTATTTACAAGCAAGATCCTGAGAAAAGCTTAATAAATGTCTATCGCAGTGCGGAAATTTTCCCCCGACGGGAAGTACTGTGCGTACCTTAGTCTGCAGGGTCAATTCATCGTGTACAATGTGGAAACGAGCGACGTCCATCAGGTGTACACGCCGAACATGCACCTTAACGTGCCATGCACTAGCTTTGCATGGGTCCAGGTTGGTGCTGAACAAACGACACCGAGCGGGAAATCGAAGAAAACGCGAAGAAGCTCAGTTGGAAGTGGGCAGCTGTTGGTGGCATTCGGCACCAGCAAGGGAGGGTTGGCGTTCTACAGTCTCGCGACAGCCACGATAGAGAAAACCTCCAAGGGCGATGGACATTCGGCGCCCATCACCGCAATATTCTTTAACGCGGAGCACCATTCAGACCGTATTTACACGTCCGGTGCCGACGGGAAGGTCATCGAATGGAGCATCAGCAAGTGCTCGCAGCGTAGGGTGCACACTATTGGGGTGGAAAAGTTAACCTGCGTTCTAGTGCACATGGGACAAATTGTTACCGGTGCGAAGCAGTTGAAGCTGTGGAATCGCGAAAGTGGTCTACTAGTACGTAACCTGCTAGGCCACACGTCGAACATCCAGCTATTGCACCTGATCGTGGTTGATCCGGAAGAAGCTGTGTACCTTCTGTCCGGTTCGTCAAACGATCGCAATCTTTCCCTTTGGTCCCTCATCGGCGATAACAATAATCCGGTCGCTTTCTTCGCCCTCGATGACGTACCAGAGTATGTGTCGTCGAAGCTTGTTGGTTCCAAACTGCACCTTGTGGCCGTTTCCAGAACGGGTGTCGCGCATTATTACGTGCGGGACATGGGCAAGCTAACTACTAAAAAGCCGTACCGGGCTAACCGCACGTTCGAGGTAGCGATCGATACGACCGGCACGGTAACGAAGGTCGTCGACCGTCTGCCAGTCTTCGTGGCCACGGTAGAGTACTCTCCACAGCAGGAACAGATTCTTCTAGGCTACGGCACAGAGTCGCACCTCCGCTTCGAGCACATAATGATTGAGGAGGGTGTTAAGGTGAATGTTATCATTCGTCAGCCGGTAAAGATGCTGGGTGGAAAAACGAAAGATGGAGACCTAAAATCAAGAACTCCTATAGTCGACAGCAGCGCTGCGGAGTACTTGAATCCCGTTAATGCTAATAAGAAGTCCGTCAAGAAGGTTAGTTACACAGATAACATCGTATTTGTATGAAAGAAAGGTTTTGAACCTAATTCAACAGGTTCAAGAATGTCTTTCAACGATTTACCGTTTAACTTGAAACGTAAACATACACCTACTTACTCTTCTGTTTTTGTCAAACCCTCGAATGAAGGTGGAAATCCCGATGGAAGTACGATTAGAAAATTTGTCACTACTCGCGGATCGAGCTGGAGGGGCAGCGAAGACCGGACAGAAGAACATGACCCATCTGCTGGTGCAGGGACTGCACAGTAGGGATGCCGACCTCTTGCAACAGGTGTTCCGGCACAAAGACCCGGATGTGATCCAGCAAACGATCCAGCGCTTGCCGTCGCAGTACGTGAGCGCCCTGCTGGACGAACTATCGCACATGATGCAAATGAAAACGGTGCAGTATGTATCGAAGATGGGGATTTTCAAGTTCCGGAAAGAAGGGGAATCGGTTTAAAGCATTTATTTACCATGCTTGTATATTTTCCCACCTCCATTTTATCTCGTCTCCCGTAGCGTACAAACGGCCACTTGTTGGCTCAAGCATCTCATTGGCCTGCACTCGAGCCAGCTGATGGCACTCGGGTCGTCGAATCTGCTGGCGAATTTCGCCAACTGCCTTGGCGTCATTGAGTACCGCGTGGAACATTTGAATTCACTTTCCAAGTATGTAATTCGGATTCGAGAAGCTATCGAATATTATTGTTTTTCTTCACCTATTCTACCATTTTATAGATTGCGTGGCCGGTTGGGGCTGCTGGTCGAGCAGATCGGTCGTAACAAACGATCGGCCACGCTGGATCAGGTGGACGCGAACGTGATAGTGTACCAGGAAGGCGATGATTCCGACGTGGACTCGATGGTGGGCTTGGACGGGACCGAACAGCTCGAATCGTCCAACGATGATATGTACGATGACGACGACGACGAAGAGTACGAGGAAGAAAAACTGTCTGGGGTGACCGGAGCTAGGTCGGTGTTGCACCAAAACGGTCATTCCGGTGCAGGTGAAGATGTTCACAGCGAAATGGAAGTGTCTGATTGAGTGAATACAAATATTTGCGGTCACATTATACAATAAAACCATTCTTGTATTCACGCGTTACATTCACTGTGGACTTTTTATGTTTCTTTTCGTAGCAAAACAAACAAGGAGTGTCTGTCAAACGCGTTATTTCAATAAAATGGAAATTTCCCGACAAAATTCACCTAGCATTAATTTCAAACCCATTTTAATTATATTAACAAATTTATTATTTAGCTCATTCCACACGATCTTAGGGACAGTTTTAACAATTTTCGATCAAGTCAAAGCATAAAATATATTATGAAATGAAAACCAGCAAACCAACAAATGATAAATTTAATTATTAATACTGTAGAACAACAGGCATGTCACAATGTTAGCTAAGCGCCATAGAATTTCGAATTCATACGATACCGTTTCCCGGTGAGAATCAAGTCTTCCTCGGGCTTTCTTTTTTCGCCTGTTTCGCGTTTGTGTAGATACATTGCCATCCCAGAGCCGTCAGCGTGAGGTACACCGGGCAGTACAATTACAGAGTTTTCCTGCAACCCGTCATTCGTGTCCATCTCCTGGAACAGGGCGTCCAATTTCTCATCCACTACTGACCGGTCGATGATGCCCACGGTCATCAACTTCTCCTGATGGTATATGGTGGCCTCGTGCTCTAGTTTTTTCGTTAGATTGTACCGAATGACGGACTCGTCCAGCTGCTTCTTGCGCTCGGCGGTGGTGTGCAGCAATTCATCGACAGTGCCGCGTACGAGCAGGCGGTATACGTGAACCTTCTTCCGCTGACCGATTCGATGGGCTCGGTCCTCCGCCTGGAAGTCCATCTGTGGGTTCCAGTCCATATCGTAGAAGATGACGCTATCGGCCGCAGTCAGATTGATGCCCAAACCGCCGGCACGAGTGGTGAGGGCGAAGATAAATTTCTTCGAGTTTGGCCGATTAAATTCTTCCATTTGCTTCTGGCGATCTTCGACGCTCGTACTACCTGTTATCGAGCAGTACTGGTACTCTTTCCAGTCAAAATAATCCCACAGAATCTGCTGCATGACGACGAACTGAGAGAAAATGAGAACCTTCGAGCCACGCCGCTTTAGCCTGGTCAACAGCTTATCCAGCACAATCATTTTCGCGCTGGCCTCGACGATCTGCTCGCTGACCAGGTTCGATCCATCTATACACTCTGAGCCAGGAATCAAAAACGGATGGAGGACCACTTGACGAAGGAAGGAAAATACATTACCCATACGAAATTTGTGGTACGTGCCGTCCGGGTTCAGCTGGACTACGTCGTGTTGCAACACCTTTCGCGACCACTCGCAGATCTCCTTTGTCGGGGGCACGCACAGCAGTATGCGAACTTTTGGTGGTATGTCTTTGCAAACTTCGGCCTTCACCCGGCGGAGCATTATCGGCTTCAGGAGTTTCTGCAACCGACGCGTCTGCTCGTGTTGCGGATCGACACAATCTTCTACCTTGAACCAGCTGTCGAAATTATCCGCACTGTCGAAGAACAGCGGCATGAGCAGGTTTAATAGGGCCCACAGTTCATGCAGGTTGTTGTGGATGGGAGTGCCGGTTAGCATCACCATACCCTGAATTTTGCATTTCCGCAGTACGACTGGAAATTGTGTCAGTTCGTTCTTTGCACGGTGGCCTTCATCGATTATCGCGTAATGGAAGTTTAACTTCATGAACTGCAGCTTGTTCTGCACAATAAACTCATAAGTAGACACGACCACGTTCCACCTAGGGTTTTTCGCTCGCAGCTGGATTAACACGGCCTGTTTTTCGCCGCCTGTCGCGTGGCCCCGTAGAACATTGGCAGTGGGAAGAAATCTCGCAAATTCCTCCATCCAATTGTTAATTGTAGTAAGAGGCACCACTATCAGAAAGGGTCCCTTAAACTTGCTGCAATAATTGTGTAGTTACATATTTAATTATATATATTTAATACGCTACGCACGAAACACATTTTACCCTCACTTACCGAACATGCATCAGATAACCAATCATGGAAATGGATTGAATCGTTTTTCCGAGCCCCATTTCATCGGCCAATATTCCGCTCATTCCATTTTCGTACAGGGAAATCAACCAATTCAGGCCTTTCACCTGGTAGTCGCGCATCACTCCCTTTATGTACGAAGGAGATTCATCAAAGTAATCATCGTTTTCTTGGTTGTTGTTCGCTACATTTGCCCGGTGGTTTTCGATACTCTTGAGCGTTTTCCTGCCAACAGCGAGCCGACGTTTTTGGTGTGTCGACAGTTCCTTTCCGATCTTCCGTTTTCGTGCAAAGTCAGCAAACCCGGCGAACCGTTGCTCAAGAGATTCCAGCTGCTTGGCTTGCTGTCTTTCCAAATCTAAACGGAACGCTTTCCGTTCGAGATCATTCTGTTCTTTTTCCGTTGCCGGTAACTCCACTATTTCGGTACATACATTATTAACTTCAGGATCACCCACTATTAATGATTCCATTTTTACGTTTGCTTACAGTAAATTATACATTCATTTGCACTAATGAAAAGCAGAAAGCATGAGTGCGGAGCGTTGGATACGCTAGACAGCAAAGAATGGTTGCTACAAGCAGCCGGCTTTCTGTACCTTCGTTCGATATTTGGCGCGCAATGGCTGCTAGATCAGACGTATGAAGTAGCAAACGAATAAAATCAATATTTCGTTAAAGCAATCTAGTACTAGACTTTTCGTCAAGATTTAGATCTGTATCTCTTGGCTGCACTGCTTGACTGCACACGCTAAAGGCGAGTTTGGCAACACGGCATATACAATTCGCCGCTCTTTTGAAGTTTGGTTTGCTATTTCACTAGAAAGAAACATCTTGCGGGATTATAGTTCTGTTTACCAGCGCTCAATTTACGTATCAAAACATGTCCAAAGAGGAGGAGAATGCCGTGGAAGCCACGGACACTAACGAGAACTCGGTAGGTAGCGTGCCAAAAGAGTTTAAAGAGAAATTGTTTTTGGATACAGACCATAGCTGTGCAGCAAAGCGGTGGGACGCTTGGCTGACAGATGATGCTTAGCAAAAGCAAAAAAAAAAAGGAAATATTTCGATGAACAATACACCAAAGGGCTTGTAGAATGCTTAAAGCCATCATATTGCGATTACAGCATACCTGAAGTTTACTGATTGTTTGTTATTTCCACTGCTTGCTGCCTTTGCCAGAATGAATCAAATTCCGATACCACTTCATCGAACACAAAGGAACCAGACTACGATGCGACATTGGAAACGGACCGTGGTAGGCGATTCGAGTTTCTGCTTAAGCAGACGGAAATTTTCGCCCATTTCATGAACTCTGCTCCGAACAAGGGCAGCCCGCCGAAGGCACCCCGTGGTCGCCGCCCGAAGGTGGACAAAAATGCTGATCCGGGCGACCACCGTCACCGAAAGACGGAGCAGGAGGAGGACGAAGAGCTGCTGGCCGAAACTAACCAGAAGGCAAAGACGGTGTTTCGCTTCGAGTCATCCCCGCCGTACATTAAAGCGGGCGAAATGCGTGACTACCAGATACGCGGCCTAAATTGGATGATTTCGCTGTACGAAAACGGAATCAACGGTATCTTGGCGGACGAGATGGGTCTCGGCAAGACTTTGCAAACGATCTCACTGCTGGGCTACTTGAAAAACGTGCGCAACAATCAGGGCCCGCATATTGTGATCGTTCCGAAGTCCACGTTGCAGAACTGGGTGAACGAGTTTAGCCGCTGGTGCCCGTCAATCCGGGCAGTTTGCCTGATCGGCGACCAGGAGACGCGCAATGCGTTCATCCGCGACGTGATGATGCCGGGCGAGTGGGACGTGTGCATCACGTCGTATGAAATGTGCATTCGCGAGAAGGCGGTATTTAAGAAGTTCAACTGGCGCTACATGGTGATCGACGAGGCGCACCGTATTAAGAACGAAAAGTCGAAGCTGTCGGAGATTCTGCGCGAGTTCAAGACAGCCAACCGGCTGCTGCTGACCGGCACACCGCTGCAGAACAATTTGCACGAGCTGTGGGCACTGCTGAACTTTTTGCTGCCGGACATCTTCAACAGTGCCGAGGACTTTGACAGCTGGTTTGACGCGGACCAGTGCATGGACGACAATTCGCTGATCGAGCGGCTGCATGCCGTCCTGAAGCCGTTCCTGCTCCGGCGGCTCAAGTCCGAAGTCGAGAAGCGACTGCTGCCGAAGAAAGAGGTAAAAATTTTCGTTGGCCTGTCGAAAATGCAGCGCGACTGGTACACCAAGATCTTGATGAAGGACATCGACGTGGTGAACGGGGCGGGCAAGGTGGAAAAGATGCGCCTCCAGAACATCCTGATGCAGCTGCGTAAGTGCACCAATCACGCGTACCTTTTCGACGGAGCCGAACCAGGACCACCCTACACCACCGACTATCATCTGCTGGAGAACAGCGGCAAGATGGTCGTGCTCGACAAACTGTTGAAGAAGCTACAGGAGCAGGACTCCCGAGTGCTTATCTTCAGCCAGATGACGCGCATGCTCGACATACTGGAGGATTTTTGCCACTGGCGTGGGTACCAGTACTGTCGGCTCGATGGCCAGACGCCGCACGAAGACCGCTCGAACATGATCGCGGACTTTAACGCGGAAAATAGCACCAAGTTTGTCTTCATGTTGTCAACGCGTGCTGGCGGCCTGGGTATCAATCTGGCCACGGCCGACGTGGTAATCATCTACGATTCCGACTGGAACCCCCAGATGGATCTGCAGGCTATGGACCGCGCGCATAGGATCGGACAGAAGAAGCAGGTGCGCGTGTTCCGTCTCATCACGGAGAACACGGTAGAGGAGAAGATCGTCGAGCGGGCGGAGGTGAAGCTAAAGCTGGACAAGCTCGTGATACAGCAGGGTCGTCTGGTGGACAACAAGACGAGTCACCTGAACAAGGACGAGATGCTGAACATTATCCGTTTTGGGGCGAACCACGTGTTCCAGTCGCGCGACTCCGAGATCACCGACGAGGACATCGACGCCATCCTGCAGAAGGGCGAGGAGAAAACGCAGGAACAGTCGGCCAAGCTGGACAAGCTGGGGGAAAGCTCGCTGCGCAGCTTCACGCTCGACACGGACAACCTGGAGAACCGGTCGGTATACCAGTTCGAGGGCGAGGACTACCGAGAGAAGCAAAAACTGCAGGCGCTCGGTTCGTGGATTGAGCCACCAAAGCGCGAGCGGAAAGCGAACTACGCCGTCGATGCGTACTTTAAGGAGGCACTGCGCGTGGCCGAACCGAAGGCGCCGAAAGCGCCTCGGCCCCCGAAGCAACCGATCGTGCAGGACTTCCAGTTCTTCCCGCCGCGCCTGTTCGAGCTGCTTGACCAGGAGATCTACCACTATCGCAAGACGGTTAACTACAAGGTGCCGAAGAATCCGGACCTAGGCGCGGAGGCAAGCAAGGTGCAGCGGGAGGAGCAGCGCAAGATCGACGAGGCGGATCCGCTCACGGACGAGGAGCTGGTCGAGAAGGAATCGCTCCTGACGCAAGGCTTTACCAACTGGACCAAGCGCGACTTCAACCAGTTCATCAAGGCAAACGAGAAGTACGGGCGGGACGACATCGATAATATTGCGCGGGAGGTCGAGGGCAAGTCACCGGACGAGGTGATGGAGTACAGTGCGGTTTTCTGGGAGCGGTGTCACGAGTTGCAGGACATTGAGCGCATCATGGCGCAGATCGAGCGCGGCGAGGCCAAGATACAGCGTCGCGCGTCTATCAAGCGTGCGTTGGACAGTAAGGTAAGTCAGCGCCAGTGTGTTCGCTCCAAACACAGCCAGCCTCGTCTTGCTTATGGTATTTAACAGGATTAATTTGTAATTGATTGAATTCACTCTTCACCCCAGATGGCCAGATACCGTGCACCATTCCATCAGCTGAGAATCGCGTACGCCAACAATAAGGGCAAAAACTACACCGAGGAGGAGGATCGCTTCCTCGTCTGCATGCTCCACAAACTCGGATTCGACAAGGAGAACGTGTACGAAGAGCTGCGTGCCGGCGTCCGGTCCGCGCCCCAGTTTCGCTTCGACTGGTTCCTGAAGTCGCGCACCGCTCTCGAGCTGCAGCGCCGCTGCAACACGCTGATCACGCTGATCGAGCGCGAAAACCAGGAGCTGGAGGAGAAGGAACGGCTCGAAAAGAAGAAGAAAACGGGCGGTGGGAATATGGGCACCGGTGCCGGCGGTGGTACAGGCGGAGGGACGCAGAAGTCTAACCAGAAGCGCAAAGCCGAAACGGCACTCGCCGCTAGCGATAAAAATAAGAAAAAGAAAAAGGCTTAAGATGGGCGGCTGCTTTTTCCTGTCTGCTCCAGCAGGACGAACTGTGCGCTAATGAACGACTGACTTACTGTGCGCAAGGCAGGTTCGGGTGTTGAAGAGAGAAGGATAGGCGGAAGAAATTTTAGAAAATGAATAACGATTGTGAACAATTAGCGTAGATGGAGAGCGGAGTATGAGCGAGAAGTGGATGGATACATTCCACCAGCAGCACTCGGGTTATGATATTTTCAACTGCATTGCACGGGCAGCAGATTTTGTGTTTGTTGAAGTAGCAACTCTTCTGTACTCTTCTCAAAAACAAATTTAAAAAAAAACAAAAGGGTGCACAGTTTTGATCGAGGATTAAGAATAACGTTGGTGGTTTTGACCCTCACAAGGTCGTTTTAACGCAAAACGAACCCTAGAGAGAAAGATACACAGCTGTTTCATTTCAATGGGAGCGTGTTTTGTGTCTACTGAATTTCCGTACATCTCTTTTTAGTCGATAAATTATACTAGCTTTAATTTAAGTACAACCTAACGCTTGTTGCGTATGTCGTTCGAGTGATCGTGAGAAAATCAAAGTGAAGCAAAAAAAAAACGAATTGAAAACTTGAAAACACCGCCGCAACGATCCAGTATTGACCCCAGTTTTATTCGACTGCAAGCGGACCTTCCGGAAGCCGATACACCACCGATGCTGGTGGCATCGCTCGCCAAACCACAGCACATACTAATCCGGACTAATTGATCCTCCCAATGATTCTCCATAGCACACCACTCAAACCACGTAACCAAATAACATTACTCTATCACCACATCTACTATACGCGTGTATTTATTATAAGCTTGTGTAGAAAAAGTACTATATTTTACATTGAATGGCGACGGGACAAGTGGCAATAGCCGCTGTCCCACAGTAATCGCAATCCTAGGCGCGGAAAAGCTAATAAAAATGCAAAATAGCTGAAGCTGCAGCGGAATTGACTGAGTGTTTTCCTACCGCTTCAATGGAAACGTATTCGAAAAATATCGTCAACGTGATTAAGAAAGCGTCCAAACAAAAAACATGAAAAACAGATTTGTCAACCCCTCGGACGAATTTGTCTAATCAAGCGTCACTGTGTCATTATTCTGTTAGGAATTCTATGAAAGGTGCCAAGGATCACCTGAATAGAAGAGGACGTTGAGTTTATTTCAACGTCTCGGAATAAAAACTGGTGAATGCAAAATATTTGATTTGTAAATAGTAAATGCCAATTGGTTTATTCTACGGCACTACGAAAAGATTGCAAACATCCGTCCCTTACGACAGTCTATTTTCGTTCCTGGAAAGGGTTGTGTAAATTGAGTGATTATTGACCGTGTACACGAGCGGAATGTCCTTAGTTCTGTTTTGCTATTACCCGTGTACTAACAAGGTTTTCGATTGGCGAACATTTATTATTCAACATTGTGTCATTCTAAACCTAAATATGCTGCCTCACAATGGCCACCCGAATATGTCAGGTGTTGTTTGGTACTCTGTTCTTATCAACTAACCTAATCGATCGAGTTGAGGAGCAAACTAAATCTTTTCTCTCAACCGTAAATATCGACGATATCCTTGATACTGAAGTAGGTTCCCACGACGAGAATGAACAGCCCGAACGCCATCAGCAGCAGATTTTTCACCAATTTCCACCGGTAGCGACCGAACGCGCCGATCGTGGACCAGCGGAACACCGTATCGAGCACGATCGGCGTCAGCAGTCCGAGTGTCGCGGAACAGATCGACCCGACGAGACCGATGAACGGTCCCAGCTCTGGTACGCCCAGGGCGAGCCCCGTCATGGCCAGCAGGATGCCAAAGCGGATCACAATCTGGGCCAGGTTGTGCCTCTCCGGGGCGAAGAAGTGTTTCACCTTGCGCCAGAGAATGTCCATCGGTACGTAGTAGTAGATGCCTAGGGTAAAGAGGATGGCCACCGCGGCGAGCACCTGTGTTGACAGTGCGAGCCTAGCATGTGTAGCGAAAGAAGCATGAACAGGTGTTAACATTGGGGCGGTATTTTTGCTAGGATCTTACCATTCATCGTTCGGCAGATTCAGTGTAACGGTGGCCTGCGTGGTGGCTCCGTACCGTGCGTAACCAAAGAATCCGGTCACGTTGTACAGCACGGTTATGAAGCTGAGCACGATACCAAGGACGCCCGGGCACGCCAGGAAGTGCTCCGGATGTTTCATTTTGTTCTCCACCGGTAGCACCACACCGATTCCCTCGACCGCGTACACCACCGTCCTGATAATTGGATCAAGGGAGGTTTGTTCATTTACCGAATAGGAAATGCCCGTGTGGGGAGCGCCATCCAACAGAGACGCTGTGATTGTTTACCCGAAAAACGTCGGCAGTGCACTGATCTCTGGGAACAGTGCCAGCCCGGACAGGACGATCGGCTCGCGGAAGATGTAGTACAGCGTAATGCCGAATGTGGCCAGTATCAGACCGTTGGCCAGGGCGGAAAAAGGCACCAGATAGCGCAGGTCGCGCACCTGCGTGACAAATATGAGCGGCAGGGCCGTCAGCAGGATGTACACGCGCGTATCCCAGTCGATGTCCAGCTTGTCGTTGATCACATCGTGCAGTGTGGTGGCTATAAACAGCAGATACACGCAGACGGAGAAGAAACTGACGATCAGCAGCGAGTAATCGATGTAGGCTCTGCCGACAAGAAACAATTATGATTTTGCTAAGGCTGTTGACTTTGTACGAAGGGAGAAGAAACACATACTTTGCCGCATTTGCGAAACGTTGCGTAGGAGCAGGGCCATGCCGGAACACACTCTGAGCTGTTTCGGAGAAGCCGAGCAGTGGCACACGCTGACGTACGCAAGATTTCTGGGACGTTGTTACCTAAAACGAAAGCAAACCACCAGAAAAAAATGTGTTCGAACTTTTTGTGCGACGATGTCTAACTGTGCCGTTCGAAATAAAACATACCAATAGATAAACGCAGTGTGCATAGATCAGTCCCACCAGTGTCGTGCCAAATACACCGAACGCCAGGCCACCGTTGCGGAAGGCCGAAGGCATCGCCAGGATGCCGGTGCCGAGCGACCCCTTGAGCATATGAATGATCGTGCCATTGGTACTGTGTGCGAGAGTATTACGAAATAACATTAACGGCTTCTGTTTTTTTCTGACTCACCGGAGGAAAGAAAGGCGTCTTACGAGTTAGGTTTCTTCACGCGTCGATGCCGGAACGGATCGTACTTGCTTTCTGACAGACCGCTGCGTGGTGCGAAAAGAAACGTAAACAGAGTGGAAACGAGACCAACGGATTGGAAAAGGGAAGAGAGACAGAGCAGAAACGGAACGTGTTTTGATAATGTTCTGTGTTCGCACGTTTGACAGTTGGAGAGGTTTCGCAGATTCCTACTTCGATTCAACGCCGGCAATTTTGTGAAGCTCCATCTCGTGAACGGACACCACGTGCGGTGTGATTTCGCGGTGACGATCGCGATGTCAAAACGCTGCACCCTCGCTGTATTGCATGCACGCACGAACTAACTGGCACCCGGTTTGACAGCCGGCGAATGAATGGCTTGATCGTGTGCGTTCGTAGTAGGCCGCGGCTCAGCGCGCGTTTCGGGGAGACGATTCGGATGACGCGCTGATAGGAAGTTCTTGAAGATAAGATCCCATCAACAGCCACTTGAGAGCAACGCAACCATCTCTTGTTATAGCTAACCCTTTTTTATTTGTACCCAAGAAATGTGGTACGTATCAAAAGTATCCATGTGTTGTGACGCGTGTGAACGAATGTGGGAAATAATCAGAGTGCTTGCGACCGGTTTGGAAAACCAACTTAAGTGTTGTTGCAGTTAGTATACACGGTATAATAGCAGGCCACTAGAACTGGCTAAAAAGTAAAGTGCATTCGAACAATAGAACTCCCTGCGAGACAAGTTACTACGGTTAGTATCCGTCGTTTATTCTCTATATATCAACAAATTTATTTTTCACAAAAAAAAAAACAATATCTATTCTATGTCTAGCGATACAGGAAAAAAAAAGTGTAGTTCATAAATATTAGCCGTCGCCGTTATTCACTAAGCATTCTGCAAGGGTGTTGAAGTGATGCTGTCGTTATAGTTAGTAGAGCTCATTCGAAACCGGTACAGTGTTCCACCCGTAATGGTATCCGTAACTGCATACGTTTAGTTTTCCACACTGTATCTTAATTTAAGATACACAGGGATAAGTTTCACGTGTCTTGTTGGGTGAACCGCCCGACCCTATTCTGCGAGTGTTCTTGTTTATAAGGTTTGTTCGGTTTGCAGTGCACAAATCGCGCAGCATGCTTCCTGCCCGTTCCCGTCCTGTCTGTTCTCTACGACGTGTGCTCCTCGTCGTCGGTGTACAGCTCAACGATATCTTTGATGCTGACGTACGATCCAGCCACCAGGGCAAAAATGGCGAAGGCGCCGAAAATGATGTTCTTGATCAGCACCCAGCGGAACGTGCCGAGCTCGTTCGGCCATAGGAACACGGTCTCGACGACGCACGGCACGAGCAGACCGAGGCTGGAGAAGAAGACGGCTCCGACCAGGCCGATGAAGGGTTCGAGCTCGGGCACGGCCAGCCCGACGCCACCCATCAGGATCATGATGCCGGAGCGCAGGGCGATTTGTGAAATCTGGTGCTTGTTCTTTGGTATTTTGTCGTGGATCTTGCGCCACAGGATGTCCATCGGTACGTAGAACTGCAGCCCGAAAGTGAACAGGATGGCCAGCGCGATCAGGATCTGTGCAACCACGGCCAAGCTGAGGAAGTCACAAGGAATGTAAGATGAACCGTTTGTTGTCATCTCAGTTAATAACACTTCAAACAGAGTACTTACGAGTCCTCTAGTGGTAGGTTGAGGGTTACGCTTCCCTTCGCTTCGTCGCCAAACCGAACGTAGCCGAAGAAGCCGATCACGGCGTACAGTACGATCACGGTTCCCATGGCCGTATTCAGCACACCAGGGCAGCCGAGGAAGTGCTGTGGCTTCGACATTGTGTTTTCTACCGGCATCACTACACCAATGCCCTCCATGGCGAAGATGACCGTGCTGAAGGTAGAACACAAGTTTGGAAAGTCAGAAATGTATGTGTCTTTTGGAAAATGTTACTGCGGAGTTGATGTTCCCATCTCCTCGGGGAAGTTCGTGCTTACCTGAAGAACAGTGGGAGTGTGCCGAATGAAGAAAACAGCGGTTTATCTTCGAACACTAGCGCATCCTTGAAGATGTAGTACAGCGTGATGCCGAACGTGACCACTATGAACAGATTGGCGAGGGCCGAGAACGGCACCAGGTACTTCAGCTCACGGATCTGTCCGACCAGCAGGATTGGCAGCATCGTCAGCAGGATGTAGATCCGAACGCTCCAGTCGTTACCGGTCTCGTGGTTGATCACGTCGTGGAAAGACGTGGCGATGAAGACGATGTACACGCATCCGGCACTGAAGTACGTCGCCATCAGTGCGTAGTCTACGAAGGCTCTGTCAAAGATAGAAGAAAAAAACACGGAATATGTATTGCCGTGTAGCCCTAGCTAAACGAATCAGGTGGGAATCACCTACTAGACGAATTGTACATCTCTAAAACATTGACAAAAACAGTGTAGAAGCAAAACGTTTTGTGGTTAAAAGACGGAGACAAAAATGGTTTTGTACCAAAAATTAAAATGTCACAGCGAAAGGCGATGCAAACAACAACATGATGTTGTTCAAAGCCAACATGCTAAGTAGTGTTTATTTAGCGGGCCACAAGAAACGAAGTTCCATCGATCGACCTCTCGTCTGTGCAAATAAATAGTACGCCAAAGTTTACCATCATGCAGGTAATTTTAAATTCCGGCCTTGATACACAGGGTCGAGTTTTCTATGTCATAAAAAGTTAAAATAAATAAATAAAACTTCCATAAACGTTCCACAGCTCAGGAGAACGTTTCGGAGACGCTGAAGGCACGACTTGTGATTGGCGTCAGTAGGTCTCCTTCATTTGCGGACGGTGCGTTCACCTGCACGAAGATGAGCCAAGGCACACTAAGATGAGCGGTACGTTGACACACTGAACGACTGAACGTTGGGTTCGCAAACAGTTCGCGGTGAGGCGGAATGGAGATCCCATAGGCTAGGCTAGGGCAACGGGACAGACAAACACATGCAGACCGCTGTCGCCCCGAGGACGGCCCTCATTCATATGCAAATCGGGTTTGTAATTAATTAAAATGCTTATCATCACGTCGCGGCAAGACGGGTGCGAACGCCGACAACGGAGGGGTTGCGATCGCGCTGGATGAAGGTTTCGGCGATCCGTGCGGGTACTTACTTCGAGAAGCCGGCCAGAGGTCGCAGCTTCGGTGGACCGTACTGGAAGACGCGTTCGGCCGTTTCGGCAAAGCCCAGCACCGGCACCCGTGTCCTTTGGCAGACCATGTGGGACGTTTTGACCTGCAAGGCGGAAGAAGAAGAAGAAGAGTGTGCTTGGAATTAGTAATCAAAGCAATTAGTGGTTCCAGTGGGCGATCGTTTATGTCGGGAATTCCATCCGGATGTCATAACTCGTGTCGTGCGAAGGACAAATGGGGTTTGTTGTTGTTACCGGAAATAAAACTGATGCGGCACTGATTTGCACCGCCGTTTCGGTGGAATCAGTTACGTTAGTTCTGGGTTTTACATCGGGTTCTATTTTATGAGCGCTCGTTGGCACAGTTTCATCACTGACCGTGCTTCCAGCGTGGCAGCGTGGGATGTCGGCATTTTTTGTCGCATTCATCGAACTGCTGGAGCCTCATTTCTTGTTAAGGGCATTTAAAATCGAAAGTGTTCGATTGCCCTTCGGCTCGTTGAAGTTCAGGGAATCGGCCAGAAACGGCAATGGTTAAACGAACTTGCAACGAAAGCCGTTTACTATATTGATTCATGAGAAGTCAACCTTCATGTTGCACAGGGGGTTTTTTAACGTCGATTTCTTTCCCCATCACCTGATGTGAATATGCACAAAATTATCACTTCTAGTCTCAATGTGAATACCATAAACAGGACTATAAAAGTGGCCAAAATATGACACATGGCATAGGATTAACACGATGAATCAATACGTTTGCCATTTGTTTTTACATCCGTAGTTTTTCAACGATGGTTTTGCTTAATCGTCTTTTTAAGTATCTTTGACTGCCTTTAATTGATTGTCCATACTTTCGATGCCGCAAATAATCAGAGTTTGGGACTGTAAACATTCTTTATCAGATGGTTTACTGGCGTCGAACTCCCCCGATACGTTGCGATAGAAAGAGCTGTACTATAAGTTTAATAGATACTCTATCTGATGGCAAAGCCCGAATGTTCCTAATTTCCGCGCCAATAAATGGAAGCCATACTCTGCCCGGCGGAATGGCGGAGCGATAAGACATATGTCTCCTCCGCGGCTAACAACAGGCCATCAGGCCTCCTCCCTCCGAACTATGATTGCGAAGATAAATAGTGACATTATTAATTATGACATCCCGTATCACAATACGCTGTTCCGGCATCTGGGGAGCATTGTATTCTTTTTTTTTTTTGCATGCCTCTAGAAACAATAAGCACTCGATGGCACTCGACTGCCGACATAAATTATAAGTGGCCGGAGTGGGAAAAATCATCACCCTGACGCATATTCATCGACGAAGCAGATTGAACCGTTCCACCGTCCATTAACCTTATCGAAACCAACCGGGTGCACCGCGTGGTGTCCGCATTGGTGGAAACCGGTGGGAGGGCGAACACGAGCATCATCGGTGCAACACCGATTCGTCGCAAATCAGTAGCGGTAGTATAAACTATCCCTAGTACACGGCGTCTTTACTTTTCTCACGGTTAAACAACCGTTTACCAACAACCGCTTTCCGATCGAGCGCCGCATAAGTTTCAAGGGTGGCTCATATAAGGTTAGTGCACCGAACAGCTGGAAGGGGTAGTTTTACGCTGAGGAGTGGCGGGTAGTTCGTTCGATTGTTTCCGCGTGTATCCCTTAAAAAGATGAGCTGAACGCCTGAATGCCTGAAAGCCACCATCCAGAAAAGGGGGTCAATGCTTGCTGAGTTTGTGCGAGCCAGAAGTACACCGGGCAAACGGGTAAGGATCACCTTGAAAGGATACGAGTCCGAGTCCGGGCCTTCAATAGGCACGATTTTGAATGAGAATGAACGCCCGAGTCCGTGCACTTGAACCGTAGGCCGTCGGGCGCATCGGAGCCATTGGAACCCCTCGAGGCCTCAAGGCTAACTGAACTGCGAGTCAAGCTGCTGGGTGGCACCGGGTTTGGCGAGTGCTCCCGGTATGTTTCTCGATGCGGTTTTCACAATATTCGCGGTTTATTGATAATATCGAGGAACTTTATAGTGTAAACAATTTTCAGAAACTATGTTTCTTAACTTTTTAAGCTTAAATAGTAACATCGACATAGTATTTTTGAAAGTTGTCTAGTGAAAGTTAATTGCAGAATATAACAAATAACAGATTGTAGCTTCTGTTAGTTTCGCGGTTAACATAAAATAACATATTGTTTATATATGTTTTCCAAATTTAAGAAAAAAGTTTAACATTCCTAACGGCCTGTAGTAATTACTACAATTTAGAGAAAGAACAACAGTAATCAGTTCTTTGACTACTAGATGGGATTGTTTCACGCACATTCGTTTAAAAAAAGGAGATATTTGATTGCCCAAAATTATGTGATTGCATGCCGGCACGATGCGTTGTCATCTATTGGCACTGGGCACAACAATGATCGACAATCGCAACCGTTGCAAAACACGAACAGTACTGTCGAACATGGAATGACTCATGACTGGGCGGTTGCACAACGGACCGCGTTCGCTATCGGGGATGTTTTGATGAACCGGGGTCGAATTATCGCACGGTCGGCAGGAATCAATCAACCACGATCTCATCTCCGGCCTCGAGCGCGATACGCAGGGAGAGAACAATGGTAGCCGCAACGGTATTATAGCGGACTGGAGCATCCCCCCCAACCACACTTACCAGTATGTGTACGCAGTGTGTACAGATCAGCCCGATGACGATGGTTCCGATGGCACCGAACAGCAGGCCGGCATTTTTAAACGCCACCGGCATGGCCAGAATGCCCGTGCCGAGGGAACTCTTCAGCAGGTGGATCAGCGAGCCGGTGGTAGTGTTCGGCTTTTCGATCTGCCGATGCTCGAACGGGTTGTACTCGGCCTCGGCATCGGTGATGGTCTGCGAGTCTGCTAGTTTAGTTCTGTCAGGCGAAAAGGGCAAAAAAGGCGAAAGAAATTGTAACCGTTTCTTTTCAGTTCACCCTCAAGGACCCGATATCGGGCTGTCCCGAAATCTTATCGGCTATCGCGTGGTGGTGCTGGTGGAAGAAACGAATCGTTTCTTATCTTCACTTCAAGCGCCATGTTTAACAACCCGAACGAGCGTAGTAATTGGGGGAACAGGACCAAACACAGGGGCCAATTCGTTACGGACTACTGGCCCATTCAGTTTTAGTGTCATTTCGTTATTGATGACATTTGGGTTACACGATAAGGACGTTTGCGTTTCTACCAATGCTACCTGAGAGTCTAATTGTCTAATTGCCCGAATAACAGAGGGCCCGATTTATGGCCAATAGTGCCTATTATCGATGTCGGTAATAAATTTACAACCGACAGTAACGGATTAGTTGAGGAGGTGTTTCATTGACTCCGACAGGAGATATCATAAAGATACGAGAGCTGTTCAACAAGATGACGAACTACGCTTACCATTTTTTCTATCATCTTTCCATACAGCTGACTTGACAATTTAAATTTTTCATGTCCAAAAAACAACTAGTTGAAAATTTCAATTGTCCATTTGCATGGAAGAAAACTTGAGGATCATTTTTTTTAAAGCGACAGAAATAAAACGAAGTGCACAGACAGTCAGAAACAAATGTCACAGGAATAATTCAATTGCATGGAACCTGTCTATACTTACGTGGAATTGAAGTCCGTGACGCTGTAATCCGTGGCAGCTGTTACCGCCGGGTCGGTTTTCACTTTTTCGTCTCCCATGATGATGATTGTTCAATGTGGCTTCCAAACTGTCACCAGACGGACCCAGCTGAAGATGATTGAACTTCTACGTTAGATGGTCAAATAAACTATCGATGAAACTGGCGCGCTTGTCCGGTTTGTGCTGGTTTCCGGTAGCCAATGGTTCACTTTCCACAACTATAATACTATTTCGGCTTCGGTCCGGAATCCGTCAGCGATTCTCGACGAATCCCTGCAAACCCAAGTGCCACACCGTAACCGTAACGAACCAACCGATCTGAGCGCGAGGTCCGATTCGGCCCAAAAAGGTACTGCACCGGGGAAGAGATCGTCCGCGACTGTGGTCGGTCTATCGCCCACGGGCGTATCAAATAGCTGATAGTAATTGGAAATCAATCGCACAATAAGCACATTATTCGTTATCTGTTCCGATATGTCACCCCGACGTATCGACCCGCGCGGATCTGCTCCGGGTCGTCCCGGTCGCGTACGTCACACTTTCTGGATTGTCGGCTGCGATTTGGTTTTTTGCAACATTTCCCCCGCACATGGATCCGATGGGTGAGCGAGCAGCTTGTTGACAAGGGTGGCCTCTTGGCAATGCAGACGGAGGCTCACAATTGCACTCGGGTTCTGCAGCAAGAGTGGGCTATAGCGGAACGCTTGGCCACTCCTGAAGTGGCAACAGTTAGACCCGAGAAGGAATCAATGAAGTGGCCGTAAATAACTGCCCCCTGTGACAACCAAGATTGAACCCCCAGTACTTGGTTTATCCATACGGGGGAGTTCCAATCGCAACTCTTGTCAATCTCATCCACTCTAAACAAATACTTTTGTAGTAATATTGCACACTGAAGACTATTGGGAATGTGTATTTTGAGCCTATTTCCTCATCGGCAAAAAACTAGACCTATTTTATACGCCTCCATCGCCTCCAAGAGAACGCTCTTATCGATAACCCACCGAAAAAGAGAAAACACATCGATGGCTGTTTTTGTTCAACCTGAAGTGGATCTAAATCTATCCTACAAAGCGTGTTAATGGTGGAGAGATTAGCAACCGCACAAGACCACAAGAATGATCGTTTAGGTGTTTCTGTACTGTATTTGCTTTCCACAATAACTAAACATTCAAGTAGCGAGGGATGCACCGATTAGGGGAGATATTTTCACAATCAATCAAAACGATGCTAATATTAAATATAGAGTTGGCCCTCCAGTATAGAGACCTGCGCGTTCTTGGATCGCTCAACTTTCCCACAACCTACCACAATGTCCGCAAGAGAAAGTACAGCTGTGCAAATAGTTAAACAGTTCGGATGAATACACCACCAGAACATACTACACGGCTTTGAGAAAGGTCTCCGGGTGTGAACGAGGGATCTGGTGTTCTGGGCGTTGTTCATAAAAAAGATCATTGAAGGAGAAGACTTTCCGAAGGCCGTTTTCTTCCTGCTCGCTTCTAGTTCGCTTGTTCATTGAACAAACTGGCTGTTAGAAAGACATTACGTAGCTGTACATAGACAAGGAAACAAATGCTGGCAACGATATAATAATAAATAATATCTCTAATTTGAACGATTACATTTAGAAGCATAGTTTAACAGGGCGATCTTTCTCGGTTGTTATTTAAAGCGAACGATCGCCATGTTATATATGAATCGGAATGCGGCTAGACCAGATAGCCAATGCGAAAAATTACATTCCAATCAAAACCCATCGCTACTGTTTATTAAGGCATTAAATGTTACCTATTTGCACAAAGGCCGCTATCAGCCGGGAAGATCATTTCACAGTCATTAAATCAATCTTTCTCAGCTGCTAAGATCGATCTTGCACAATCCAGACCCAAACCCTCAATTACTCTCAACCAATATGTTACACATTTGGACAAAGGCCCCTACCATCCGATAAGATCACTTCACATCCTTTAAATCAATCTTGCTCGGCTGCTAGGATCGATCTTGCACAATCTAAAACCAAACTCTCAACGGGCTGCATCACGCGCCCGATAACGCAGTGCCTTAGCTGCTCCTGTTGATTAATTGGCGCAAATCGAGCGCTGTTCGACATTGTTTGAATGAACGCGGGGTCGCAGTCTGAAGGGGCACAATCGTTACCGATCTGATTCGTAGTAGTTGCACGGGTACTACTCATCTCGTCAGATATCTGAAACGGCCGGTCGTGTAACGATTCCACCTGATAAGATAGTCCTGGGAACCTTGTTATGTGGTCTGGAGACTACACACAATCACGATGCGTATGGGAGTCAAATAATTGAACGCGTTTACAAGTGGATTATTGGTGCGCTATTGCACCTGCCCGTTTGCTACCGGTAGTATCAAGTGGATAATGGGCCAGGCCAGGGTCCTCCTAACAAGGGAAACTTACAGGAAAAGCGAGCTACCAGTTGTATCAACGGGTGGAAGATTGTAGCTATCAGTATCGGGATGTATCTTATCATACCCATTTCCACATCGTAGGTCACGGGACTTGACTTAGCGAATGACACCTTCGAATACCAAAACGGAGACATAAATATGGCTACAGATCAGTGATCACCGTTTCAGATTATATTCGATAGTTGACAATTGAGGTTACGAATGGGGCTCAACCTGTCATTCCGGACATTGGCACGCGCGTGCTTTCCGCTGTAGACATTCGGGCATCGATGCAGTCTTGCTTTTCTTCTGACCGATACGAGCCAAAAGTTCCCGCCAGCAATGATAAGTGTAAGTGGAGCATCGATATGAGGTTCGGGGATTAGCTGACCTTAACATAATTACACGCCACTTCTCACTGATAAGCCGCGGATGCGAGTACATCAAGATCGGCATGTTTGGCGTGTTCTACTAGAGCGCAACTGTCACACTGCTAGACAGTTCTTGATCTATCTCAATACGCGAACCGGATCGAACCAGTTTCGCTCAGGTAAACGCCACCGAAGGTCGAATCGAATCCGGTTCTACTGCAAATTGAAGCTGGCGGAGGTTTGCATTCTCTTCGCATGAAAAAGGAGGAAATACAGCGCCGGAACAGATTGTCGAACCGACAATTATCGACCTTTCTTTTGGACCGCTGGAGTTAGAAATGATACGAACGTGGTTGTGACCTTGATGGTGACTTTTTAATAAGACGCAATTTCTTTGGTAGACAAACATGTTTGCGAACATCAACATGATACGACACGTGTCGATTTTTGGGTAAGTCCTACCATTAATGCTCACGGAGTTTTTCTCTACTTTTCTTTGCAGCATTCAAAGGGACGATCGAATCGATGGATCGGTCTCTTAAACACCCTTAGGGTGATTATCATTCGTTCCGCGGAACTACTGATGACGGCGAGGAAGATTTCTGCACGGTGGCCAGGCAGGGAGCCATCGTTCGCCAACTTTTGAAACAAGCATCGTTCGGGAGGACCACGAAACAGGTTTAGTTTTTCGTGGCCGATCAAAATGCATCCAGCGCTCCAGAAGATAATTGATCGAACGAAAGAGTTCGTAGCCGCTGTCGTTTTGGGTCTCTATAATGGCCGAAGAGTGGGGCTACGTTTGGGCGTGTCACAAGGAGAAGTCCCCGAGCCTATTTGGTCGAACCGGCCAAACCGACTGTTTTCTCCCCGAATCAGCCGCCAATGTCAACTTTGCTTGCGCCGCAAAAAAGGAGCCCTCTAGCGTTTTGTTTTTGGTTTAAGAAAAATGAATTGGTCGAAGGAAAAAGGAAGAGACAAACAAAACCTTCACCAAAGCTGAGGGTCGCTGTAGCTGTCGCTGAAGTTGCCGTCTATACTAATTTTCGGCAACACTTTGCATGTGTATTTAGGATAAATTTTTGTTATTTGTCCCGCGACCGGCGGCACGTGTGAAGGTGAGGGACTTTTCGTGCTGCAATTCCGAAACGTACAGGGTACGGACATTGTTGGCAGCAGAGGTTAATTAGACCCCAGAGCTATACTAATATGCCTGGATGTAACTGGTTTTCGGTGAAGGTTGGTCACGTTCAAACCAATGTACACGTCCTAAACCTGGACGAGGAAGAGTGAAAGATAGCCTGACTACTTCCCGACCAATTTTGCATAACAAAATGTAAAAGAATACCTTAGAACTTCTTGTACCGAAACCGGGTCTAGCAAACCTGAGAAAGATACAACCCTTCAATGCATGATTCCACCTCGATGCATGCGCTACGAAAACTTTGCTGGCAGTTGCATCATGCACTCCTTCTGCGCAGTGGCCCACACTGTTCTTGGCACTAGTGCAAAGGCACCACCACCAGCAGAATGTATGTCACTGTCAAATATGTAGTTTTCACACGCCAGGAAAGGAAATGCATTGCGAGCAGGTGCTCACCTATGCTGACACTGTAACCCGGGTCCGCGGTGCCTGCAACTATAGTCGAATACAGTGGGACGGTGAACCGGCCCCCACCGTTTGGATCACTAATCATCAACAGGTGGACACGGAGCGGGAGCAGATTTGCGCGGGAGACCCCTAGGAGAAGTGTGCTTCTCGCCTTGTTCGGTAGCAATGCATTCGACGAAAGCCACCGGAATAGTCTTTCACTTTTCTTTCATCACCTTTGCCATGCTTGCGATCGACAGGTGCCTCTGTGAGGGGCGGCTCGGTTCAAGCCACCGCAAGTACCTTCTACAAGTAGTGCTCTCTACGGTCCCGCATGTGGCAGCCGAATCACTGCACCGAGAAGTACTAATGGACGGACGTTGTTTGCAAACAAATGATACGCGGGTCGAGTGCAAGTGGAATCCCTTTCACCAAGCCAATTTTGTACTGATAATGCAGGCCCGCCCAAATAATCGATCCGATATCATTCGATATCTCCGTGAAGGTTTGGCAATGGCCAATTGGTTACAGACTATCGCCTTTTTTATGACTTTTTTCACTAATCTTCAGGCAGCAGGGAAACGATCTCGCCGTAGGATTTCACGGCTAGGGAATGGTTGCCGCTGTAGAAGTGCCCTACCGAACCTAACTGTCTCTACGGCACAGTGAGCTGATCAAACTGGTTGAACTTGACATTCGTAAATGAATTAGATAAAAAAAAAAGCGAAAACAAACTAAAAGCCTCCTTGCAAACGGATGCAGGGGTCGATATCGCGCGTCACATCATGTGCTTTCTGTTCGCAACCATTTTAGAGGGGAGCACGATCGATTATCAATCTTCATTAAAATGGCTTTCCATTCTTGGTCGGTTGGAGAATTAACCAGTATCGGCTAGTTTCAAGGTGGCGCGTAAAAAGGCACCACCAAGACACCTAACCAAACAATCAGACAGTTGAGAGCCTCAAGCCCCAACGGGACCGACAGACCTCTGGCCTTTCCAAGGAGCTCGAGATTGACTATTCTTCGACGTCAAATTCTAACTTCTCAATGTCCTATAAATAGTCAGATCCCGACGGTTAGTAAACAAACAACACGCAACCGGTATCCCTCGTAAACACAGATCGAAAAGTTGAACTTTTATGTTGGAAACCCCACAATTCGCAGGTGGACGGACGAGAATCGCGGGCTCCTCTGACGTAAACAACCGATTCGAAAGATTTGCATTATGTATTGTCTACACACAACATTCCGTGGCGTAGGATCGCGAAACTCTCCTGCTCCCAACAATTAGCACGGACCGAATAAGGAAATTTTGACACCAAACGACCAACGGTCTAACAGCAGGTGAACTGGCCGAGAAGTCGTGCTGCAACAATATTGAATGTAATTATATCTTAACACAGTTGATTTAATTCAGTTGCACTTTAGGGTAAATTAAATTAAAAACAAAAAACCGTAATGTTAAAATCTCACTCAGCAGAAACGTACAAAATGTCCATGTCCGTATAGCAACACAAAACCAATAGAAACTTTTTCCAAAATCACAATCCACACGAAGGCGGTTCGTTTAGTCCGTAAACAAAATACACCGCCGGTTGCATTAAAACACTACAACTGGGTATAGCTTGCCACAAAGAACCAGCAAGATCATGGATCAACTTTTCCCTTTCATCACCATGCCGCCCTCCAACAGTCTATTGGTTTTCGGCCGTTTATCGACGAGCGGATTAAGTATGTTGACTTTTTTCTTTTATCTTCTTATGTAGCTCCTATCACCGGTTGAGACAAAATTGAGGGTAATTACTAGTTTATCGGAAAGTGACGCCAGGCGTGTTCTGGCCGATCCCCGCTTCTGTTGTACTTCGGCAGACTGGTGGTGCACAGACCCACAATCACACGCGTCGAACGGGCACGGGTGTGTTGCTTTATTGTTCCTCCGGAGGACTGCGAAACCGCAAGTGCGTGCGCCGTGTCGCTCGGTTGGCAGCGAACTGTCCGCCGGGTTCGCAGGGGTTCGCTTAAATGTTCTGATCGCCCAACTCGAGCCGACGCGTTTGAAGTTCGCGGTCGTTTTTTTTTATTCATTGTAGCATCGTTCGTCGTTGTTGAACCTACGTCGCTCGCCGATCGCGCGCCCCCTGATCGGGCAGCTACTACTACCCCCAAGCAGAATCGATTGTTCCGCAGCATGCAGCGGCGCTTCTCGTTGACGGTGGTCTGTTGTGGTCATTGGAGATGGAAGAGATCCTAAGCTGAGAGCTGAAAGGCGCATCCAGCCGTACAAATATGATAAATTTGGCACAATAGCACATATCACACCCCGGTTCTAGGAAGTAGGCTCGGTGAGGTCAATACACGATGTTGTGATCGATGTCCTCGGCGTGGGAGTAACGTGATGCGCGCCGTAGTCATAGCGCCGGTGTGGATTTTAAAAGTCAGGGACCACGCGTTGCCAAAACATGTGCGCATCTCTATTGGCCGACGATACCGGTTGTCCTTCCGAGACTGCGCGGAAGATGCTGCTTTCGAAAGTCCGGCAATGACCTACCGAGGTGGCGGAAGCGGTTTAGCGTGTGTTTTAGTATACGCGCTATCCTTACGGGGGTATCAGTTTGCTCATGCAGATTGGAGCGCGCACGTGAGGCGAATGCAAACAGTGGTTAAGAAGTGTCGGCTACCATTCATTGGAGTTTATGGTTCACCGATGCTGTCACACCGTGCTGCGTTGCCGGTAACTTGCAAAGTAATTAAATGCGCCTTATGCCACATTATAGTGTTTACGTTCGTTCATTACAAGGAGGGTTTCGGCATTGACAATACGCCCTTTTTTCCAATTATATTTTTGATACCACAATTAGTTCAACTTTGCAATTATTTTTATTTTACTGGTATTTAAACTAAATATAGTTTTCAGTATTGTTTTGCTACAAACTTGAAAACTAACCTCTCTGGGCATTCTGGGCTAGGTTCTTCGAGAAAGTATACACATGTATGCCTTACGTTACATGTGTCCTAAAAATTCCGGGTGATACACGCTTTTCTCGATTTTACAAATTTTGATCAATAACGTGTCCAAATATTTAAAATAGCACCGTTCATATTTTAGTCCCATCACTACAATATGGCTGCGTCCTGCGTACCATGTTGAAATGACAATGCGAGCTGTCATGACTTTGACAACAGGTTGTTATGATTATCCGATACCGGGTGCCGTGAGTTTAGAAACACACGTGCCGCTTGTTTGTAAAGTGTGGCGTATATACGTTTGGGAAATCAGAAAATACTTCTGACAAAAATGCAGAAACATCGTAAGTTTAATCCCAAAAAAAGGCCGCAACAACAAAGTGGTAAACCGAAGGGAAAACCAAAAGGCAATGTTAAAGGAAAATCAAAAGGTAAAGCGTGTTGGGAAGCGGTGAAAATAAGTGGCCCTGTGATCGCCGATGAGGGTGCCGATCTAGGCGGATTCATCGGTTTAGAGGTGCTGGAGAACTACAATGGAAACTTTGTACGAAAGGAGAAAGTACCGGTAATAATTCGCACAACACCCTGCTTGGGAGAATGATTGAAAACATACATTTTTATTTATGAATGTTTCAGAGAGAACGCGAAACGGAGTTTGTTGATAAGGGACAAAAATCAAAACGTAAGCGAGCAAAGGATAGCGATGATGACAGCGACTCTGAAGAAGAATTTGTTAGCAGAAAGGAGAAACAGAAGAAACAGAAACTTGCTAAACCATATGTTGTACCGGTGAGAGAATCCAACGAAGATGATTCTGGATTCGACGATCAACCGAAGAGAAAGCAAGCGAAAGAAAAGCTAGCCCCGAGGGCGGAACAGTCGAAACCGGAGCGAGAACTGAAGCCTAAGCAAGCGCCAGTTCCAAAGTCCACGGAATCCGAATCATCGAAACCAAATACGGGCTTTTCGATGCTGCTGAAAAAACCGCAACAGCAACAGAAGCTTCCGAAGAAGAACAATTCTGTTGTCAAAAAGGATGTCAAAAGTGATGCACAAACATCCTACTCGAGTGTAGACTACATGGTGAGTGAGTGGTTTTGAAACAAAATTGTTGCTTACCTTTAACAAATCTTTTCTCCTTCGGTAGTCGTGGATAGAACTGGGCGTTTCGGAACCCATCGTGAAGGCACTCGCCGAAAAAGGGTTCAAGATACCGACGGAAATACAAAGCAAATCGCTTCCGGTGGCCATCTTCGGGCGTCGGGATTTGCTTGGTGCTGCCGAAACCGGCAGTGGCAAAACGTTGGCCTTCGGCATTCCGATGCTGGAGGGCATCATGAAGCTAAAGCAGCAGCACGAACCCATCCTTGAGGAAGGTTCAAGCGATCACGAAATGACGCCACCACCGGAAGAGTTCGATATGCCGGAAGACGTGGAGCGTGTGTTCGCGGAGGAGGGCAAAAAAATGGGCAGCACAAACACAAACAAACCACTGTACGGATTGATCCTAACGCCAACGCGTGAGCTTGCGGTGCAGATCAACGACCACCTGAAGGCGGTGGCCAAATATACGGACATTAACATTGCGACCGTTTTTGGGGGCCTAGCTGCGGTGAAACAGGAACGTATGCTGCGCAAGTGTCCCGAGATCGTGATCGCAACGCCCGGTCGGTTGTGGGAGCTAATTAAGGGTGGCAATCATCACCTGTCAAAAATGGTGCAAATTAGGTTGGCTTGTGTAAACACGTAATTCGTGTGTGGAGTGCATTTGAAAACAAATTGTTCCCCTTTTCAGATTCCTCGTTATTGATGAAACCGACCGTATGCTGGAAAAGGGACACTTTGACGAACTAAAGCAGCTCCTGGAGCTCCTCAACGCGAATGAGGAAGCGAAGAAGCGTCGTCGCAATTATATTTTCTCGGCCACACTTACGATGGACCATGAATTGCCGCAGCATTTGTTTAGTAGGTATTCTGCTGCTCTGGGTTGTTGCGATGGGTTTTCTGTACATAATTGTGAGCGTAAACCTAACATTGAGATCCACAATGCACTTCCACTTTCGACGTTCTATTACTATTACTAGCCTACTTCACCATGGTTTTTAATTGAAATCTCGTTTCCTTCTTTTCAGAAAACACGAAGAAGGCGAAGAAGGTGATCAAGGAAACACCCGGACTGCGGATGAACAATCTCATCCAAATAATCGGCATGACCGATCCGAAGATAGTGGACATCACGCAAGAGCACGGCACCGCGCAAACGCTCACCGAGTCGCGCATTCTGTGCACGGCGGAGCAAAAGGACTACTACCTCTACTACTTCCTAGAGCGCCACCCGGGCCGCACGCTGGTGTTCTGTAACTCGATCGACTGTGTCAGGCGGCTGGTGTCGCTGTTCGACTACCTCGACTGCCACCCGCTGAGTCTGTTCGGGAGCATGCAGCAGCGCCAGCGGCTGAAGAACCTGGAGCGGTTCACCGCCAACCCGAAGGCGCTCCTCGTAGCGACCGACGTGGCCGCCCGGGGGCTCGACATCCCGAACGTCGACCACGTTATCCACTACCAGGTGCCGAAGACGACGGAAAATTACGTGCACCGGTCGGGTCGGACGGCGCGTGCCAGCAAGGAAGGGCTCGCCGTCCTGCTGATCGGGCCGGGCGAGATAAAGGACTACGTCAAGCTGAATCAGGACCTCGGCCGCACGGAGGATCTGCCCCAGTATCCAACATCCGATCGGCTGATGCGCCAGATCCAGCAGCGCGTGAACCTGGCGCGAACGATCGAGGGGATGGATTTCCAGCAGCGCCGCACTGGCGCGGATCGCTCATGGGAGCAGCAGCTGGCGAAGGAGTTCCAGGGCGACTCGGACGTGGACAGTGAGCAGGAGGAGATGCGCAAGCTCGACCAGTCGCGACAGAAGCGGCAATTTAAGGCGAAGCGGTTCGAACTGAGCCATCTGCTGGCCACGCCGCTCGTGATGGATCACACGGAATTGAGTTACCTGAGTTCGAGCGATTCGCTGCAGCCATCCAAGAATGGCGGCCAGTCCGCCATCAGTCTAGTGCGAGAAGCTGAGCTGAAGCTTATGGCGACGAAGAAACAGAGGGGGAAGAAGAAACGAAATTGATTTCGTTAACCAGGCCCGGCTTACCCATTGGGTGGAATGTAAGAATTCCAATCTTTCTTCGAAGTAAACTTTCTTTTCATAGTAAAAACTTTCTATGGTTGAATACACGTTGGACGTTTCAAATTACAGTTTTCCACTCTCGTTAATGCTTCGATACGTACATTCGAACACCCTTTACGACCAGCGAGCGGGTATACTTGGCCAGAATAGATGTTACGCCCACCGTCGGTGTGGCGAAGCACTCGATGTACGGTTCGATCTGCTCCAGGTTCCACCGTTCCTTCGTGCGGAAGAGCGTGGTCAAGCGCACGTGCAGGTTCATCGGGAGGTCGGCCTCATTGAGGCCCCGCACGCATGGGACGGTACTCTCCCGATCGACTATACCGATGCCACGCAGGTACTTCTCGCTAACTTCGAATCCGTCCGGGAGCGCCTCCTGCCAGGTGACCAGAAACTCGTCGATGTGGAACTTCAAGCCATGCTGGAGGATTTTCTCTGCAAACAGGGCACACACCATGTCCTCGCGATACTGCCACCGCCCCGGAATGCGCTCGCTCGCCATCGTGTACACGTCGAACGTACCGTCGACGATTTCGTACGGAATGATTCCCTGCATCGCTTCCATCGTAATGTCTTTGTCGATCGCGTCCGGCTCCCAGGAGTTTTCCAGTATTACGCCCAAAAGTAGTGTGAGGACGCGGTACTCGTATCTGAAAGGTAATTGTAGAGTAAGTCACAATTATGTGGAGCAAGAATACACTCACAAGACACGCACTCTATGTCCAGCATTCGCACGCGATCCTCCACCTCGACGGCTCGATATTTGTTCAGTCCCTCCTGAAATTCCTCCTTGCTACACTGCACCGTATCGAGCAGCTGACTGAACCGGAACAGCAGGGATCGATCGATCAGATGCTCGTTCTCCGGACCGGCATAGCGCGTTAACCGTAGCAGGTCGATTATTTTTCGATACTTGGGCTTTACCTGGCGTAGCTCGAAGTAATCGTGAAACACTTTTACCACCTCCCTGCGCTCAACTGCATCGATCGTGTCGATTGTTTCGGGACTCTCCTCCTCCATGCTGCTGTCCATCGACGTGTTGACGCCACCCTTGGGGCTTTTGATTGGCGACCGGCTGGTCGCTTGCGCCAGTTTGAGCCCTTTCACCAACAGCAGGCTGTTCGATATTTCGGCCTCCTTCACCTCGTACGTTCGGGATTCCGTGCAGAACACTACCTTTTCGTTGAGCGCTCCCTTGAAGCACACCTCTTGATTGTTTGCCACCGCCTCGAGGATGTGTTCGTCCACCTCCAGCAGTTTTATGTTGGCCAAATCGTGCCCGGGCTCTCCCTTTGGGTAGTAGATGGCCTGCGCCGTGTTGGTGAGGTTTTTGTGATCAAGCTTCGCATGCTGTACTATCACGCGAACGTCGTCGATTGTTCTCGCGTAGCTGTTTTCCATCAGAAGGCGTATACATTTTAGGTTGAAAATAGAAACATTTCAAAACGACTACTATAAACAATACTCACTCTTGACTGTAGATCATATTTCTGCTGATTTTATCTGGACATGAAGCTACTTTTAAACTGTGGATTATTTTGAATCACAACATTCAATATTTACGCGCTTCGCGCGAGATCGTCACCTTTGACGTTTCGTTTGCGGAGCACGTCCGCAAAGGACACCGGGTGCCTCATAAAAACATCAAACGTTGTTTGAACCATACCGAAGAGAATTCAAATTGAATTCAATTTCAATTGGTGTTAATGTTTGTTTAACTTTAATACAGTTATGCCGTTGATTTACATTATTTATGAACACGGGATAGAAAACACGATATTTTATCGTGTTAACGCTTATATAATGGCAGTGCATTCTAACTTAAATTCAATCGAATCGAATCGAGGAATTTGAATGCACTTGCTACGGTGATAGTATCACACTATCGAATCGCGTATGCCTACAGCATGGCTCGTCTTGTTTCGGTTGTACAAACCTTCACCACATTAGATGATAATCGTACGGACATTTATCATTCCGCGAACGAGCCGGCAACAATTATCGACGGCTGTCATCTTGAATGCGGAGTAAAAGACTAACCGCCATGCGAACCGAACGATGAGCTTTACTGAGTTCGGGGATGATATCCCGTCCCATCGGCACGTCGGGCACCATAAGCATCTTCTCCCGCGGACATGAGGCAAGTGGATTTTTCTTTTACGAAACTTAGTCGAACGAACGGTTGAAACGATAGCCGGATAATGCAGCGCTTGTCTCATCATCTCGCATTGCACGTTACTATCGCTCGCGGGACAATCGAAACCACAAACGACCGATAGCTGTGGCAAGTGTGTGTGGGTTCACTTGTGTATTTGAGCAGGACTCGAACGGGTTTCCCAGTGCCATGCGGATGAAAAAGCCCACGGAAAAATGGCTCATCCCTGGGCGACACGGACCGGCTTCTGTCACGCTTTCGGTGGCTCTGAAGAGACGGGCGTGAAATGATTCCACGGCGGCTACAACGTTACACAACGTCCCCAGCGTAGTACAGGGCTGCATTAATGTCCATTTGAACGAGCATAAAGCCTGTGCATGGACCATCGGTGGGAATGTAGCACGCGAATGCTCCACACTACGAGGGAGTCCGCTAAACGCGTGGCACGAAAAAGAACGAGCTTTTTTACACCAACATTGTAGATGCCATGGTACGATTGTCAGAAAAGGATAGTTTTTGTTCAATTGATTTATTTTCAACGTTAGCTGCTGGATATTAGACCGAGAAAAATTGTCGTAATTGTCAACGGTCGGAAAGAACTTGGAGAGACTTCTAATACAGATGTGGCACAGAAGCAGAGAGGTAACAGAGTCTTAATTTGGGAGAAAGCCTAATCTATAATATTATTCTTTAACATTTAATTTTACTGCCCCCACGATCTGATGGAGCTCTACTTCCAATGTAATGTTTTTTTTTTTTGTTGTGGCCACGGCCGCCCGCGGGAGAAGACAAAAACCGGGCCGAGCCCAGCGCGCAGTTGACCTCTAAAAAATTTCGTTTCGTTTCGAGCCGAGCTGTCACCAGCCAGCCAGCCAGCCAGGGTACGCCAGGGCGCCGCCGGGACCTTGGGCTACAATATTTCACTGCCGTGGAAAATGTTGTAAACATTTCTGTCGGTGGCTGTCCGTCCGTCAGTTCACCCCCAAAAACACCCCCTTCGTACCCGGCGTGAACGGTCGAACGATGTGGGAACAGTCAAACATTTGGAGCACCAGCAACAACAGCAACCACAACAACAACAGCAACAGGGTGTGTAAATCTCACCGAGGCAATTAATCAACGATCGCACAAATGAACTTCGGCGGCGAACTTTTAATGGACACCTTGCGGCGATCAGGCCGGACTCGCGGATACGGACCAGTCCCGGGGGTGGGGGAAAAGCAGTTCGTTTCAGTTGATCTATGGGCACACCGGGATAAAGCCCTCAACCGTTCACGATCTGCTCAGCCAGTGGGATTTACAGATTGCGCGGATAAGAATGAAGGAAACGCGGTTACCACATTCCGCTTAGAATTATGACAGTAAGCTGTGAGTTAGAATACATTCGCAGAGGGTTCTGATATTCAATATCGGTTCACAGTTATTACTTTTTGATAGAGAGTGATGTTGATTTTAAACCAACGGAAAACTCATGTGTTATCCTCGTTCTTGATCGAATGCGCGCAGAATCTTTATTAGTGATCGGTTGAGTTCTGTTCAGGTGCAAATTCAGTTAATTAACGAAAGACTTTTCGGTTAGTTTTTTTTT